>JAMXBB010000009.1:102231104-102598478 GCA_024138015.1 Lumnitzera littorea | reverse complement strand
GGTGGTGGAAATCCATGACAGTGAGTATTTAAAATAGAAAACCTTAGGGATAGCCACTGATAGCTGGCTGCTGAGGCCTAGGAGGCATTCAAGACTCCATGAAATCACACTCTAAATTTTTTTTTTTTTTTTAAGAAGACGAAATTCGGACCACAGATCCATCAAATAATAATTGGATTTTTTTTTTCACCTTTTTAGGGTAGTGTTGATTTTTTCAATCATTTAATTGGTTGGGGTTGATTTTTTCAACCGTTTTAATAAGTGACTTTTATGGTTTGGTTTGTTTGACTTATTGATTAGAGCGGGTCATCTCATTACAGGTTAGATTAGCCTACTTAATGTGTTAATGCCTTATTTCTCAATTCTTTAGAGTTGCTCAGCCCTTACACTAGCCCACTTAGCCCACTTAACCCACTAAATGGCTTAAAGTGGAACCACTTGCAAAATAACCCATTTAACCCATTGAATCAATTAACTTTACTAGTAATTGTTTCTTCAACTTAACATAAAATTGATAAAAATTGAATTGCTTATTCTCTAAAAATAATAAATACCAAATTATTTAAAAAATCTTTATTATTTAACATTTACCAATTGTTAGAAGGCTAGCCCATTTAATTTATTAGGATTAATGGTCCACTTTGGTCTAAAAATTTTTAACTTATTTAATAAACTAGTTAAAAAGGACTAGCATGTTTAACCTAACCTTGTAACAACATGAGGTGAGATGGCCTCATTAACCTATTTACATATCTCTAATTGTAGGTTGTTCCATAATGCACCACATGATTTTGTGATGGCTTAGCTATCCTAAGGTTGAGGGGGGTATGGCTACTCCTAAGGTTTTGTACTTTTTCTATTTTATTTTTTTTTAATTTATAATACATTATTATAATGCTTTACTTGATTTTTGTGATGGCTTAGCTATCATAAGATCTAAGGGGGCAAGGCTTCTCCAAAGGTTTTGAATTTTTATTTTCTTTTTTATTTATAATATATTATTATATTTTTTAGGATTTAATTTAATATATTTTATAAAAAATTTTGTGGACTAAAATTAAGAAAAACATTAAATATTGAGAACTAAATTTACACTTTTTTGCATATGAAAACGTAAAAAAGACTTAGGTTATTCTAATATAATTCTCATTATTATAATAGATATGGTTTGAAGAAATTATAATATTGCATAACCAATTATAGTTTAGTGTAATATCATTTTATTAATAAAATAACAAAGATGATTGAATATATCACATTATTATGTATTAGATACAAATTTTCAATTATCCTACAAGATTTTGGATTTTTGAGATCAAGTTTTAAAACTTCCACCTACATCAAATAACTTACTAGGATTTGAGTTTATTTGTGATTTAATTTTTCTTTAGAGATCAAGTATTTATTTCATTGATAGAATAAGATGATTATAAAACAACTTAGAAAAAAAAAATCCAAAGAGATGGTAGTCATAGACCAAAACTAAGAGGTCATATCTCTTACAAATGGATATTAAAAAAAAAAATCCAACATTAGAAATTCTACCAAAAGAATGAATAACCAATACTCTTATTAAAGAAAATACTAGGGATAAAATACTCAAATTAAAAGGTAGACAAAAAAGAATAAATTACAAGCTTGAAGATGAGATGGGATGAAGATGACTATGGGAAAGTGATGGTGAAACCTCTTTTGAAGAGTTGACAATGGAGATAACTTCTATTAAACAGCTGATAATGGCTACAACCCCTGTTAGAGCTTTTCATAGAGATAAAGATGGAGGTGAAAATGAAAGTAGAGAACCAAAAATTATATTTTTATTAGGTAATCTAAGGTGAATAAATGAAAAAAAAAGGTGAAAAAAAGGGCAAAAAATGGTCTGGGTGGAATGGTCAGTGAAGGCAATTACCTTTAAGGTTTTTGAGTTGGTCTTATGTTATAGAAAGGGGGAAGAGGAAAGGATAAGAGAGAGTGAGGAGAGAGAGAAGAAGAGCCAAAATAACATAATATTACTTGTTAAAACTAAAAGTTGTAGTATTGGCATGAATGTTCTTGTATTTAATTTGGAAAAATAATATTAGACAAACTTAATATTTGAGAGTAAGTTTAAATAAGGATCTAAGTTCTAACTAGTTCAAATAAGGATTGCATGTTGAGGTACTTAGGGTAGCACATCGGCATCTTAAACAACTTTCATTCTTAAGCTACTCTCTACTTTATCAATGGTACAAAAATCAACACTTTAAAGGAAAATTTAAAAAAAAAAAAGAAAATTACACATGGTCATTACACATTACAACGGCATAAAAAACAAGTGCTAAGCATTAGTGCTTGTAGAAGGAACCTACATGAATTAGCAATGTACGATGATTACCATTTATTGATGGAAATGTGATGCTTGGTGTAATAGTTTGTGAGTTTGAAAGTAAGTGGAGTATTCAACTTGGGTGTAATGAGAAGTGAGTAATATCAACAAGGTGGTTTGTTTGGGGAGTGGTTTGACTCTAAAGGCCGGTTTGGCATCTTGTGAGCAAACTGGTAAGGAGTTGATGCCACTTTCTTGATGATAGTTTTAGCAGACCGAAACAAGTTGAGATAGTTAAGCCTCTTGAACATAAGAAGGCTTGTAACAATGCCGGGTGTCACTCTTTGAGATGGATGGGCTTGGAACAGTCCCGAATAAAATAAGAAGGGAAAAGCTGGCTCACCATTTAGAATACGGGTAAATATGTGATGATAAATTGTGGTCAAGCATTGTATGAGCACTTCAAGAGGCTGAACCTCCTATCTCATGACACTTGGCATAGGAATATGTGCCAAACACCCCTAATGAAATGACCTAACATTGCTAGTTTGCACAAATGTGCATCTTAATGTTTCGTTGGCACTAACAAGTTACTGTTGAAGCATTGACTTATCCTTTTTATTACAAATACAATAGGAAAAAGAAACTAAAAGTAAATAAAGTTATAAAATGAAGAAATTTTAAAAATGAAGGAAAAAATAGAAAAACAGAAGAAAGTATAAAGAAATAAATAATGTAAAGCATTTGAAAAAAAAAAAAAAAGAAACTAAATGAAGAAACTTGAAAACCTACACCTGCTCCATTCCTCTCTTCTTCATCTTCTTTCTTTTCTTTCCCTTTCTCATCCTCTACCTTCCCTAATCAAGACCAGCCTCATCATCTTTTACTTATTCCCATATTTCATCAACATTAACATGAAGTCCCTTAAACGTAATCCCATTTTAAGGTTTTAATCTTAAAGAAAAAAAAAACTAAAATTGAGTTCATAAATAATACATCATAGGCATATTTTTGTAAAAAGTTGCATTCTTTTCAAATTCTTTGAAGACTTGAAGTTCCAATTTTCTTTATCTTATTGTGCAACAGCCTTCTTTGTACCTGGGTTTGAAGAAAGCTCTTGGCTTTAGGTTTGTATGTGGTTTTTAAGGAGATGATACGATATGAGAATGTGAGTCTGAAATTAACAGAACGAGTGCTCTTGTCCATGTTTTTGGGGAGATGATGCGATATGAGAATGTGGGTTTGAAATTAATGGAATGAGCGCTTTCGTGCATATTTCATTTGAGACCCCATAATTTGATAACTAGGGTTTTAGCATCCAAATATAGGCGCTCTAAAAAATCCTTCATTTAAGTTTGAAATGTGTAGCAAGGCTAGGAAAATCAATAGAAGTGACTACGTGAGGTTGGATTTTGGAAAAAAATAAAAAATAAAAACAATAATATAGCTTAAAAGCTAGTTTTAGTATTATCATTATATTTTATTTACAACGCATAAATCCTGTTCCTATAATTAGCAAACTCTTGAAGATGGATTATTTGGACATTGAAAATTATAAAATGATATGAAATAATATTTAGGAATACACACACATATATATATAAATTGAGTTTGTTTATTGTGTATAAATTTATACCTGTAAATTAACTTAAATTCTTTAATTATATAGCACCTATAACTTAATCAATAATTTAGAAATAAATTAACTAAAATTAAGGTGGTAGCTAGAAAATCATTGGAACCAGGGGTAATACTTGTTAAATTAATCTAAGGCATCAAATGGATAAATGGGAATTAACAACTAAGGGACACCTAATGTATACTAAGAGAGGAATTTAACACATGTATTAGGGGGAAAAATTCCCAATTGATTGTAGCAGCTCATATAGATCCATTTTCTTCTTCATTTAATAGCCTTAGACACATGAAATTGGAAAAAATAGTAAGAGCTCAAGAAGCTTAAGGAAACTTCAAAGAAACATTATAGAAAAAAATTAGTGTAAAATCTAGATAGTTGAACTACACATGTAACAATGTAACCTGAAGTCACAACATTAGCACTATCTAATAGAGTGGCTAGCAAATAGGCTGGTTGATGACCCCTCTTCGGCCAACATTGGCTAGAGTTTCGACGACCAATTGATGCAATATTTGCCCTATAATTTGTTTTATTTGTTAAAAATAGTAAACCTTATCTAAAAATTATAGAACTTGGTATTCCTTGGTGCTTTTATGTATATAATCTAAAAATTAATCTAGATTTTACAATTCAAAGAGTTTATATAGGTTCGTTAGGAAATAGCTTTATTTTAATGAATTTTATATTAATTTTTATAAATAGTAAATGACATTATTTTGAACTAATTTTTGGTTTATAGATTCCTCATATATTATATTTAATTTACATAAAAATATATATTTTTTTAACAAATTACACATTTACAGCCCGTTCACTTTACTTAATGGAATGAGGGAAGAATGTAATTGGAATTCTTAAGGAACGTAATAAGGGTATAATACCTATTACTTTGTTTAGTTAGATTAATAAATAACTTAAGAATGGATATGTAATAGAACTTTAGTGACTAAATTACTCTTAATTCATTTTTTTTCTCAAGTAATTCTAAAGTAATAGGTGGTAGTAGTGGTGGAAATTGACTATAGGGGCGGAAATTGACTGTGGGGATGAAGGTGGTAGTAATGGTTGATGGTCGTTGTAAGCAATGGTGATGGTGGTAGTGGTGGCTGTGGTGGTGGTTGATGGTGGTGATGGTGGCCAGGGTAACGGCTTAGTGGAGGGGTGGGGGTAGTTGCGGCAGTGGTGACGACAGTAACGACGATAGTAGTGGCAATGGCGACAGTGACGGCAACAGTGATGATGGTGGCAGTGACAGTAGGTGGTGGGGGTTGGTGGTTAGTAGTAGTGGCGGTGGTGGTTAAGGTGGCGGCAACAGCGATGGTAGTAATGGTGGTTGGCGGTGGTTAGTAGTGGCAATGATAATGGTGGTGGTAGTCATTGTTAAATGGATATGAGGTTATTTTTGGAAAAAAAAAAGAAATTTTGTGAGGAATTGTGATTCTTTGATTAAATCAATGAATTCCTATTACTGATTTCACGTAATAGGGATTCTTAAGGAATTGTGATTTGGAGACAAAAAAACAAGTGAACACTGCAATAAGGAATAAAGGGGGAAATTGAATTTCAATTCCCCTTAAGTGAATGAGGCGTTAAAATTTATTAAATTTAATTTGTCAAATTTGTCATGTTTTTCAAATTAAGAAAACAAATGGTTTTTCTAATTATTCCTTAGTGAATCTGGTTGATGGTGACTTTTGGAGCTTAGTTGTGATTTTAGAAGTATTCAGTTCAGATCTTGTAATTTTATTTGATTATTCATCTAATTTAAGCTACTTTTTTTAGTAAAATATGGCCTAAAATCAATATTTTCAAAAATAGATGTAATGGGCATGTAATTATTGTCACGCCCTGAATAGGAAGAGTCATAACAGTTCCACCGTATAAATTATCCTAAGATAGAAGTTGACCTCATAATTGTTATAGTAGATACAGTTCACACAAGGCGCGCATAACTCAACCAACTTGAAATATCTGTTCTAACACCTATTAATAACCAAACTTATAGTAGAGCTTTACAAAGTACCTGTTTTATACAACTTGTTGTCTCATGCCACAATAGTATTTATACAAACGTTTCACATCCAAAGTTAAAGTTTATAATTAGAGTTTATTAAAAATCACAGGTTTTGTAGTATATATATAATAAGTTAAGAAACTAGTGGGCGTCCTAGGGAATTCCCAATTAGTTTCCTCAAAAACTCAAAAAAGTCAAAAGTCCAAGTTCAGTTGATTCCTTGTTTCTTACTTTCCTAAACAATAACACACTAACCTAGGAACGGTGGTATCGGAACATCTTGACCTCACTCAGCACCTACAAAAGAGTCTCTAGGGATATGAGCATAACTAGTTCAGTAAGTGGGACGGAGTCAGAAGAGTATTATATAATCACAAGCAAGGTTATTAATTATAATAAAATGAAATACAATACAATCAATCAAATGAAATATCATACAATATTATTTGGTCCACTGTGAGGTTAGAAAAATTATATCTGCTTTAACCTGGATTGAGGAGTTTCATTGTGACTTAAGTCAAACTAAACTCGAACTTGTGTAATGGAGAACACTCTCCTCCCATGATCGCCTTCGATCCATGGCCCCTACCGTTTCCGCGACCTCCTCGCTTACCACTTAGTTTGACTAATGATGGGGAAATGACCATTTCAGTTATTCTCATTGAAAGAAGTTGATATTTGGCTTAACACTCTTGATCATTTTCCCTAATGGGTGTTATGCATATCTAATTTTGTTTAGTCAAATAGATGTTAGTTTTAATCAGAAGTGGCTAAACAAGTTCATACAATATAGAAATAATACGAATATGTAAAATAACACACCAAGGAGTTCAATTCTCATCACAACTGAGTATCATATACATATACAGCATGCGCACAGTCAACTAACTACAAATACAGTAAGAATTATTCTTGAGTCTTCAGATACTTTAATACAGCATCCTAATAAGCGGTGAAGCCACAATCCTAACTTACTTGTTTAGACGCTCACTACTGTTGACTCGAGTCATCAACCATCTTTTTACTGGAAGATCTTATTTACATAAAAGACCCAAATTCAATCTTTGTAATAATTACGAAAACATTAAGCTTTGATTTAAAACATATATATATATATATATTATTTCTATAATATATATATTTCGTATTATTATTATATATTGAGTTAAGTTGTTAATTGCTAATAATATACATCATCTATACTATTACGTATTATATATTATTTTAATCGCATCGAAACGTACTTTCAATTTATTAAATCACGTTTTAATTTTAGTAGGGTTACCGAAATACATATATTTTAAAATATGATAGAGTTTTAGGTTATATTGCCTAAGAGTGTCCGATTTTTAATAAAATTAATGTTGTTAGATTCGTACAGATCTAATGATACGTTTTACGAGTCATGTTCCTAAAGACAACTTTTAATGGGTAGTTCAGGTTTTTAATACAGTTATATGTATTTATATAAATATTATCATATTATATGTAATTTACGTTATTAAATTATATTTTACTTGATTTGTCTACATAACGCTATAATATAAGTATTATCTAATCTTAATATACCTATAGTGTATTCCGATAAGAAAATATCAGTAAATATATTAAATATACACATTTAATTCATTTTAACTTATTATTACAAAAAATACGTCTTGGCTTATAAATTAAGTTATTTTACTAAATAAATTTGTAATAAACAGTTCAGGTTACCAAATAATTCCCCGAAAATTTCTATAGACTCATAAAAATGTGGAGAACTTAGCTACTATTTGATTTCAAGTTTTCGACTTATCGCCTATATATTTGTATTTACAATTTTACCCTTGAATTATCCTAAATTACTCACTTATGATCCTTTTTACACCAAAGTAATTTCAATATGACCTAACATTGTTATTATTCACTAGAGATCAGTAAGTGTCCATTTTATCAATTAATTTCATAATTTTCTATTTAATTCATATTTTCAGCCTATTTTTGAGTTATTTTTAGGCCAAAAAAATGCAATAAATACTAAAAATATTTAAATCAAAATTCGGGCTACATAGCAATTATCTAGATATCATACACATCCTATACAAAAATTTTTAGCTAGAAACAACATAATTTAGTAAATTTATTTTACAATTCTAAATTCAGATGAATAGTAGATTTCTTAAGAAAGTATTTTAAATATTATGAATATTTTAAAAATAAAAATATCACATGAAAGAATGTTCAAAATAACCTAAGTACAAATTTTTTTCATAATTTTCTAGGTAGTTTAGGTATTTTTTACAATTTATTGAAAAACATGGTAGATAATCGACCTTGGTGTTTTTAGATGCTCCGATAGTCAGCGATAGTTGAGTGGTTGTTGGAATGCCTACGCGGTGGGTAGGTTACTTGGTGACTATTGGGTTCCACAGTAGATTCATGTTTGGTTCAGGTTCTAGCCTAGCATGAAAATTGCTCTGTTTTTGTTATTTTCTTTTCTATTTTCTATGATTTTTTCTAATTTTTTCTTCTATTGTTTCTGATTTGTAAAGTTGTGAATTGATGTAATGAAGCCTAATTATGCATGTTGGAGTCGGTTGCTGTATTTTTTTTTATTTTTCTTTTTAATTTTTTCCTTACTTTTTCTCATTAATGCAAGTAGGAGGTGTCCTTTGATTGTTGAATTTTCTTTTTGACTTAGTAATTGTCCACCTTCAGTGATTTCCAATAGTTTCCAAACTTGAATAAGCAATTTTGAAGGCTTTTTGGATAAGATTTGCAATTATTTAGGTATTTTGAGTATATTTTATTAATACTTAGTTATTTATTAATATATGAGTATATATCCCTTGTATATATCACGTGTAATATATAACTATACTTATATAATTAAGTTTCTAATATATCTTTTATTTTTAGGATATGTTCTCTTAATTAATTTCATGAATTCAATATAATATATATAATTAAGTAATTTAGGGTTAATTTACGAGTATAATTATTATTTATACCAGGTATATTCATAAAAATATGTGTATATTCATATAGTAAATTATACTATATTATCTTATTTTGGAGCCTAATTAACTTATCTTTAAGTTATCATCGCAATCTATGCTTAATTTTAGGAGTTTTGAATATTTTAGTACTATATTAAATAATCTTACTTCTAAGGGCAAAATTGGGATTTTGGGTTATTATTTCCAAAATTTAACTTCACTGTATCATTGTGTCATTTCATCTAACTTTTCTATTTTAGTTGTAAAGTTTGGACTCAATCGGATACCTTTTTCTAAACGCTTTAAATTTAGGCTCGATTGTTCTAAACTCAATTTTAGGGGCTTACAATTACCAAACCTTAAACTTTATCATTTTATGAGTTTATAATATATCTTTTGGAATTAATAGGATATATACTAATTATTATGTAATTTTTCTATTATTTACTATATATTAATTCATATGGTTAATTTGTAACTTGTATGATTAATGTTATTGATAAGCAATTTTGGAAATCCAAAATTTGCTTGAAGGGTGGTGTGTAAGCTTATAAAAAAAAAAACAAAGTTACGTTATGAGGGTGTCGAAGTGACTCCGACATAATTATTTCGATGCCTAAATAAGTGTGTTTATAATAAAGGAGTATAAGTAAAGAAGAAGTAAGAAATGTTTAAAAGAGTTCAAAAGAAGCTTGCTATTGGTTTCCTAGTTCTATTTATAAGTGGTGGCTTATAACCACTTCGATAACTGTTGACATGTTTGTCACATGGAAAAATTATGCTCCAAACCATTGCCTTATTTTTAAGAATGTGATAGGTAATGGGTAGTTATCCGTGTGATAACTTCCCAACCACTCGCCTATGTTCAAATTTAAATATTGGGCGCTTAAGTGGCTTTAGGTTAGACTAGTGGAACGAAGCTATCCTTAATTGACCAACCACTTCTTAGACTTGCCTAAATCTCTCCCAACTTATCTTTATACGACTGATGCTGATCCGTGCTCTCTTTCTGCTAGGCATAGGGGCTCTTGACTTGCATGGGGTTAGATTTGTAAAGTAAGTCGGGGCATAAGCATGAAAGTTTGGGATGTGAATACTTTAAGTTGCCCTAGGCCAAGGGGCTTAGGATTGGAATCCTCATCAATATTAGCTCCTCGACTCTCCTTAGTGGCAAAAACAACGAGTAATTTATTAGTTGGAGAATTTTGGAGATTCACCTTTACCTCGGAATGACTGATTACATCTATTGTTTATTTTTTACTAACATGAAAAATTCATGGGACATCACCTCGAGCTTTTCGACATGAGCAACCGATAAAGCCAACCTCCATTTCCTTTTTCTGTGATTCATTTCACCTACCTCTATAATATCATCTGACCTTACCCCTGACTCATAGCCGAAGGGTCATATTTTGCAGCAATTGTTTTACATTTTACATATCGGGTTTTGCATTGACGTGACAGGCATGACATACATAGTACGTATTAAGCATTGATCTTAGTAGTTCATTTTCCAACGGGGTATGTTATCACACGACCATAATGTATTCATGCTAAAGGCTTATGTTTCGATACTGGCTGTTATAGAACCCTCGATTTTCTCTCTCCTTAACTTTACTTTCCTCTTGAATTTAATTTTCTTCCTCTATGTTTCTCTTTGCTTTGTGATGACAAGCATTGTAACTAGAATTTTTTTTTCATCTTCTTGTCTTTCTCCTTCATTAACCTTAGTTTAAAGGTAATCATGTCTATTACCTCATCCAATAACACATACTCTATGAATATAGTTGATGATCGAAATGAAAAGTAGACTAGGGATGTTATTCCTCCCCTTTTCGGAGTGATACCTCACCATGACAAATGTAAAGGAAGAACGTCCTTGAGATCTTTCTAAATTCATAAGCTAAAAAGAGCACGACTAGGTTTTCTCAAATCAATTCTCATTTAGAGTTGCTAGTCCCTGAGAGCTGCTCCTACCTAGTTTAGTGAGCTTAAAGGAGTATGACCAAGTTTTCTTAAATTGATTTTCAATTTAGGGTTGCTAGTCCCCGATAGATGCTTTCGCCTAGGTTAATAAGCTCAAAGGAGCACAACCGGGTTTTATCAAATCAATTTCTAATTTAAGGTTATTAGTCTCCTAGAGACGCTCTCACCTAAGTTAATAAGCTTAAAGGAGCACGATCAAGTTCTCTAAATTGATTCTCATTTAGTGTTACTAGTCTCCTAGAGACGCTCTTGCTTAAGTTTATGAGCTCAAAGAGCACAACTAAGTTTTTAGGTCAATTACAATTTAGGGTTATTAGTCCTCTAGAAACCCCACCCCACACCCCCCCCCCCCTCCCCCCCCCCCCCCAACCTAAGTTAGTTAGCTTAAAATAATATAACCAGGTTTCAAACTGATTTTTCTAGCCAACTCCTAAGGTGCTAAACCTTTCTAAAACTCATTGTCTCAACCAACTCTTAGAACACCATCTTACTTCTTTCAACAAATCCCTAGTGGATTAAACCTAAGTTAATTAGCTAGTTGTAGCACTACCTAAGGAAATTTCATTCCCAAGGAAAAAATAGTATCTCCTTTTATTTTCATGGTAAAGTTTTACTCAAACTTTACCATAAAAAGAAATAGTTGTAGACGTCTCATTTTTGCTCTATTGTAGTTTTAGAAATTTTTAGAATAAGAAAAAAGAGTCCTAATATAGAAAATTACAAAGAATAGAAAATTTAGAAAAATATAAAAAGATATAAAATTTAGAAAAGTAAAAAAAAATTAGAAAAATACCAAAAAATGAAAAAAAAAAAATTAAAGATGATAAAAAAAAAATACAAAGATAAAATTTTTAAGAACATAGAATTTTTTTTAGGGTCGTTTTGAAGACTATGTGCACTTAAGAATTGGAAATCCAGAAAATCCTCCTCGATGATTATCCTGATGATGGTGAGGATGATAGTATCTCAAAGCCTCTATACTTCGGTATTAAGTACAACCTAAGTCCAAATGGTGTTTCAAGGGTACTAGTTTGAGAAGGAATTTGATATTGGAAGATTGAGAGATTTGAAGTCTATGAATGCACCATGTCGTTGGGTGATTAAGAATTCGTCCTCTTCAAAAAGTATTTTGGGGTTCTTCTTCATCTTCCTTTTTCTCCTTTTGAAAGAGCCTTTTTTGTTTATCATTATATATGCTTAAGCATGTTGACTTCAAACTCTTGTAAGCTGATGATAGCCTTTGAGTGCATAAGTGAAGACTTAAAGGTTAAGACTTTCCTGAGCTTATTTAGATACTTTTTCACAATTAAATGTGGTAAGGGTCGGTTTTACATTTATGCTAGACCTAAAAGGAAAATTTTGATGGAAATGGAGTCTTCGATCCATGATTAGAAAAAGAAATGGATCATTATTAGGTCGGAGAAAGACCTCGATTTCTCAATACTTTGGTTGAAGCCTATTAGGTAGAGTGATATTAAGAGATTGCTACCAAACGACGAAGCCACTTATGACAAAATCATGGAGAAGTACAACGCCTACTGGTTTGTGTGGGATGATGATACCATTATAGATCGGTTTTACGGTAGAGCTCCGATCTTCTTTGATGATAATGTAAGAGCTTTAGAAGGTGTGAATATCGTTCATGGTAATGAAAATACTATAGAGGGTGTAAATGAAGGTATAGTTGTAGATCAAGAAGGTATTAACTACAATAATTTGCCGTGCTAAGTTAGGCTTGTTGTGTGGGGATCTCAACCATTTACTCCAAATAATAGGTGGTCTTCCTTACTTGTATTAGGCATGACATTTGTAAGTTATTCATTTCCTTTCTTGTTTATTTTTAAACTAATTTGTTATTGGATATTGTAAAGATGACGTTAAAAACCCTTAATTCTAGAAATTTGTTTGCTAGCCTAAAAGCCAAGCAAATCCTAAGGAAGGACAATGGTAGGAAGAAAGTACTTCCCCTAAAGCAAAGTAGCTATTGAGAAGGCATAAAGGAAAGCCTAAGCTGTTAAGGTTAGAAATGCCAAAAAGAGAATAAAGGTTGCCAAGGTCAAGCCACTAAGGAAGCAACCTAATGTTGAGCCTCTTGTTCGAGATCATAAAAAAGGAAGCTATAGTAGAGGTCCTCCAAAAAGACACCGCTAAGGCTAATACTGGAGGTTCAACCAATCTCAACTCTATCAAAGAAACTCTAACAACCATCTTTGGGCCCATTGCCCCTTTAGGAAAAGAAAATGAGTGTGTTTTTCAGTTTGTTCCTCTATGGGAGCTTTATAAGGGTGACTTTGCATTAGCTAATGAGAAAATTTCTCAACGACTCTTGGAGGGGATTAAGCTTCTTGTCGATGTGGGCACTCATCAAGTATTGCTACACAAGACTTAACAGAGGTATGAGAGATTTGCAACGGTTGGTTGCTGCTATGGTTATCAAAATCGCAATTCTAATATTCATTTAAATGTATAGATTGGTAAAATTGTATAGAATCGCATACACTTGGTGAAATCATAAACTTATAGAATTGTATATCAAAGTTTAACATTTTACCAAAAGTTTGCATATAAACGATTTTGGATTAATTTTAACTAAGAAAAATATTATAAAATTATAAATTTATAGAATTGTATTGTTGATTTGTGATTTTAACAACTATGGTTGTTGTTAAGTTGTATGATGTGAGTCTAACCTTCAGTCTATATTATTGTCCTTTGGTCCGCACTTTGTTTATGGTTTCTCTTTTCTTATACATACATCCCAATGTCTTCTTATGATCATCGACACTCTTATGGCCAAGAAAGCAAAGGTAATATAATTTCGATCTCCTTGTATTCCTTTAATGGATTCATTTTGAGCTAATCTTAATTCCCCTTGTTTGGTTTTTAGATTGTTAAAAAGGTTAAGGAGGATTTGGTGCAAGCAGACACCCAGTATGTTGCACATGCCAAATCATGGGAAGAAGAGAAGGAGAAGCTCAAAGGAGAGATTTACAGTCTAAAGAAAGACTTGAATAAGGAAATGGGATTGCATAAGGAGAATGAGGTAACTTTTGAAGGGGAGCACAAGAAAAATGTTTAGCTTGTCATCAATTTATAGGGATCTCAAAAAGAGGTTGAAGACCTTAAAAGCAAATATACTAAAGAGATCTAACAGTTCAAAGAATCTTTTTAACAAATAGAAAGCTAAGATCTTTGACCTTGAGCAGAAGGGAACTCGGAGGGTGAGTTACAAACAAGTCCTTCAAGAATTTCAAGACATTGAGGAGTATGTAAACATGCTATAAAGAAAATGTTGGATGGGATCAATATGGTAAGGCAAGAGATCTTGATCCATCACCTAGATTATGATCTAAGTTACCTAAACTTCACAGTTAGAGCTCATGAAGGAGACCATGTGCCTTAAGAGGAGCCTATGGATTAAGATGCCACTAAGTAGAATGGCACACTCGCAATGGAGGATATTAGTCAAGTTGGTGCCTTGGAGGATGGTGAAGATGATACCCCTCAACTTTTAGATGTGGATCCTCTTCAAGCCTCGATGACCTTATTGAGAACAATTGATTTTCTTCTTTCTATTGTTTCCTTGAAAGACTCTTTTTAGTGATGTTATCGTACTCTCTCCTTAGGTTAGAATGCCAACCTTTTCAATGTACATACGACTCTTCTTAGCATAGTATTACCTTTTCCTTGTAGTCGCTTGGAGATTTAATGATGAAATTTATTTAAATTTATCACAGGTAGTTTGTTTTCAAAATTTATGAGGTTGGCCCATTATCCGTTAATGCTTTGGAACTTTAGGGCACATTAACTTGTCCTTTATACATGTTATGGACTTAGAGTATTTCACATTAATCTCAGTAAGATTTGAGATGTCTCATTCTTGTCATTCGTCCTTAGTTAGGATTAAGGACCAAATTGTGTTTGATTTGCTTGTCACCTGTGCATAGCTAGGGCTTAGAGTTATTGATGCTTCTTAAGCTCATGAAAGTCAAGAACTAACTTGTTAGCAAATTATATTTGCATAGGCATAAGGGAATTCCTTTAGCCTTAGTTCATCTTATAGATTTTATGCTTATCTTGTTGAAGAACAAAAGTTAAATTGCTAAATAAATAGCAAATAAATAGTTATAGACGCAACATGATTGATAATTTTATTGTCATACTTGCTAGTGTACATAACATGTAGCATTACATAATCAATGAAACAAAAATAGGAAAACAACCACAAGTTAGTCACAAACATGACATGATACATACATACTAAACACATCTAGAAAGAACAAGTAATAGCGAAAATACACACAATAACTCTAGATGTCATCTCCTTAATCATTCTACATGTTTGACTAGATTACTTACTTAAAATAGAACCTCACATTGTCAACATTCCAAGCTCGGGGAATAATTTAGCCATCTAACCTCTCAAGTTTGTAGGCCCTTCCATTCCCAATCACTTCCCTTACTCTGATAGGATCTTCTTACGTTGGGGTTAGTTTACCTTAGCTCTTAGAGCCTCTAACTTCTCATAGACCAAGTCTCCTAATCTAAAATACCTATACTTCACATGTTTGTCATGATACTAAGTAGCACGTTGTTGATAAGTAGTGAGGTAGGCCTTGGCTAGTGCTCTTGTCTCATGGATGATGTTAAGGTTTGCCTAAAGACCAATATCATTTCATTCAGGGTCATAAGCTCACACCTTGGCGCTTGCTATTTCGTCTCAATAAGGATTGCTTTGGATCCAAAGGCTAACTTGTAGGGCATTTCTCCAATTGAAGTCCTGTAGGTTGTTTGATATCCCTACAATAAACTTAGTAAATCATCCATCCATTTGCTTCCTACTTGGTTCACCTTCTTCCTTAAACTATGTAAGATAACCCTATTCACTGCCTTTGCTTGCCCATTACTTTGGAGATGTGCAATTGAGGTGTAACATAACCTGGTATGGAATGCTTCATAGAACTCTTAAAATCGTTCATGATCAAATTGTGGCCCATTATTTGTAATTATTGCAGGCGAAACTCCAAATATATTTACGATATTGCTCATAACAAAGGCTTCTATACTTCTCTCTGTGATGCATGCTACTATTGTAGCTTCTACTTACCTGGTGAAATAGTTTATTGCCACAATGATATATTGTCTTTACATAGTCATCATAGGAAATGGACCCAATATATCCAGACCTATTGAGTAAATGGCTAAGGGTTGGTGAGTGAAATAAGATACATGCTTTGAGCTTGCTTAATAGGTGCATTATTCTAACATTGATCGTACAAATGGATTAGTTTCAACACATCTTTCTTCATTGTTTGCTACCAATATCTAAGCCTTAGACCCAAAATACTATAAGACATGAACATGGATAAACTAAATGAACACATCCGCTACGCCTCCAGTGTACGCAACTAGAAGAAAGTTGAATTGTTCTATGGGTATTGCGCTCTATATTGACAAAAAGCCCATTTATCCCTTTAATCCTTAAAGAAACTCTCCTTACAAGTGCAAGGCTGCCACATTTGAACACTTACGATGGCACTACTAACCGAACCAATCACCTTATCTACTTTCAAATGATGATGAGCCTTCACAACTTTTCAGATGCTATCATGTATAAAGCCTTCCTTAGTATGCTAGCAAAAGTTGCTTTGCTTTGGTTTAGTACTCTCCCCGAGGCATCTATCACTTCATTTGACAACCTAGGAAGCAAATTCCAATAACACTTCCTTAGCTCTTAAGTCCTACGAAGATACTCCTCCATTCTCTACAATGTCAAGTAGCATCCTAACGAAACCCTACGAGCATATCTTGAGTACTTCAACCGAATAAAGTTGTAAGTTTCAAATTTAGACATAGGAACAGCCTTGCAAACGCTCCTAACAAGCATAGACCCTAACTTAAGGCTCTTTAATACAGTCTCATTGGACAAACTCGAATCATTGGATGAATTTATAAAAGTCATCGAGAAATACGTAATTCAAGAGGATGCTATTAGAGATCATTTCGAAGTGTAAAATAGTATACACATCTTAGCAAAGGACCACCTAGGACTTCGTGATCTTAGACTATAACCCTTAGCATGAGAAAGTGCGAAAAGTAAAGGCAAAAATTTTGAGATTACATCTCATACACACCCTTTACCAAAGCACCCAGTGAAATCATGTACGAAGTTTGAAAGTAACTCTTGTGACCATCCAGTGTTCGTGAAACACTAGAAGCGGCAAACTCGGGGGAAATATTGTAACTACTATAGGGTATATGGACACAATACCGACGACTGTTGCTACCTCTTTGATGTAGTTGAAGGCCTTATTTGCAAAGGCTGCATCGACCACTTGGTTGTAGACTAGAAAAACCAAATCCAATGGTCGACCCAGTGCCACCGAGTAGATCGCCAATAGTAATGCCATAATCAGCAGGCTAATACCCTTATAAACGAACATAATTGCAGGGGACAACGAGGCTAAATCAACACTATATTCGATAGACTTGGTCTCTTCTCAAATAATACAACCATAATAGCTAAACATGAGGTGCACATCATAAGAAATAAGAAGTTGAAGACCGACACGGTAATCACCTTTACTGACATAGATAAACAGGGTGTTGACGTACCCCATAACGATGCACTCATCATAAACGCTAAAATTAGGTACTTTAATGTCCTTAAAACCTTTGTTGATAGTGGGAGTTTAACAGGTATACTCTTCTACAATGGTTTTGAGCAAATGCAAGAACAACTCGACAAGCCCCTTCAACTGTATAAACATGACCTCATAGGATTCGGAGGTAGTAGATTAATGTTCACTAAGGGAATCATCACCTTATTCGTTCGACTAGGTGACGATGAACACGTCGCTATACAGTCTATAGACTTCATTGTTGTCAACATATGATCACCATACAATGCCATCATCGATAGACCAAGCATCACGAAATTTGACATGCTAATTAGCTAAAAATGCCTCAAAGTGAAGTTCATGACACCTATTAGTGTAAGTAAGGCTAGAGGTGATCAGACTTTATCTAGGGTGCTCTACCTTAAAGCCTAATCTAGAAACAATGTCATGCACATTGAATTAACCAACTCCTCTACTTCTGCAATACGTGGAAAGCCTATAGAAAAGATTGTAGAAGTCAAGATATCTGACGCCCCTAGCATGATAACCAAAATGGGGGCTGAATTGCCAAACAACAATAAGGCTAAGCTCATAGATTTGCTTAAGTGAAACTCAGATGTCTTTGCATCTGTGCCAAAATAGATGCCAAGGGTCATCAACATATTGGAGGTTATGTACCATTTAAATGTTAATCCTACCATTTGACTTGTTAAGCACTATAAACAACATGTTGCCTTAAAATGGCAGGCTACGATTGAAGAGGAAGTGTAGAAGCTGCTCCAAGCAAGCTTCATTTGACAAGAGAAATACCCCACTTGGCTTGCCAATACAATGCTTATCAAGAAAGCAAATGGAAAGTGGCACATGAACGTCGATTACACCAACCTTAACAAGGCATGCCCTAAGGATTGTTTCCCCCTATCTCGTATAGACCAGCTTGTCGACTCGACGTTCGGTCAATTTCATGGATGCTTACTCTAGATACAACCAAATCTAGATGGCTTCTAAAGATGAAGTCCATACATCCTTTGCTACAAACTTTGAAACTTATTGCTATAAAGTAATGCCTTTGGTTTAAACCGAAGCTACGCACTAACGGCTAGTCACCTACATCTTTAAGCTACAAATAAGTAAGAACATCAAGGCATATGTCGACAACATGATCGCCAAGAGCAAAACCAAAAGAGACTACATCGATGACCTTTAGGAGACATTCCAAACCCTTCGCTAGTTCCAAATGAAGCTTAACCCTTAAAAGTACATCTTCGAAGTCGCATTAGGGAAATTTTTTGGTTTCATGGTCATAGAATGAGGGATAGAAGCCAACCTTGATAAAATCAAAGCAGTCTAGGACGTGTAAGCCTTGACTAAAATCAAAGAGGTGCAGCAACTAACAAGAAAGATATTTTCCCTCAATCACTTTGTATCTTGAAGCTCCAACAATTGTGTAAAATTCTTCAATTTGCTAAAAGTGGACACCTAAATGTCAGCGAGCTTTCCAAGATTTGAAGAACTTCTTGGCCACTCCACCCATACTTTCCAAACCAATACCCAAAGAAGAATTATACCTATACCTTATAGTCAGTGATAAGGCATTATCCTCAGTAATTGTCTAAGTAGATAGCCTTGACTACCGACTAGTCTATTATGTTAGTTACATGCTCTAAGGGCTAGAGCTTAGATATATAAAAATAGAAAAGTTTGCCCTTATCGTAGTCATTGTAGCTTGAAAGCTTAGGCCTTACTTCCAATCATATCTAATTGTCATACTAACATACGTACCACTCAGAACTACCTTGTAAAGGCCCGGCACTTCAGGTCAAATGATGAAGTACTCTCTCGAGCTTAGTGCTAATAGAGTCCAGCTCTACATAAGATAGGCAATCAAGGCACAAGTCCTCGCGAACTTTGTAACTGAATATACCAAAACGGATGAGCCTTAACTCGAGCTCACCATACTCGTTTAGACACTCCATGTTAACAGCTTCTCCATTAAGGGGGGAGTGGGACTGCTATCACATTACAATGCCCATACGAAATGAAGATTCTCTATGCCCTAAAATTTGGTTTCCCAGTGAGTAACAATGAAGTTGAATATGAGGTACTCATCATTAGCCTAACTATTGCTAAAGACATTGGAGCAGAAAAGCTCAGCATACACTCGGATTCCATGCTAATAGCATAACAAGTCAAAGGAGAGTACGTAACCAAAGGCGAGACAATGGTCAAGTATCTACATTTAATGTAAGGCCTTCTCATAGAATTTACTACGTGGGAAGTCAACAAGATCCCTCGAGTAAAAAGTGCAGAGGTAGATAAACTATCCAGAATAGCTTCATCCGCCATACTCGCATCACATAACTGTGACAAGCTACTTTTCATACAGTATCTCCCTCAATGGAGCATAGAAGTACAACAGCAAGAAGTCATTGAAGTAATAGAGATAACTCCTAAGCCCTCTTGGATGGATCCCCTTATGCAGTACCTCAAAACGGGGGCATTACCCAAAGACTGAGCTGAGGCAAACAAGATAGCTTGCGCTATAGGCAACTATACATTGATTGATGATTTACGTTACCGGCAAGGACATAGTACTCCCTTCCTTAGATGCCTTCGAAAAGAAGAGGGTGCTCGAGTCCTCAAGTCCTCGAGGAACTTTATGCAAGGATCTACAACAATTACATCAAGTCCTAAGTGTTATACCTCTAAGTGCTTAGGCTGGGTTATTATTGGTTGACAATGAAGGAAGACGCTAAGTCCTTAGTCCAAAAGTGCCATTCATGCTAAAAGCATGCATTGATCATTCACGCCTCTAGTTTAGAGCTACACCCTTTGACAAGTCTATGGCCATTCGTGCAATGCAGATTAGACGTCTTTAGCCCTTTCTTGAAAGCCTCGTTGAATTAACAATGCATTCTGATGGCAGTGGACTAATTCACCAAGTGGGCAAAGGCGGTGGCTGTAGCTACTGTCATAGCTCGAGCCATTAAGGAATTTGTATCACTTACATATTGTCTCGCTTTAGAGTACCATATAAGTTGATTACTAACAATGGAAGTCAATTTGATAGTGATCGGTTCAGGGAAATCTGTAATAAGCACAATATTAGGCTACATTATACCTTGGTAGCCAACCCTTAGACCAATAGCTAAGTTGAAGCTATCAATAAGATAATCCTTAACAACTTAAAGAAGAGGGTGGAATGAATAGGAGGTGGATGGGCCGATGAGCTTCTGAACGTACTTTGGGGATACCGCATGACATACAAGACCTCAATTGGAGAAACCCCATTCCTCTTCGTGTTTGGGCAGAATTCATCTACCCAATTGAGTTAGAATTACCTACCAACAGGACCTAGCACTTCAACGTGAATGCCAATCACATAGCCCTATAGGCAAGCCTTGACACCATTGACGAGGTGCATGACACTGCAAGAGCATGTATAGTGGCCCATCAATAGTGAGCTACCTGATACTACAACCGCAACATCTAACACAGGGTTTTCCACCATAGAGAACTAGTGTGCAAAAAGTTGGAGGCCACTAGTTCAGAAGAAGGGCGGGGAAAACTTGCCCCCAATTAGGAGGACCTCGTATAAGTAATTGATGATGTGGGAAAAAGGTGCTTACAAGCTCGAGACACTTGAAAGACGACCTATCCCCAAGGCATGGAATGCTTAGAATCTAAGACCTTATTTCCCCTAAGTATAGTGACAGGAATCAAAAGCACTTATAACTATGGTTGAATGCAATGAATCGATGAGGTTTCCTACACTTGTCTCTTTTCCTCTCCTAATCCTTGTGCACTCGTATAATACTTGCCCACACCACACTACGACTTTGGGTCAATTTTCATCTCCAAGTTAGTCCCTATACTAACATTACAAGCACCCCTCTTGGGCATCAATTCACATTGAGCCCTTGACTTTGGGTCAATTTTCATCCCTAAGTTTCGCCTAAGTTAGACCTTACACTAAAGCTATAGGCACCTCTCTTGGGCATCGATCTACATTGAGTCCTTAACCATAGGTTAATTTTCATCCATAGGTTTTTCCTAAGTTATTCCTTACACTAATGTTATAGGTACCCCTCTTAGGCATCAATTTACATCGAGCTCCCAACCTTGGGTCAATTTCCATCCCTAAGTTTTGCCTAAGTTAACCCCTACACTAACATTGTGGGCTCCCCTTTAGGGCATTAATTTACATCAAGCCCCCAACCTTATGTTACTCTTCATTCTTAAGCATTTGCCTAAGTTAGGCATTGTTACAACAAATATTGAACAAAATTTCAAGTTAAACCAAACAACAATAACCGTAGGATAAAGGAAAATGATATAGCAAGCGAGAAGCAATAAGTGAAAAGGGAAAATGTTATTTCATTGATAAAGGAAAGTACAAGGCTTAATGGGTTGGCATACCGATTACGATTACATTTGGAAGGAAAAGTAAAGAATACAAAGGCATATAACCACATCTTATGCTATAGCTGTACGCTCGATTTGAATGACTACTCTCAACTCCGACATGGCTTCTCGCTCCAAAAACTTTTCTTAAAGAGGAACCACTCTCAACTTTGAGTCGACCTGCAACCTTTGAAGGGATGGCCATGATTACATCTTTAGATTCATATGTAGCCAAGCCCTAAGACGAAAGAGTCCCAATAATGCTTGAACTCTAAGTGAAGGTCCCCACTCCACCTTGTGAGCCTCTCTTCCACATAAGTAGTGATGGGGATAGTTGATCCAGCCACTTTACTTGGAGCATTGTGCTCCAAGGGCCCTACTAGCATTAAAGTAAGCTTGATGCTCCACCTATAGTGAACTAGAGGACTCCTCGCAAGTACCTTAGTTAGTAGGTTAGGGTAGAGAAAAGACCTCCTTTGCCACCATAGTCATTGTGGTCACATGGGATTATGCATGGAAGAGCCTCTTAGAACTACTTGTAAACAAGTGCCTCCATAGTAAAGCTGCTACAGACAAGTGGTGGGTAGCACCTGAACCCTACCTTTTGCCTCTTATGATTGGGGCAGAAAGAGAGGAGGACCCAAAGGCTATGTACGCTTCCCAATCACAACTTGGGAGCTACCTATACTATTGAGCAGCTATATACGCCTCACGATCACAACCTAAAGGGAAGGGTTAGGAAGGACCCCCTCCCTAGCTTAAGCACTTCATCCTTTAACATGATTACCTAAGACACGTTTATGTCAGCTCTCATTTATACCCCACTAAGCTATTTGGGTGTTTGGCATGGCAAAGCAAAGACCTATGCACTCTTTATATAAAAGCCATGGAGCACCCCCAATCGTACGCGTGGCAACCATTGAACAACCCAAACACCTTAGGAACCTAAGCGATATCTTAGAAATAATGATGTGACGCATACACATTAAATGACTTCTAGAGGGTGCCCTGCTTGGGACGATCCACCTACTAGGTATACATACTACTTAAAATGGAACTTGCTAAGAAGATAGCTTGCCATCAGAAAAGATCTGCCCTATCAAAATTGCCCTGCCAAAGAGATCTTGTGACAACATCACAAGATTCGCTTTGGTAGGCTTGTTGCACCATGATGATAAGCCCTTACAAGAACTTATGAAGGTACAATTTGCTAGGAAGGAAGAGTATGTTGAATTACTATAATGCATCATCACAAGTGTAAAACACTTAAACAAAAAATGTAGCACAAACATAGAGCAATAGCAAGCAGGCAAGGGAGTAGCCCCTAAAGGAATACCGGTGAGTAGGTAGAGGCCTGATTGGCTCAGAAAGTATTGTTGTTAGTATAAAAGACTTAGATGGAAAAATAAATGGAGTTTAAGCATAGACCAATAGTAAAAATGCAAGAAGCGGTGACTAAGGGAAAACAAAAACCGAAGCAAAGACAATTATGAGAAATTCCATCTATTCAAATTTTTGGCAATTACATTTGACAAAGGAAGGTTGGCACCCTAACCTTATAGATATGAGAATATACAATACAAAGTAAGAAATGGGCACCCATGACCCTCCTTACTAACAATAAAAAACAAAAAAATCTAAGATGTTCCTAAGCTCCCTTATTCACTGCAACTTATTGCTACTGTTGACCATCCTCTTCCCTAAGGCCCATATTAGAACCATTGCTAGAAGCTCTTAACGAGTCACCAAATGACTCGCCCACCAGCCTACCTTCAATAGTAGCCTTGGGTTCATCCAGCCAACTTAGAAAGGATAGGTCCACCTTGGGCAAATTTTGGTGAACTTGTTTTCAAACTTCCTTCGCTATTGTGAAACCAGCTAAGGTGATGGCCTTCTCCATCAAAGGGTCATCCAAGGTCTCCATAAAAATGTCCTGCTTTACCTTGGGTGCTAACCCTTTCCCCTTTAAGAGATCGGACTCCCTCCTAACGAATTTAGCTGGCATCTTGTCTAGCTCTTCCCACTAGCCTTTATCTCGATGGTCAACTTATCCTCAGTAACTTTGCCAGATTCCTCGACCCTCTTCAACTCATCCTTCAACTTGTCCACTCGCCTAAGAAGCTCCCTATACTGGCATTTTAGATTGCTAAACGCAATGGGCAAGTTGCCGTGAACCTTTTTTGCCCCCTCTAATGCCTTTTGAAGCTTCTCCACTTCAGCCCTCGACCGACTACCCTTTGATTAACGTTGTGCTCAATTGTAAGCAAGAGTGAAATCCAGCGGATCATACAATTGCAAGCATAGTACATTGTCGATAATCAAACCAGGACTAAGCACTTCAATAGAAAAATACGAGAAACTTACTTCATTATGCCTCCTTAACAATTTTACTAAGGCCTTTATGTTGCTCTTTCCTACAACTAGTTACCCTAGCCATGCTTATAGTTGCTTAAACCTTTGGGCAGGCCTATCTTCAAATTGAATAGGGGTTGTTTGCCTCTCATGACGGACTAAAGGCTAGATGTCCTCACATTGGGGATCTCGATGGCATGTACACTAGCATTTTAATGGGTTCACTCTAAGCTCTCTTGTTCAGTATCCACCTAAGTACCTGCCGTTGAGGCCCCCTACATAGTAACTATAGCCCTGGCCTGAGGTCCTTGAGCCAAACCACCACTAGATGCCATCTAAACTAACCTCGAAGTCCTTAAGGGTATGCCTATCGGTACATTACCACTACCTTGTTGTACGACCTCGAGAAGTATTTGTTGCCTCTTACCTCTCTTGTTTAATAGCTACCTTAGTACCTGCCATTATGGGATGTTTCCTTTTCTCGACAGGCCTTAAAGCACTCTTGAGTTGCCTGTTTTGCACAATGAGAGGCTTCGACCTTATCCTCTTTGTAGCCATTTCCAAAGTTGCAAGAAAACTAATTAGCTTATTAAGTAAACAAACTAAAACAAAGATAATGCACTTTCTAGGCCAAGGAAGAGTAGCCCAATGTCCCTTACTCCAATGATGAGACGATATGGCACAGCAGTCAACTGACTACCCATCCTTAGCAAAATACAACAAATACCTATCTCCAACCTAAACAATTGCGAGCCGTTCTTATATTTCTACCATATAAACAAAGGATTTAGTTTCTTCCAGCTCGCAAGATTCAGTAGCTCAATGTTGGCTACCATCTCCTCATCTCCTAAGCCCCTCAACTTCCTGCCCCGAATATGATATCTCCACTTAGTTAGGAAATCAAGAGGCTCAGGAGTGCGAATATGATAAAAGAACTCCTTCTAAATGACAGGAATTAGGCCATTGGGCCTTTAACCCATAATTAAGCTCGAAAACTGGAAGGCTTAGTAAGGCGGATTCTCCTACTTTAACCGACTCTTGCTAAGGCTGAATACTTCTTTGTTGAGTCACTCTATATGCCGAATTGAATGATTGTTGATAAAGGCATATTTTTCATGTTTTAAAGTACAATTTAGATATAATTATTATAGATTTTATAGAAATCATTAAGAATTGGTAGTTAATTATTTTCATTTGGATATTTCAAGAATTAGAAAATTCAAGAGTGGAATTACAGACGATTTAGAGGAATTTTATGCAATTTGCAATTAAAGGCCACTGGCTTAACAACTAGCTTACAACTTATAACTTACACCGGCAGCCCTAGATGACTACGCTGGTAGCCCTAGATGATTATGTTGTCGGCTTAAAAGCCGGCCTTGCATTTACACTGTTGGCTTTCATGAAAAAAGAAACTTTACGTAAGCCAACCCTAATTTTTCATACAAATAGCTTATGTTTTATGGTTGAAGAGGATGGGTAGACACTTTTCCTTAGACATCGAGAGTCGTAGAATAGTTTTAGATAGTTTCTAAAGAATTCTTCAAGAGAAGCACTTTGATCATTGAGAGGATTTTACTTTTGCTGTGGAGACCAAGATTGAAGTTGCAATTGAAGATTATTTCTTTCCAATACAAAATTGGTGATATCTATTTCAATTATTCTTATGCAATTCTGTAAATTACTTATACTTTCAATTATGAATTTCCTTGTAATTTCAATCAATATTTATGTTTTGGTTTTAAAATCCATGGCTAACTAAAATTGTTTGTAGGAATTGATGAAACCTTAGGTAATAAAGATGATGATTGTGTTCATGTTATAGGATTAAAAGATATATGGATGATTCATGATTGCAATTTCTATGATTTTAGTTATAATTATTTAATTGATTATAATTGTTAGAAACCCTAATGATACGGGAGTTGATTAGGGTTTGTTAGAAATTCTTAGTTGATTTGATTAATCAATGTGGAAGCAGAGTTAATTGAATTAATTAGAAATTATCTAGAGATTAATGTGATGTTTGGTGATTGATTATTCACTAAGACATTAGGGATAATTTATTTAATACATTAAACAATTATAATATCGGTAGATATATGATCATAATTTAGAGTCCACTATTAATTGGAAGATGTGGAAGCTGACTAATTAATTAGGTGTTTAAATCCTTAAATTTTAAGGTATAATAATTTCACTTGAATGACCATATAGCTATTAATCTATATAATATGATAACAATTTGATTTGCGTAATCTAAGGTAGATTCTGTTTTCCCATAATTCTCAATTGATTACTTAATTTTAGATTTTTCATAGTTTTTTTTTTCAATAATTTTAGAGTAATTTTTAAATTAATTAATTTAATTTTGATTGCCTGAATATTGATAAGAACTAGCATAGGATTAGTAATTTCTTAATCCTCGAGAGATCGACCATCTTACTTTCTTTATATCACTTGATTCCGACCCAGTATGCTTGTTAGAGTATTTGTGATTTGTTTTTCTATATATAGTTCAAGCAAATCAACCGCCTATCTCTTTGTAGCATGTCGAGTTGTATATTAGTCCCTTACGCTTGAGCCGACTAATGACTTGGCATCCCTCTTGCCAAGAAGCTGAAATAGAGAGACTCCGGACTGACTAAAGCACCCTTACTCGGACAAGCAAGTTGATTGTACTTTTTGTTTGTATTTTTCAACAGCATCACCAATACAGCATCGCTATGTATATAGAATCATCCTCGTATTGATTGTTTTCCTTGAATATTCATTTTTACCCTTTTGGATCTTGTATATTACTTCCTTTGGAAATGCCCTTTTTGTCTTTTCTCTTTTAGGCATGTTGCCCTAAATTCTCAACTATAAATACCCCTTATACTCGTAGTTGTAAACATCGGATTGATTGAACATTAATACAATTAAGTATTTTTCCTTCCCCATGTAAACACTGCATGTTTACTCTCGACATTACTCTTATCCTAACCTTTGAGCAAGGTTAGGTGGCGAGGAACCTTATTGGACTGATTCGTGCATCATATCGAATTATGTTGTGAGTCATCGGAAGTTCTATTGGTATTGGTGCATCATATCCATTGGGGCTATTCGTAGGTTTTTTCTTATCTTTTATTTGCATTTGTCCTTTTTGTATTTTCCCTATCACTTCCTTTTTCAAGCTTTCGGTAAGCTTGGACCTATTTTGTAGCCTGCCTTGTTTGCTCTTAGTTATGGTATGCACCATCTTGGTATTAGAGCAGAGTTTTTGTTTGAGTTGTGGTTTGTGTTTGAAGTTCTATTTATACTTTGTTTTGTGTGTGTGAAACAAAGCAAGTTACTATGTTTATTTGATTGCTGTGTTTATTAGTTGTTACTTTTTCTAGTTTGTAGAAGTGTTTGCTATATCACCTATTTGAAGAGTTTGAGCTTTGAATATGTGGAGAAAATGATTAACCCAAGTGTAAACATTGGTGCTAGAGATGACAATAGTAGAGTTATCTACCATGGACGATAGTCTCAGGGAACCCCTAGGAGCACTGACGAGAGATTAGATGAGGTGGCTAACCTCTCAGTAAATTTAACTCGAGTTGTTCATGCATTAACTTACCGACTGATTGAGGTCGCATAAAACACCCTACAAGCTACTCAATCTGTTAGAGGTCAAAATTCAGCTCGACTAGTTTGAGGTGGTGGAGTAGGCAAATGGGTAAGATGATGGATAGACTTGAGAGAACTTGATGAAAAGGATGAGTATTTCGAAGAAGAGTGAGCTAAAGTCCCCGGAGCATCTGACTATGTAAAGCTTCGGATTCTAAGTTTAATGGATCAAGGAGTGTTGATGAATATTTGGAATGGGAAGAGAGAATGGAGCATATTTTTAAATATTATCAGTACGAGGATTATAAGAAAGTGAGGACTACTGCCATTGAGTTCTCCAAATATATTGCCATGTGATGGAAGAATTTCTAAGCTATGAGGAAGCGAGAGGGCTATCGAGAGATTAATACTTGTCCTAAGATGAAGAGAATACTCAAAAATAGGTTCATGCCAAAAACTTATTTGCAAGACACTTTTACTCGGCTTTAGGAGCTGAGATAAGGAGGTCGAATAGTTGATGTGTATGTCTAGGAATTCCAAATGCTCATGATTCGATGTAAAGTGGAGGAACCCCTAGCGCGAATAATCTTTAGATTCATTAGGGATTGAAAGTTGATATTCAGGATGTTGTAGAACTCCAATGATTCACCACAATGGATGAACCCATCTGAATAGCTCAACGAGTGGAGAGACAGAGAAGAAGTCGAGTACCCATTAGAATACCGATTAGCCGACTTAAATAGGGAAGTCACCAACCTCAGTCAAGTACCGAGTCGACTTGAAAGGTAGATGTTTAAGCTGACCAGAAAGGCCGACCCGACAATGACATGTCCACCCGAGCTTATGAGAAGGGGCAAGGGTCTGGTAGGAAGATGAGTTGGTTCAAGTGCTTTAAGTGCAAAGGGTTCAACATATGGTTGCTTAGTGCCTGAACCGAAAAACTATGGTGATCAAGGGAAACATCATGAAGCTAGAGGTGAGAGTGTCGACAAGGAACCTGAGGAGGAAGAGATCATTGCTAAAAAAGAAGATGTTAAGAAAGAGTTGATTGAAGATGATGTGTTTGCTGAGGACTTGGACCAGTTGATCATGGTAGTCTGATGCATAATGAACATAGAACCTTCATGCGAGGAGGAGCAGAGAGAGAATTTATGTTATCGACTAATGTGGCATTAGTCGACATCATTACAAAATTGATGTTATTGACTATTGCATATCTAAGGCCGTACAAGTTGCATTCGTTGAGTGAGAAAGGAGCACTGCATGTCACTTGGCAAGTACTATTGCCAATCATTATCGGAAATTACTCTGACAAGATTTTTTGCTACATATTACTCACGTGTGCTTTCCACGTGTTGCTATGTAGACCATGATTGTTTGATAGGAGAGTTATCCATGATGGGTACCGAAACATGTATATGTTCGAGAAGGATAGCAGGAAGATCACATTAAACCCAATTTTGTCGAGTGAAGTTAATAAACTGCAAGCCAAACTTACTTACGGATTGAAGAAGGCTACGGTGATGAGTAGAGCCGAGCTCCGAGAGACCCTTAAGGCTGATACGCCGACCCTCATGTTGGTTAGGCACCCATTAGAGATGAAGGAGAGGGGCGAACTACCCTAGAAAATCAAAGAGTTATTGGACGAATATGCTGACCTGTTTCCAAAACAGTTACCTGAGGGGTTACTCCTAATTCGAGGCATAGAACACTATATTGACTTAATACCCGGCGTCGCATTACCAAATAAGCTTGCCTATTGAATGAGTCCTGAATAGGTTTTTGAGCTCTAACGTCAATTCAATGAGTTACTAGAGAGAGGGTATGTTAAGGAAAGTCTTAGCCTTTATGTTATGCCGTGCCGGTGCTTTTAGTGCCAAAAAAGGATGGAACTTAGCAGATGTGTGTAAATAGCCAAGCCGTGAACAAGATTATGATCAAATACAGGTATCCCATTCCTAGAGTAAAAGACATGCTGGATGAACTGAGTAGAGCCAAGATCTTTAGCAAGATTGATTTGAAATCTAGTTACCATCAGGTTCACATGAGGTTGGGAGATGAGTGGAAAACTGCATTTAAAACTCGACATAGACTTTATGAGTAGATGGTCATGCCGTTTAGCTTATCGAATGCCCCAAGCACTTTCATCAGGTTGATGAACCATGTGCTAAGACATCTAATAAGAAAGTATGTCTTGGTGTACTTTAACGACATCTTAGTTTATAGTGTTGACATGCAGAGTTACTATGAGCATCTCTGAGCTATATTGAATATCCTTTGTATCGAGAGATTATTCAACAATTAGAAGAAATGTTGCTTTTACAAGGAGGAAGTGGTATTCTGGGGCTATGTAGTAAGTGGAGGAGGTTTATGAGTAGATGACAAGAAGATCTTAGCAATCGTTAAGTAGCTGACTCCTACTACTTGTGCTGATATAAGAAGTTTCTATGGAGTGGCTTCATTCTATAGATGATTCATTAGGAATTTCAGTACGCTTACCGTACCATTACTAAGCTAATAAAGAAAAACACCAACTTCTAGTAGGGAGAAATGGAGGAGAGGAGTTTTACTAAGATAAAGGAGAGATTGACCTCCACCTCGGTGTTAGTTCTATTCAACTTCAAGAAGATATTTGAGTTGAAATGTGATGCATCGGGCATTAGAATAGGTGTTGTCCTAATGCAGGAAGGTTGACCAATTGGCTTCCATAGCGAGAAGCTTAGAAGACCTCTGTTAAATTACTTTGTATATAACAAAGAACTCTTGGCGCTGATCCGAGCATTATAAGTATGGCAACCTTATTTACTACTGAGAGAATTTGTCATATATATTGACCATGAGTCGCTAAGGTACCTTTGAAGTTAGACCAAGTTATCGAAGTGGCAAGCAAGATAGGTTTAATTTCTTAAAGGATTCAATTTTGTAATAAAATATAAACAAGGAAATAGCAATGTAATTACAGATGCTCTTTTGAAAAGACGTGCACTCTTAAGTGAACTGTAGATCAGATTATTTAGGTTTGTAAGCATCAAAGAGTAGTACTATGAGGATCTACACTTTGGACCCATATTTGCATGATGTGTTAATGGAAGAATAGTGGATGAGTATCATGTGAAAGATGGATACTTGTTTCGAGGTGGAAAATTATGCGTGCCGACTTATTTATTGCGAGAACTATTGATCAAGGAAGCCTACAGTAGAGGACTATCCAGACATTCTAAGGAGAAAAGGACGTATGAGTTGTTGAGTGGTAAATTCTTTTGGTCGAGAATGAGGTGAGATGTACATCAAGTCATTGAAAGCTGTGCCATGTGCAAAAGGGTTAAGTGCTGAGTTGAGAAAGGAAAAGTAATACTACTTCTTGTAATAATGATGCCATGGACTTTGTTCTTGGACTACCATAAACTACTCGAGGCAAAGATTTTGTAATGGTTGTTATGGATAGGTTCAACAAGATGGTACACTTTGTACCTTACTCTAAAACTAACGATACTTTGGCTATTGTTGCTCTTTTCTTGCAAGAGATTGTGCTGTTACAAAGTGTGTCGAGAAGTGTAGTCCTCGATAGGGACCTGAAGTTCTTAAGCCATTTCTGAAGGACCTTGTAGCGTTGGTTAGGGACCAAACTACTATTCAGTACTTCCTATCACCCATAAACTGACAGCTAAATAAAGGTAGTTAATTGCACTTTGGGACCACTACTCTGAGTTGTAGTGAGCAAGAACTTGGTTGATTGGGATGTTTACTTGCCAGTGGTTGAATTTGCTTACAACTAGACAATGTATGACACCACTAAGTAGACTACCTTCGAAGTGGTCTATGATTTTAATCTTGAGTTACCCCTCGATTACACCAGTGTACCTATGCCCGTATAAGAGGACCCTGATGTGAGACCTAGGGTACAATCCCTTTAGCACATCTATGACAAAGTCACTCGGCACATCAACTAAGTTGCTAAAAGAATGCAAGAGAAGACCAAGGGTAGTATGGCTAAACAATTCCAGTAAGGAGACTTGGTATGGTTGCACCTCAGCAAGGAACGATTATTGAGTAAGAAGAGAAACAAATTATTTGCAAGATCTGAAGGACCTTTCAAAATCCTCTAGAAGATCAATGATAACGCCTATAAATTAACGTTGCTTGAGGACTATGGTGTTTTTGACACCTTTAACATTGCCGACCTCAGCTCATATCACCCCAACGGAGAGCTGATCAAAGACTATTCGAATTTGATCCCAAATCCAAATCAACCTAGAGAGAATGATAGGAATTAAGCTACTAAGCCTTTGACCTGCAGCTAAGCTCGAGGACTGGAAGGTTTGGCAAGGCGGATTCTCTTACTCTAGTTGACTCTTAGAGAAGCCGAGTACTTCTTTGGCAAGTCACTCTTTATATCGAGCTGAATGATTGCCCATCTCTCTATAGTACGCTGAGTTGTAAATTACTCCTTCATGCCTGAGTTGACCAATGACTTGGCATCTCATTTGCCGAGAAGTCGAGATAGAGAGATTCCAAACTGACTAGGCTACCCCTGCTCGGACAAGCAAGCTGACCGTACTTTTTGTCCGCATCTTCTAATGGCATCACCACGTGTACAAAATCATGTATAGAATTCGTTACACTAATGATTGTTTTCCTTAAATATTCACTTTTACCCTTTTATATCTTGAACATTACTTCCTTAAGAAATGCCCTTTTTGTCTTTTCCCTTTTAGGCATGTTGCCCTAAATTCTTGGGTATAAATACCCCTTGTACTTATAGCTATGAACATCATATTGATTGAACATTAATACACTTGAGTATTTTTCTTTCCCTGCGTAAACATTGCTTGTTTACTCTCAGCATCACTCTTATCTTAACCCTTAAGCAAGATTAGGTGGTGAGTAACCTCATCAAACCGATTCGTGCATCATATCGAATTGTGTCGTAAGTTCTTAGAAGTTCCATTGGTGTATCATATCCATTGGGGCTGTTCGTAGGTTTCTTCTTATCTTTTTACTCACATTTTCCCCATCACTTCTTTTTTTAAGCTTTCGACAAGCTTAGATCCATTCAGCTATCGGTCTTATCTATTCTTGGTTACAGTGCGCACTACTAACCCTCAACCTTATTTAGCTATTTATAAAAAATACTTAACGCCTTACCTCGGTTAGTAATATATACCCACTCATTGGTTACCTTCTTTACACGAGAGAAATGTCTAAATAACTGCAGTCAGCCTTCATAACTCTTAAATACACAATGCCTCAAACATAAGTAGCTGAATCCATGAATTGTCATTAAGACTCCCTAGAACAACATTGAAGCATTGAAAGAACTCTAATAAGAACTCCAAAAAAGGGAGGTGAAGATCGAACTTGAACAACTTCACACAAATATTGAATGAGTGATCATCCCCTATATCATATGCTTGCTGCTCGCCCTTGGGCACCTCTGTAAGTCCTAAAGTTAAGCCAATTGACTATAGGATTGAACTAGAACATAAGGTTTTGGACGATCGGTTAAGGAATCATATCAAACCCTAAATTATAAATTATTGAGAGAAATATTAGTAAAAATGACCCCGTAAATTTGAATTTAAGAAAATAAATAATAAAATAGGAGATTATAAAATTTTCAAATTTTAAGCATAATAATTGCTAATTATCGAAAAGGCAAAAAGTGTAATTTAATAACTAATAAATTACTAGAGATAGATTATATGTATACTAAAAATAATAAATGACCTAAATAATATTTAAAAATATTTATTTGTACTATATATGAATTTACATGTAAGTATAAATACGCGTAATTACTTAAAATACGCGAAATGTGCTAAAATAATACTAAATGCTTAAAGAAAATTCATAATTAATTAAGGAAAAATCATGAATAATCCAGAATTGGGTCGTGGCAGCTGGGAAAAATAAGAAAAAATTCAGCCAATTAAATTAAGACAACACAAAAGCCCAAAAATAAGGGATAAGGCAATTGTCTTGTCCCATTTAATACACAATAAATCCCCTAAAGCCCTATAAATAGCAGGAAAAATCCAAGAACTCATTTGAACAGTTAGAAATCATAGAAAATTAGGGAGAGATGAAAATTGAGAGAAAAATTCAGTTTAGAAAAAAAAAATTAGAAAAACTGTACAATTAGGGCTTTCAAAAGGAATTCACACCAGACGAGCAGCTGGGAGTAGACGGCCACCACCACCACACGGTGGTGGCAGCGCCCAGGCCGGCCGACAAGGCCACGGCGACCGGCGGTGGCCAGAGCCACCTAGATCGGTGAGTCCGATTTCCAGCCCGATTCTTGTGTAATTTTGTAAAAATAGTAAATATTATTAGAAAATTATGAATTTTGTTATTCTAGGATATTTTTGTATGTGGTTTGTAGGAAAAATATTATTTTGATGAAAACATGCTCCATAATATATGGTCCCTAAGAAATCATGCAAAACCGAGCATGTTTCGATTTAGAAATAAATGACCTTAGGAGTGTAGTTTCAAGTATAAAATTTTTGTGTAGATTACTTAGATGATATAGAATAGTGCTATGAAGCCCGTTTTCAAAAATTAATTTTCAAAATTTTTAGATAATTTTTAGGCCTTAAAATGAGGCATAAAATGGGTAATTTAAGGTTAATTAAGTAATTAAATTATTAATTACTGACTTAGTGAATAAGTAGATGTTTTAGGATATTGAAATCTGATGGAGAATGGTACTTGTAGCATTTAGGGTGTTAGATGTAATTATTAGGTAAATTATGTAGTAAATAAGTAATATTGAAAAATAGTACATTTTAAGTTAATTTTGTAAATTAGGGTAATTAGGAGTAAAATCTGATTTAGGATGAATTTAAACATTTTTAAATGATAATTGATGTTTAGAGATGATAATTAGAGTGATAGAAATATTAGAAGTGCATTATATACGTAATAGGAAATAATGCATAATATGTAATTATTGGAAATATACTAAATAGAAAATGTTAGAATAAAAATTGATATTATGATAATAATAAAAATATACAATAAATCTGATGGGAAACTTGAATTTATGTAATTATATGAAAAATGTAAAAAATTCTTACATTAGGAGTAAATTTGATACGCCAATAAGGATTTAAGTGTACCGGGTGGAATAAAATACTAATTATAGGTAATGATGGTATTTAGGAGATTGGGAAGTAATGTGATTAATTTCACATTCTGAGTTGAAATGAATTTCTAGGATTCGAGTATAAAACCATACTTAAAAATCAAACTAGAACCTAATTTAGAAACCGATGCGGAAACCGAACCCGAACCCGAACCCGAACCCGAACCCAACCGCAAACCTAGAATAATTGTAAAAGACTTAAGACCTAAATACTTAGGCATATTAAACCCTAAACAAAACATAACAATAAGCGTTATAGGATAAAATGAACCTATAATAGTTATATGAAAAACTGAAACCACGTTTGTGTTATAGGGATGATCGGCGATGGCCTGAGCAAATCGGACCTCAAGTGAGTGAGCGAGGAGTCGAGATAAGTTGGGATTAATGTGATGTTGTATTTTGGAGGCTTAAAATTATGCTTGGTTATGCTTGTTAGATAGTTGAATGTGTGCATGTGCTTAACTATGGGTGATGCTATGATTCTGTTTGTTGTTTTGGCATATATTGTATGATTTGTATATAATGATTGATCATCCTAAACTGGACTTAATCAAATATATGACCAGTAATCATAATCGGACATGCATGGCAACCCGTTAGGGGAACTTAGGACTCTCCAGCCAAATACCTACTCCTTCGGAAGGGATAGCGCAGGATTGCAAAATGGTCCCTTCTTCATCTTCAGTCGAACTAAGTGACAGGAGAGGAGGTCGCGGCGAGGGTGAAGACAGTGGTTCAAAGGTAGTCGCGGGACGAGCAAGGTCTCCATTACACAAGTTTGGGTTTGGTCGTGAGTTGTTATATTAACAGCAACTCTTCAACCCAGATTAGAGCGGGCGCAATTCTCTAATCTCACGACCGGCCGGACAACGTCGTGCGATGGCATTTGCTTGTACATGCATTGTACCTAATAAGTGATTGAAAACCTTGTTGTGTGTATGGTATAGTTTTAAGTCCTCCGTCTTAACTTACTGAGCTGTGGTTGCTCACATCCCTATAGACGTCGTACAGGTGCTAGCTAAGAAGCGGCAACCAATTACTCTAAAGCTAGCAACTGCTGGATCCTGGGGAGTGAAGAAAAACATTGAAAAATCAACACATATTTTATTACGTTTCATTTCTGAATAATGTAATAACTAGAAAATATATCACAGAGAAATATTGTAAACTTTAATTATAATAACTGAATTATAGCATATATATATATTTCCTCACTTTCTTAGATAAATGATTTATTTAAATTACAAGCTGTTTACTTCAAAGCGGGTTAGTCGTTGACGCCTTGTATAGGTCAGGTCTAAGATAGCGGTTGTAAGGCCAACTTCTATCTTAGGATGGTTTACACGGCGAGGCTGTTACAACTCTGCCGCTTTGGGGCATGACAAGCTCCACTCGTTACCTAAGCACTTCTCCTATTTCTCAGCTAACTAGCCTCAGCTTCTCCTTACTTGCTACATCAATAATACGAGCACACATATGATCATTCGTATTGCTTGTCTGCAACAATTGCCCTCCTTATCATTTGAAGGGTACATATCATGAGGATGTCATTGTGTGCACTCCTTCCTCTCATCTTAAGACAATATCACCCTATCTTCCTTGCTTACCGCCGCTGCCACCGTTTCGGGAGGAATAGGGCTATTAACCCCTTTCTTGAGATGAGCCTTTGCAACCTTTATCCACTTCTCTCGAAACAGATGGATGGGAAGACTCACTTTGATTATCAGTTGTGCTCTGATTAGCCATTGCGAATGGTTAGTTAATGAAGAAAGAGAGCACATAAGAGAAAGCAACCAGCTCGCAAGTAGAGATTTTGGTAGGGTTTTCTTTCAGTAGATAGACCAAAGTGAAAAATGAAGACCTATGCCCTTGTTTATATAGATAACCAAGGGGAGAAGGCAAATGATTTCTTCCCCTCTCGTAGTACTAACCTACGAAAGGATGTGTGCTAAACCTTAGCCATCCACATGTGCTACTTCTTTAGCTAAAGGCCGCAATTGATCTTTGTATACGAATCCATGATGTAACCTAACAACGGGTCACCCTATGTGCGTAGCTACCCTTAGACCATCAATGCGCGTTACACTTTCCAAGGACTGCCATCATGATACATTGAGTAGCCCGTTGGTCACATCAATAATGTAGGAAGCCAATATATGGGAAAATGGACCTAACCAGAAGCATTGTTCATCACGGCACCAAGTAGTAGAACTGGCCCCCACTCAAAGAATAGAGAAGCCTAGCCTTGGATCAATTACCTTACATGGATTACTTTCTTCTTGCCTCGGACGCTAAGGAGAATAGGGGGGACAACTATTGACACCCGATTCTCACTCAGACTAAGGCCTAATAGGCAAAGCCCATCATGGAGAACACTAAAATGCATATGAACAAATAGCGAACTTAACCCTTACACCATGACCTACTCATAAGGCCATGTAGTTATGCTAAGAAGGGCGTAAGTTGTTGGCAAGCTCATCTTTAGTACCATGACCTACTTGATGAGCCATGTTATACCTCACTTGAGCTTGTCGCCTCTATCGTTGAGCTAGTATGCGTCGACCATCTAGTGTATGCTCAAAGCTCAGCTTGCCTTCTATTAAGCATCAATCGATCCCTTCCTCAGCATCCTGACTTGACTTTTGTCTTTAGCGCCTACTCTCTACTATAGCTTTTTAATGAATGTCCGACATTCGTAGTACGGTTAGCACACCCAGCAACCCTTCTAGTTGTCAAACCTTTAGGTTGTAGATTTGGTGGTTTGGTCAACCACAACATATGATAGGAATAAACCATCTGAATCGATCACGCATAGTTGAGCTAGAAGACTCTAAGGACTCACAAAGAGAGTAATAGCTTGTAGCCTCATCTAGGATAAGAATTTCTATTTTGACCTCTATGAATCACTCTATTACTAACTTAAGTATTAAGCTCTCTCGTACACTAACATTGTCTCCGGAGTTGCCAAGTAGACGTACTAACCCTCCGAGTAGGCATGCCTACTTGCTAAGTAACCATACCATTATCTTGACAACATTCAAGCATACTAGCCTCAGCAATTGTTCTAAGTCGAGCTCTCAAACCAATCACGACTCGACCCTAATTTGAGGCGAATATTCATTAGTGACTAATTGGCTGAGGATCAACTTGATCTAGATTAGGTTGGCTTTGATTGCATACCCTCTTTTTCCTCGTTTTGTTTGAATTTTACTATATTTCAGAGTGACTAACCACCATGCGACACGTGTCTTCTAGCATAACATTCTAGAAGGACTCTTTACATTTCCATACTAAATATTCTTTGTCTCTTTTATCCTTTTTAATATGTTTCATGTATTCCAATTGTAAATTACTCTTTTGTCTTTTCATATGTACTTGTAACCCTAATGGTACTAATATATAAACCCATTTGTTGTACGTAGACGTCAATCACCTCTTGATTATCAGACTAATACAAGTTTCCTCTGTGAGCAACCCTAGTGTTCTTATTACCCTTTTTAACTTTTATCTATTCCTTTTAGCAAGGAGTAATAGCGAGTGACCTTATAGTTTAGATCGATGAGTCATATCTAGTAGATTATAAGTTAAGTAAGATCGATTGGTATGTCATATCCAGTTGGTAATTGCTTTGACTTTGCTAACTTTGCTAACTTTGTTTGTTTTTCTTCGGTTCCCATTGTTGTAATACTTCTTCGTATGTTCAAACCCTAAAGACACATTAACATACCACTCGCAGTGTAGCTTAGTCTCTTCAGCAGGGCACACTGTTTGCTAATGACCAATATGAACGAACCCTAAATCAATACGTGTCTAGGTAGCTTGCATAAAAGGCATTAGGTGCCGTGAAGTAAGGTAGAACACTCTCTCTTCTTCACTTCCTCGGAATCTTCTTCCTCTTCTCCCACTTTTCTCTTGACTCAGCATCGATACTTTGCTTACCTTATACATATATGGAGTGAGCACTACCTCTTAGGTCTTGAGTGCTCTTTTTCCCTTCCTATTGGTTCTCTTTGCTAACTTGAACGTCAGAAAGCCCCTGTGGCCATACCTATTGGAGGCTTTTTACAGGTACTAAGGAGTAGGAGGCAAAGCCTAAGTCTATCTCACTTGGACTTTACATGAGCCCACTTATCTTAGTTGTTTCAACCACGATCAATACTATCATTAAAATATTCGACATCGGTCAGTTTAAGGGGGTATGAGTTGCATAACTTGGAATTGGTCATTTTCTGATCTTTAATGCTACTTTCAAGTCAATCTCACCTATCATACCTTCAACCTAGGTGATCTTTCATAGTTATCCTCTATTTTTCTATCCTTCCCTTAAAATTTTCTTTCTCCAACACCCTATGAGCTTACATTTGATCCTCTTGTTGAGTTAACTTCTCCGAGCTTGTTATGAACTCATCTAAAGAGGCTGGAGAATGCCTAGCTAGAGATTTAAATAAGTTTAAATTCTTTGTGACCCCTTAGCACATGGCATGAGTGCATCACTCTTATCACAGTTCATGATCTATATCATCAATTGGTTGAAACGATGAACGTAGTCTCTTATGCTCTCATCAAGTTTCAGTTGAATGGAAGTCAAGAGCGAGGAGTCCTTTGTTGGGGGCTTACTAGCCAAAAAATATTGTTGAAACTTGGTAAGCTAATTAAAAGAAGATATTGAGGCTGCCTTTAATGAGTTGAACCAATTATTTGCTAACTTTCTTAGAGTGGAAGGGAATACTTTGCAAGCTATTGCATCTGAGAGACCGCATCAAATTGGGGTAATAATACACTTAATAGAAGGATTCCCTCTACGATCTCGTGCATAAATGGGCTTAGTTTCTTTCCCTTCAATTCAATTTCCTTCTTCGAACTTCCCTCCATGGTCAACTTCTTAATATATTCTTCCAGATCTTATAGACTCATATCTACGATAGCCTTTTATGGTAAACAAGCAGTTACATGCTCAATTCTTTCCTTTTGTGGAGCAAGGATATGACCATAGGTAGTGAATCGTAATGGTATCTAATAAGAATGTTTTGACTTGACTCAACTCTAAATGCAGTTGATGGTACTTGCTTAGTAAGAGCATTAATTAGTGCTTGTTGATCATCATTATCTACCATTGTGGCCTTTCTATGTATGTGATAATAGTACTCTTCCTTTGAATAACAGGCGGTTAAATGGCCTTAGGTTGAACTAGTAGAATGAAGCTATCCTTAATTAGCTAACCACTTTATTGACCTGCCTAAATCTCTTTCGACCTATGCTCATATGATTGGTGCCAATCCATTCTCTCTTTCTTAATACGAACTAAGACCAATAGTAGACAAGACTAGTCGCTATAATGGGTCTAAGCTTGTAGAAAACTTGAAGAATGAGATGGAAGTCACATGAAAGAACAAAAAAAGTAAGATAAGCAAACCTACAAACAGCTCCAAAGGATATGACACACTAGTGGAATTTTCGAGAACTTACGGTACAACTTGATACAAGATACGAGGTAGTCTAGTGAGGTTATTTGCCACTTAGCCTTGATAAGGGATACGATAAGAGTGAAGTAAGTAAACAAGATAACAAGGGTAGTGTTTACGAAAGAAAGAATATTCAGTATATTGATGATAAGATAATTACGGCTACATGTATAGTAGGTATTTATACCCGAAAAACTAGGGTAACTTGCCTAAAATGGAGAAGACAAAAAGGATAGTATCTAAAAGAAGTAATGTATAAGGAATAATAAGGGTACAATTGAAAATATAACAAAATGAGTATCTTTTACCAGTGATTCTTTCACGCGCTTGCTTAAACATGTGGCTCTTAGAGGTTGGATGACTTTTTGGCAGAAAAGATAATTCTATATGATTAGTTTGTTTTCTGCTTAGTAGAGGTATCGAGCAGGGGTGATAGGTTAGTCGTGTTGAGTTGAGCAAATAATTCTTCCGAGGTGAATTAACTTTGAACACTTTCAACATGGCTTGGGTTCAGGTTGGTTGAGCTGATGGTTAGATGAACCAAGCTAATGTTCATGTGTAATTTAGGTCGGCAATTGGAGACGAATGATGAGTACAGGAGGGTTTGGCTTAGCCAATGCATCAAGTCGACAAATTGAAGCAGCTCGAACTCCTCAGTGGTGAGTCTTAAGGAAAGAATTCGCTTGGCTATACTTTCCAGCCTTTGGGCTTGGGTACGGGTCAATTGTCTGGTTGTCTAATTCTTATCACCCCCACTAGACTAAATGGGATTTGAGATCAAATTTAGCTGGTCCTCACCTAAGTTTTCCATGGGTCAGTAAGGGCTGAGGTCAATAACATTATACACGTTTAACACTTCGAAGTCTTCTGGAAGCTCAAGTTGATATGTATTGTCATTGATTTTTTGGAGTATTCTAAATGGTCCTTCAGCTCGGGTAGATAGTATGTTCCTCCTCTTATTAGGGAATCTATCCTTACTCAAGTGTAACTACACTTGATCTCCGAGCTAAAATTGCTTGGTCTTCCTTTCTTTTCTTTTCTCTTTTAGTTTTTTAGCGATTCGATCAATTTACTGGGTAACTTGTTAATAGATTTACTAGATGGATTAGGCTTGGGTCCTTGCTTCTAGATCTTATAGGTTAATGGGTGGCATCAAGGTGTGATTGAGGGGTAGTTTTGGGTTAAAACCATAGACGACTTCAAAGGGGGCATGTCTAGTGGTGGTGTATACTGTCCTGTTGTAGCAAATTTGATAATGGGTAGGTAGACATCTTAATCAGTTAAGTTTTTCCCAATTATAGTTTGGAGCAGTGATCTTAGAGCATGATTGACTACTTTTATCTAGCTGTCGGTTTGGGGATGGTAAGAGGTGCTAAATAGCAATTTGGTGGCCATTCGATGCCAGAGTGTTCTCCTGAAATGGCTTAAAAATTTTGGATCTCTATCAGATACCACACTACTCGGTACTTCGTACAAGTAAACTACTTCCTGTAAAAACAAAGAAGCAGTAGTTGAAGTGTCGTTAGTCTTGGTACAGGGTTTAAAGTGTGCCATCTTGCTGAACTTGTCTATGATAACCATCATAGAATCTTTGCCTTGGGCAATTCAGGGTAATCTAAGGACAAAATCTATGCTCAAGTCAAACAATGGTTTGGTCGGGATAAGCAAGAGCATTACTTTTCCTTACCTATTCAACTCTTTGCTTTCTTACATATGGCATATCTTTTAATCACACGCTACACGTTACGCTTCATTCTAGGCTAGAAGAATCTATCATTCAATAGCTCATACATTCTCTGCTCTCTAAAGTGTCTAGAGAGTCCTCTACTATGGGCTTCTTTTACTAGCAGTTCTCTCATTGAATAGGTCAGCACACATAACTTATCACCTCTAAACAGATAACCATCCTCTACATGGTACTTATCTATTGCTATTCCCTTTTTACAGTTCTTATATATGGGGCCAAAATGAGGATCATCTTGATACTGTTCTTTTATATTGGCAAAGCCCAACAATCTTATTTGTAGTTCCATGAGAAGGATATATCTTCTTGACAGGGCATCGGCAACTACATTGTTCTCGCCTTACTTGTAATTAATGACAAAGTTAAATCCCTCTAAGAACTCAATCCATCGAGCTTGGTGCTTGGAAAGTTTGGTTTAGCTCCGTAAATACCTTTAGGACTCATAATCCGTGTATATGACAAACTTTTTTGGCAAGAGATAATGTTGCTATGTACAAAGAGCTTAGATTAGGGCCAAAAGCTATTTGTCATACATAGAATACTTCAATTGTGCTCTTTTGAGCTTCTCACTATGATAAGTAATAGGTTGACCTTCTTGTATCAACATAACTCCAATGCCAACACCTGACGCATTGCATTTAAGCTCGAATGCTCTTTCAAAGTCGGGTAGAGCTAAGATTGGGGTAGAGGTCAACCTCGTTTTCACTTTGGGAAAGCTTATCTCCTCTCCCTCTTCCTGCTTGAACTCCACATTCTTCTTTGTAAGCTCAGTTAGAGGCATGGCAATGATATCGAATCCTTAGATAAAGCATTGGTAGAATGATGCCAATCCATGAAAACTTCTCACCTCAATACAGGAGGTCGGGGTTGGCCATTTAACAATAGCTTATATCTTTTATTCATCTACTCTCAATCTTCTTCCACTAACTACATATCTTAGGAAGATCACTTCTTCTTGATAGAAACAACATTTCTTTAAGTTTCCGAACAACCTTTCTACTTGGAGGACATAAAAAATAGCCTTGAAGTGATTAGTATGCATGGCTAGGTTGACACTGTAGACAAGAATGTCGTCGAAGTAGATAATGAGAAATTTTCCGATCAAATTTCTCAAAACATGATTCATTAGCCTCATGAAAGTTCTTAAAAAGTTTGACAGTCCGAAAGTTATGACCATCTACTTATATAGGCTATGTCAGGTTTTGAAAGCAATCTTCCATTCATCTCCTTATCTCATCTAGATTTGGTGGTATCCCAAATTCAGATCTATCTCACTAAATACTCTTACATCACTTAGTTCATCTAACATATCATCCAACCTTGGGATAGGGTATCTATACTTGATCATAATCTTGTTGACAACTTTACTATCTACATACACACGCTAAGTTTTGTCATTCTTTGGCATAAGTAGCATAGGGGCTAAGACTACCCCTCACATATCCTCTTTCTAAAAGTTCATCGACTTGCCTTTAGAGCTCAACAGCCTATTTGGGATTCATTCGATATGCTGGCTTGTTCGGTAGGGCAGTGCTGGGTATTAAGGCAATGCAATGTTCAATGATTTGGAATGGGGGTAATCCTTCGAGTAGCTGTTTTGGGAGTAGGTTGGTATATTTCCTTAGTAGTTTCCTTACCTCTAAGGGTAGTTCAATCCTCTTCTTCAATTCTAATAGTCGCTTGACTAGTAGAAAAGTTGGCACATTGGCCTTGATGGCTTCTTGGAGTTTGGCTTGACTCAACATTAAGGTCTTCTTCGATCTTCGAGCCAAATTGGCTTGTAGTTTGCACACTTGACTTAGGGTCAAGGGGTTCAAAGAGATTCGCTTACCATTCTTCTCAATTACATAGGTGTTCTTGCATTTGTCATGAATAACCCTTCGGTTGAAAAGCCAAGGTTAGCCTAATAGCGCATGTGATGCGTACATGGGTAGCACATTACAAAGGATTTGGTTGGAATAGTTTGCAATTGAGATCACCAATAGCATTCGCTAAGTGACATATAGTGTTCCCTTCTTATTCAGCGAGTACAACTTATATGACTTTAGATGTGAGATAGTCAGTAGCTTTAATTTCTTAACCAGGTTAGTAGATGCTACATTAGTGCAGCTCCTACTATCCACTATAAGTGCGCACACTTGATCATTCATTCTGCAAGTGATGTAGAATAAGTTCTCCTTTTGCTCCTCTTTGGGTGAGTGTTCCAAACTTATTGTATGTTGAACAACCAGTGTTAACTTATCCAAGTCCTTAGCGAACACATCCTCTTCAATCAGGTTGACATTAATATCAGCCTCATCTCCCATTTCTTTCTCTTCTTCTAGTTCCTCATCTATGCTATCTACTTCAATCTTCTAGGCATCTCTTTTGACAATCATGGTCCTTCGGTTCGAACACTAGGTAGTCATGTGCCTATACCCTTGGCACTTGAAGCACTTGATCTAGTTCGTCTTCCTTCTAGATCTTTGCCCCTTCTCATATGTTTAGGTCGGTACGTCACCATCGCCCTTTTGTTCAATCCTAACATTTGTTTGTCTGGTTAGCTCAGTACTTGGTTGAGCTTGGTAGCTTCCTTGAACATGTCAGCTTGATTGACTAGGTTGGGTTGTCATCCTACTCTTTCTCTGTGTTTCCACTTGTTGGGCTGTTCATATGGCCTCATCCATTATAGTAAATTACTAAAGTTCCACAATATCTTGGATATCACTTCTTAATCTAGTAAAGAATCTAGATACTGTTTGGGCTAATGGCTCTTCTACTTCACAGCAAATCATGAGTATTTAAAACTCTTGAACATACTCATTAATAGTTCGGTCTCCTTGCCTTAACTCTTGAAGTCAAGCAAAAGTGTCTTACAAATAAGTATCCGGCACAAGCTTATTTCTAAGTATCTTCTTCATCTTAAGCCAAGTATTGACTTCTCTATATCTTTCTCGTCTTCTCATGATTTGAAAGTTCTTCTAGCATATGGCAGCATATCTTGAGAACTCAACAACAGTAATCTTTACCTTCTCTCAGTCCTCATATTGGTAATAATAAAAAACATGTTCAACTTTCTCCTCTCAATCTAAATAATCATCTATACTCTTAGAACTACTAAAGCTCGGAACCTAAAGCTTCACATGGTCGGTAGCTCAGAGTGCTTTAACTCACTCTTCTTCTTCATTATACTCCTTTTCTTCATCATCATTCATATCTCCCAAGCCAATCCTTTGTCATGCTTGTCCTCCTACTCTTTCACCTCGAACTTGTTGAGTTAGTTTTTATCCTCTAGCAGGTCAAGCAACTTGTGGGGTATTCTACACGGTCTTAGCAGGTTAATAAGCTATTGCATGAACAGCTTTAGTTAGATCGACTAAGAGGTTAGTCACTTCATCGAGTCATTCGTTTGTACTCTTAAGGCTGCTTTAGGGTTGTTGCCTATGGTAGACAACACCATGTCGTTATCTCTAATATCGGCATTAATGCTGGGATTCGTTATCTTCTTGACAAAACTTAGTAAATAAACTTCAAATTTGAGGTACAATAGTTACTATTCCAACACGTACAAATGTCCAACGAATTTGTGAACACAACTACACCAATGAACAATAAACTTAACCGAAACTTGCTTTGTTTTTGTATGCTTGAAACGGGGCAAAATAGAGTGTACATGAAAATGAACTACTACACTCTTTTACTTACTTGAACACTTCAGTGGATCTTTACATGACTTCGACATACTACTACTACGAACATTACTTCACAAAGATCCATGTATAACTTACCCAAATGAAACCTCCACTCTGATTCCAATATGATACGGACTGAGATTAATAATAGATAAGGTCGGTCATTGGGATGGGTCAAGCATGTAGAAAGCTTGAAGAATGAGATGGAAGTTGTGTGAAAGAACATAAAAAGTAAGATAAGCAAACCTACGAATAGCTCCAAAGTAGATGACACACCAATGAAACTTTTGAAGACTCATGGCACAACTCGATATGATGCATGAGGTAGTTCTGTAAAGTTACTTCCCATCTAGCCTTACTTAAGGGTTAAGATAAGAGTGAAGTAAGTAAATAAGTTAACAAGAGCAGTGTTCATGAAAGGAAGAATATTTAGTATATTAATGATAAGATGGTTGTGGCTAAATGTATAGTGGGTATTTATACCCAAAAAACTAGGGCAGCTTGCTTAAAATAGAAAAGATAAAAATGGTATTACCTAAAAGAAGTAATGTACAAAGAATAATGAGGGTACAATTGAAAATACAACAAAATGAGTATCTTATATGGATGATTCTTTTACGTGCTTGCTCAGACACGTGGCTCCTAGCAGTTGAATGACTTTCTGGTAGAAAAGATAATTCTATACAATCAGTTTGTTTTTTGTTGAGTGGAGGTGTTGAGCAAGGGTGGTAAGTTGGTCGTCTTAAGTCGAGCAAGTAATTCTTCATAGGTGAATTCATCTCGGACAGTTTTAACATGGCTTAGGTTTGGGGTCAACTAAGCTGATGGTCGGATGAGCTGAGTTAACATTCAGGTGCAATTTATGTTGGCAACTAGAGACAAATGATAAGTGTAGTAGGGTTTGACTCAACTGGTGCATCAGGTTTGCAGATTCTAGTAGCTTAGACTCCTTGGTGGTGAGTCTTAAGGAAAGAATTCACCTAGCCATACTTTGCAGCCCTCGGGCTTAGGCGCGTATTAAGGGTTTAGTTGTTTGATTTTTATCATTTCTCCTAGGTGAAGGGACTCTTTGCTTGCACGGGGATGGATTGTTAAACTAGGTCGGGGCTTAGACTTGAAAAGTCGGGATCTGAATACTTTAGGTTACCCCTAGGCTTAATACTCTTAGGATTAAAATCTTCATCAACAAATGCTATTATTGAATTTATCTGAATAGACATAAGGAAGTAGTGTGTTTGCTATATTTAGCTTAAGGTTAGTGAGAATATGAGAATTTTATAAATCATGTAGTGTTTTAGGGTAATTCAAAAGATATATGAAAGGATGTGCTAGGTAAGTTTACATGGGATTTGACTCAAAGACTAAATTAGAGGATATTGGTGAGACTTAACTTGTAAGGACTCAAAATGTATGTTAGAGGATACTGTTTAGAAACTTTATAATTAACTTAATTCAAAGGATAACTAAGAAGATAAGTCAATGGCTAATTTAGAGGATATTTAGGAACAAATACTTCTTTAAAGAACGATCTCAAATCTTAAACTCCACACATAAATTAGTTATTAAGTTGGTTAAATCCAACATGTGGTAGACTTTAGTGTTGTGTGCATCTTTCTTAGGTGAAGCAGAACTCCACATTGAAGCATAGGTCTTAAGCTATTAGCGAGTACAGGTAAATGGATATTTTTATGCTTAGAGTAGATTTATATCTACTCATCATGATGTATCTGTTAACTTATCTTGCTATCACTAACTTACCTAAGCTTGGTTGTAAGTCTTTGATATGCTACTTGATGAATTACATAGTGCTTCCTTTTGAATAATCATTAATAATTGAATATGTTCTTGTATTAGAATTGGTTATTGTGATTGTGCTACTGAATGATTATGTGATGTTGTAGGGTTTACAATAATTTGGTTAAGATGTTAGGGACTAACTTTACCCCTTAAGGTGTTCACTTAAGTGAACCCAATAATAGGGTTTTTAGTTAAGAAAAAAAAAAAAAGCAAATTACAATAAGTACTGGATTAATCAAATAACACTTAATATATAACTTCATAGGAAAACATATCGATGTTGCTTTAATACCTTGTTAGATGTATCCATGGCATGGCATGAAGAAGGACTTGTGGGACAAACTTGAAAAGCTTAGCTTTATTAAGTAAACAAATTTATTTATGAAAGATGGGTTTTTCAACATATAGAGTTGCATTGCTTAAACAATTTTGACCTCTAATGTGGTCATGCTAAGCCGGCTATTTATTGGGTTTTCTAATCACATCATATGGCTTTTGCTAGGCTAGTTTTTTGCAATTTCTTGTTACACTGCTAGGTTCTTAGACTTTATATCTAGATACTTAGCATTGTTGACTCATTGGATGAATGTTAGGCTCGGTTAAGATATCGTTACCAATGCATGTCACGTGCATAAGCATGGTTTATATTATTTGTAGTGGCTTCTTAGCTGGGATGTAAGGTCATATAGTGATAGGAATCAACCCCTTGGACCAATAATGCGTAGCCGAGCTAGAGGACTCTAAAGACTCATATGGAGGATTCTAACTTAAAGCCCCATTCAAGATGAGAATTCCTATTTCAACCTTCATTTTTCACTCTACTGCGGACTTGAACATAGCTCACATAAATGCCAACTTAGTTTTTGAGCAGTTGAACAGATGTGATGACTTGTACATAAGCCGACTTGCCAAGCACACAGGCCATGACTACTATAGCATCTAAGAAGGCCAGCCTTAAGTGATTGTTTGAACTGAACTCCTGAGCTAACTAGCATTCGACCTTAGTCCAAGATGAATATTCTCTAGTAATTGATTTACTGAGCTTTGACTTGACTTAGATTAGGTTGGCTCTGATAGTAGACCCTCTTTTTTTCATTTCATCCAAACTATACTATATTTTAGAACGCTAGCTACCATGTGATACGTATCTTCTAGCATAACATTCTAGAAGGATTCTTTATTTTTCTGTATAAAATATTTTTTGTCTCTTTTATGATTTTTAGTTTAATTCATGTATTCCAATTTTAGTTCACCCTTTTGTCTTTTCCATGTATGCTAGTAACCCTAGTAGGGCTAATATATAAACTACCATTTGTTTTGTATGTAATCATCAACTTCATTATTAGAATTAATATAAATTATCTTTTTGTAAGCAACTGTAGTGTTCTCATTATCCTTTTAACTTTTATCTATTCTTTTTAGTGAAAAGTAGTGGCGAGTGACCTTATAATTTGGACCGGTGAGTCATATTTGGTAAATTGTAGGTCGAGTGGGATTGATTGGTGAGTCATATTTGATTGGTAGTTGTTTGAACTTTACTAATCTTCTTTTGGTTCTCTTTATTGCGGTATTTCTTTATGTGTCCAACCTTGAAGATGCATCACATAGTTTCACCAACCACTTGTTAGTGTAATTATTGTCTTAGGCCATGCTTGTGTTTGCTGCTCATTTATTTATTTTCACTCAACTTATATTACGGTAAGTTAAGGCAATAAATTGTCTCGTCCTCAAGTAAGGAGAAATGCTTAAACAGAATATTATTGCCATAAGGGATAAAAGACTTTGATAGTACTAGCTAAGACCAGTTCTTTGAGAAGAAGTGATTAACTGTAGAGTTCATCCTCGATTTCAAATATGTTGCTATATGATAACATTTTGGAGTTATGTTGCAAAGATCATATAGGGAAATTAACATTGTAAAAGTTAAACTCTTAGTTAGACTATGTATTGTAAAAGATGTGTTAGGTATGACCCTTTATTGTAAGTTTTTGCCGTGATTTGTTATGTTAATAAAGTGAAGTTTTAAAAGTCTTATGTGTTTGTTGAAGTTAAGCTAACAAGTGGTCTATATGTTAACTTTATCACCAACCTAGGAATGGAATAATGAATCGTCTTTCAAGCATCAAAAGTTGTGAAAAAGTTTTAAGTAAATGCTTGGAAGATGGAGTATTACATGTCGTATGGGTTCTACATATTCAGCTCAACTATGCTGAAGATATTTTCAACTATTGAATGATTATTATTTTTCTTAGCAAAACTTGAATGTTGAAACCAAAAAGAAAGATGATGATGACAGAAAAGAAGAGAGGAGAGAAGAAGAAAGTCAACTTGCCTCCAACTGTATTAATTAATGGAATGTTTCAATTTGGAAAAAGGGGTTTGTATGTACATATGTGACAATTTTGTTCATTTTTTTTTTCTTTTTAGAAACTTTGACATATGACTTTTTTTAAAAATAATTTTATTTGCTTTTTCTTTTTTCAATTTTATTTATAATAAAAAAGAACACATTAGTATCGACAAAGCAATAACATGCCACATTGGCACAAAGTAATAGTGTTATAATGAATAATTAACTCGATTATTTGTTTTAACCGTTTTTTAAAATGTTGATTCGTTATTTGAATTAGTTTAAATTTTAATTCTCTATTTACACTTATCTTGCTCTTGATTTTTTCTAAAGTAATTGTCCTTATTTAATTTTATATAAAATTAGTTCACTTCATTGATTATTACAATTTCATTTCCTAAGGCATGACATTTTGTACAAATGGATGTAGTTTGTTTTGATTTAGAATCATGAATCAATAATCCATTTTTGATTCACGATTTGCATTAAATTATTGTTTGATTTGCATAATTGTGAATTTATATCTTGTTCTCAAATCAAACTACGAACTAGACCGATGGAGATAAAAAATCGGATTTTGGCGTCCATCCAACTCAATTCATGTCATGTTTGGTGTATTTTCGATTAAGTTCGATTCGTGTTGGGATAAACCGAATACGACAAACTATGATCCGATTAAACCACTCAAATTAAGACATGAACAATAAACCATGAACCATCAATCTAATTCTAATCTACACCAATCTGGCTGACAAAATGAAAGTGGAAGGAAAGGAAAGGAGCAACTCTCGACTCATCAATTTGGTTCGGATTTATAACCAGGGGCGCGCCTACCGGCTACCACCTTCTAACCGCTCACAGTTTATGGTCTAGCCATCTCGTTTCCCTTAGAAGCTAAAGCCATAAAACCACCATACTATGCTTACAATCAAAACATAAACAATGAAGACTCCTTATATTCTAAGCCTCACCAAGACCTTCACTACTCCTCCTCCCCGCCTCAAACCCTTATCTCTCCCCTCTCCCTTCTTCCACCACTCTCTCTCCTTCCTAAACCCTAGTCCTAACCCTAACAGCACCCTCATAATCGCTCAGCATCACCACCACCGGAGACGCCATCGTAATAACGATGACGGCCCTAACGGGAGAGTGATAGCCCAAGTGAAAGGGAAGAAAGAGAACGTGTGGAGTGTGGATAATGAATTGGCGGCGAAGGAAGAGGAGAAAGAGAAGGTAAAGCGGAGGAGGAGAAGAGGAAGAGCAGGAGGGAGGAGAATGGTGAGAGGAAAGGGAGAAAGGAACGGGAAGGTTTTGGTTTCAGGTGCGATGCTGATGGAAGTTGAAACTGTTCTTCAAACTCAGGTCCTTTTTCAATATAGGGATTTTTGGGTTTCTTTTATATATTAATTTCAATGTTGTTTCTTGTTTTCTTTGAGGCTGATAGTTTGTTTATTTTGTTTGTGTTTGAGGATAATTAGATTACTTTTTTCCTATTATGTGCTGCTTATGAATGAAAAAGTGGAGAATTAAGGCCTTCCGAACTGCACCGAAATTTGGTGCTTTTTCTTTATCCATCCCGTTCGGAATGAGGCTTGTGGTTGAGGGTTCAGTATCAGATCATCGAGCGGGAAATGTGCTTTGCTGTTGATTCTGGAAAAATTGTCTTTAGGGAGGGGCTCATAACAAAACCAAATAGAACGGTAAACCGAAACATATGAATTATCCGAAAAAGAAAACTGAAACAAATGGAAGTGATAGATAGATTTTTCTTTTGCATCCAATTAGGTTGATGCCTTATGGTCCAGCTCAAAATGAGCTTTGCGGTGCAAGGTTCAGTTCAAGTGATTGAATTGAACAACTACACTTTGTGGTTCAGTTTGGTATAGGTGGTGATCGAACCAAGACGTGGCCACCCCCTCTTTCAGTTAATTAATCAGCATACGTGGCAGTATAGGATACCTGGAAAATGGGGCGATTATTGATTAATCTCCATAACGTCACAATATGATAGGGGAGGATATTGATGGGATGAACGAGGATTAGGAAATTGTAACTGAAAAGATATGAGTTGAGTGTCACATTTCTTCTCATTTTTTGTTGGTTATGTTTAGTCCTGTTGAAATTTTGATTTGTGTTTTCTAAGGTGATCATGTGAAGGCCTTGTTATATACTTTATAGTTTCCATTGTGTGTCAATGCTGTTTTCAGAAAAAATCTCTAATTGTTTTGAGTATTTCATTTTTACATTTTGGTCATAGCATTTGCCATGACCATTGGGGTTGCCTTTTTGATGAGATGCAATTGCAAGACACACGCCTAGGCATGCTGTATCAATGTGCTGTCTCTTCGCATATGTTTGTTTGTTGTTGTAGTCATTCTTTTTTTTTTTTTTTTGCACATGTTAAATGCGCATTCTTATTGACATAAGTAAATGTATTTGTTAGGGATAGCTGGGAAGTGGGACCTCTTATTTGGGGAAAAAAAATGTAATTGTAGTTAATTTACAGTGATTGGAGGGATTCTATTTTTGTGAAGAAAAGATCAGTATTTATTTTACTTATAATTCTCTTTTTCTGAATAAAGCAATGTCGATAGGTAAAGTGGGGTTTTGTCTTCTTTTATTGGGAAAATGGGGTTCTTATCTTCAATTATTGAGAACATCAATATTATTTTACCTGAGAGCCTCCTTTGTATTTATGTAATATTCATACCTTTTTGCTCAATAGATAATATACAATATTCTTGATAAGAATAGAAAATTCTGATAACTCTATATTGGCTCTGGGGAGGAAAAATATTTTGAAAATAAGATGAAGTTAGTTTATTATATATATGTAATAAACACCTATTGATTGAACTAAAATTAACTGTTGGTTAGTTTTATGTATAAGCACACAACATCATGCACTAAGGGTGTCTTTTTTTTTTTTTCTTTAATTAAATTATTAAAATATAAAAAGATTTGCGATAAGTTTTAAAGTTATTGATTTATGTTATATTTATACTGTTGAAGTTATTACACCTATTGCATGCATGGACACACACACACATATCATATATTTGCACGTCACATCATATAGGCATGTGCTCTGTTTTGCTCCTAGTGCCTTGGGCGATTTTTAGGTCCAGCGCCTCTAGTGCAATTTTTGCCTTTGACTAACTTATTCATTAATGCATGCAAATATTATTTTTTTTGAGCAGCATTCTTGAGGTACCAGGCTTGAAAGAAGATTCGGTATTTAGGCCTCATTTGTTTTGAGAAAAATATTTTTCAAAAAACATTTTTTTTATTTTCCTTTGTTTGTTAAGTTGAATATGTCCTTTTAAGTAGAAAACATTTTCCCATGCACGAGAAAATATTTTCCTATTAAAGGAAAAATCCTAACATCACTTTTTCAAATAGAAAGTCATTTTCCGAATTACTTTCTACAAGTTTTGTAACTTTCAAAAAGTGATTTTTTAAATTGATTTTTGTTAGAATTGACTTATAAATTATAAATATAAAGGGACTTTAATAAAAAAATAACTCAAAACACTTATTGATAAAATTTTAAAATACAAGCTAAGGATATTATAAAAATAAACGTTAAAAATTAATGTACATGTTATACTTTCATATAAAAGGCTTGCAATATACTCATGATTTTAGGATGATGATATTCTATTTAAATATGACTACATGTTACATAAAATTTATACCAAACAGTGGAAAATTCTTTTCAGCATGTTTTTATAAAGACATTCAAACACATGAAAAAATACCATTTTCAAGAAAATCTTTTCAATAGAAAACATTTTCCATCTACAAAAGATTTTCCTTGAAACAAACGGGGCCTTAATTTCTTTCTTGTAATCCAGACACTTTTCGTTTACACGTTTGAGTGACAAGACACGTTATATTTATGTCCTGGATATGAAAACTTCCCATACCTTGTGACTTTTAATTCTTTTTGGGATTTGGTGATCTGTTTGGTGAGATAAACCTCATAAACATGAAAGAGGTGTGTAGTTTTAGCATTAAGTAGTTGTCTTTCCTCTTCAGCTGAAAGTGGTGTGTAGTTACTACCCATCCAGTCAAGGATAGTTAAATCTAATAGATGCCTTAGATGTCTTTACTCAACCAACTCTGTTGTATAACTGGTCTATCAATGTTTATATTGACAGCTCAGTTGCTTGCTTGTATTTTTCTAATTCAGAAAATGAAATGTATGTTGTGTTAATTATGTGCAAAAAACATGACACAAGCTATGTAATACTGTCTCCTGATTTTGTGTAATATTCTAGAATACATGAATAAGGAAAAGTTGGCTTCTTAAGTGGGTTCAGTAGACAATCCTTATCTTCAAGTTGTTTCATCTTCAGGAACCAGTGATTCGACCAGTATGGAATACATTTGCAAGTAGTGTTAGTGGGATATGGAAGGGAGTGGGAGCTGTGTTTTCATCCATAACCGCTGAAATGGAGCCAATTGAAGTTGGAAATAAGAATGAACACCTGTATGATTGTTATACTCTCTCCCGTATTGAGGCTATTCCTGTCCAATCAGGAGGGAGACTGTCTCAAATTCAAAGAAAAATAAACTGGGTGACTTTGAATCCTTATGGTGAAAACCAACAGCTTAATGGAGCCAACACTAACAAGGATGAATCTGCAGCAGATACTACATTGCCAAAGTTTAGTTCATTTGACTTTGCAGTAAGCGATGTGATGGAAGAAGATGTCATGGGCAATGAACCTGGACTTGTGTTTTTTGAGGTAAGATTGTATATCAATTCACTGTAGTTTCTGCATATGGAAAATAAACTGTAGTTCTGGTGGCATGGACATGCTATAGCAGGGTGTTCTTCAGTAATTAGTTTCAGGGGGTAATTTTTCTCTCCTCCCTATGGTCTACTTAATGGTTAGACAAATACATATATTTAATTTGTTTTTTGTTTTCTTTTATATGCCTATCAGCATCATCCTTTGTTCATTCAAGGATTTCCTCATAATGTAAATGGTCTTATTTGATCAATCCTCGGAGGATTTGATCTGTGTATGATAAATCAACATGTGTAAGCAGTACATTATTTAGATGATTTTGTGGAGCATGAGTCTACTTGTTGCCAATAATAATTGATCTGGTGTTCCAAATTAAACGGATAAGATGCCATTTGATATTGGCAGTTTGCTTTTGGAAATACTTGCTGAATCATTCATTCTTTTGGGAGAAAAATGTAAGAAAAATTTCACTACTAGAGCTGGATAACATAGTGAAAATGTCATGATGACATTAGTGTTTTACTTCATCCATAAATTATGTTTAGATTTTTCATGTATGACTGTTCATTGCAGGATGGTTCCTATTCTCGAGGTCCAGTTGAAATTCTAGTTGGGGAAGTTGATGAATCTAAATATTATCTGACACCCACTTTCAGGTTCGAACAAGTGAGTTTTGTGATTCTAATCCTGAGTTAAAACTTTCTTTATTGTTCTTTTATTCATTTAATAGATAGGAAAGTCTAACTATAGACTTTACTGTGTAAGGACATGAGTGAGAAAGTCATGCAAATTCCTGTTTAGCGTGTATAAAGGACATGGGTTGTAGATAGTGGCATTGTGGCCTAAGACCGAATCTTCTACTTCCTGGTTTCCCACTCACTGAAAAGAACTGAATCTTATGTGAATTATTGAGTTAGAAATTCCATAACTGAGAGATTAAGGCTTTGCTATGAAGTCCTTTGGGAAGATTCTTTCACTGTAAGAAATAAGTGATATGGAGATAACTTAGAAATGTATGGTTGTAGTGCCTAGACACGAGGATCTAGAATAGGAAAGGTGTGTGATGTATGGGTTATGCTTATGGTTTAGACACTTGGTATTTTCAGTAAATAGGAGATAAGAGAAATTACTGCCACATGTTATCGTGTACATTCCCTGACTAATTTGCTTATTTGCTTTTATTTTATCAAAAAGTGTTTGGATTAAAAAAGAAAAAGAGGAAAAAGAAAAAATATGCATAGCTACAAGGACTTTGCCTTAATGATAGATGCATTCGATATATTTCTACATGTATTTTGACACTGCAGTCCTCATTTAGCTTAGCACAAACCCCTGGTTTTCACATTTTCGTCAGACAGTTCTTATGGCAAGTGAATATTTTGTGTAAATAAACTGATATATAGAGGATAGTGAAACCTTGTGATCTATTCCTGTCAAAAGTAAATTCTAAGCAACAAGCAGTTAGATAAATGTAGAAGTTGTAAACATTATGAGGCTGAATAATTAAGTGTAGAAGTGTAGCCCAATGTGAAAGGTAAATGCAAGTGTGTTAATCTCCCAAGTTCGACTATCCCCAAAGACAAACCTGCATTAAACTTGGAGGATGGTGGGAATCGGTCACTATCCCCTGGTTTGGCAAGGAGAGGTTGGTCTTGATGTCCCTGCCATCCTCTGGTTCCCACTTCCCAGATTATCTGAAATTACATTAAAATATAAGTGGAACGCTCTCCTGGTTTGGTAAGAAGGGTGGTTTTGATGCCCCTGCCATCCTCTGTTCCCAGATTATCAGAAATTACATTAAAATAAGTGGTTACCAATAAATTCCTGTCTCCAAAAGGGAGAAAGAAATATTGGAAGAAAAATGAAAGATAACTTACTGATTTATTGATCATATAGTTGCTTTTTTGTGAGTTTTGAAATCGCTTAGAATGACAAACTAAGTGCTGAAGCTTGGAGAAAGGTAGGGCCTAGGAGTTGGATTAACTGATGTTATATATTGACTGAGTCTTAGGGATATCGATTTTATGCTACTTCCAACAGATATTAAACGTGTCATATTTTACTTGAGAGGTCTAACCATCTATACGAGGAAGGATGACAGCCACAGGCTTTTCTATTTCTAATGTCCTACATAGTATTATCCAAAATAGATCTGGATGAATTCAAGCTGAGTTAGCAAAATATGCACTGGCTTTTTTCATTTTCGGATTATCAGGATGTTTACATCAATCCTTATTAACTACAATTGCAATGTTCTTTTGGATGGCTGCTTTCTTCCTGGTGGGTTTTTCTTGCATTAAAATAGTGTTGTTTTCAAAAAGGTATCTTAGGTTGCTTTGGATGGTGGGAGTGCGCAGATTCCTTTTTGTCAAAATTTGAGTCAAGAAGTATTTCTTTGGTTTAGCTATCAATTTTTTGCCCCCTAAGAATCATGAAGGTACTATAATTAATTGAAATAAACTGTGAGACCATCGATATGGGTTAGTGGTTTTTCCATTTTGTTTTCTGTAAGCTACATTTTTCTTATTTCAGTGTCTGGTGAAAGGTTGCCACAAAAGACTCAGGATTGTCCATACCATTGAATTTAACAATGGCGGTGCAGACATACAAATCATGAGGGTTGCTGTTTATGAAGAAGAATGGGTCAGTCCTGCAAATCTTCGAGATGAAAGGTATAGCTTTTACTATCTGTGCATATTAAATTTCATCTTGAGACCTATTCTAAACTATGGATATAAATGTATCCATTATTTCTTATTGATCGTTAGATTTTTTTGTGGTGTCACTCTTAAGATGGCAGGCTAGATAATTCTTTAGTTGTATTCATAAAATACCTTTTGTCTTCTTACAAGCTATTCAGTTTTATTGGTCAAATATCCATGTTTTTGTCGTCGGTGCAGTTAGCAGATGCAGGCAGCTTCTATATATGTGAATTTAATTATCTTCCACATCATTTGAGTTCCGTAAAATTTTGTCCACGTTATTGTAACATTATATACATACTAACGGAAGGATGCTTCTTGGATAAAGCATCTCTTTCTTTATATTTGTAACGGACATTGATATTGGATGTTGTGAATAGTGATCTTGAGTTCGATGTGAAGCCGCTGTCTCAGAGGAAAAGAGCACAGCCATCAGATCTCGTGGGTTCTTGGAAGGTATTTGAGGTAAGTGCTACCCCTATCTATGGGGATGATCTGGCTGCTGAGGAAAGCAGTGGCACACCATACGTCTACCTCTGCACAGAAACTTTAAAGAAGAGGAGTTTGCCGGAGACTTCAATGTACTTTGGTGAAGAGGAGATGTTGGACATGCAAGAAGCAACGGTTCTCTGGTTGCCCGGTGGGATCACGGGCTATGTTGACATTAACAAGGATGGCATCCTTTGTATTGGTGTCACTTGGTATTCAGACGAAGGGATAAACCTTGTAATGGAGAGGGATTATGAGTTAGATGGGAAGCTTAAAGAAGTCCGATGGAAGTCAGAGGTAAAGAGAAGGTGGTCAAGTCCTATGTGAATAAGTTGTCTGTGACTCTTTTCTTTTCCTTTTTTCCTTCCTAGATGTCATACCTGTATATGCTGTTTAAGAGGATGTGATGTATACTACAAATTCGGTAATCTGCTGGGAAAAACTGTAGGAGGATCTGATATATATAACTCCAATAGTGTTCATCTATTCCTTACTGAAAATTTACAAAGCAGAGAATCAAGTCGGCTGTGGGTTGGATGGTGCAAAAGAATGACGCCTAGACAATAAGAGAGAGAGCCGACTTTGATGTCTCAGTTAAAAATCCATTTTTTAATATTATATTATAAAGTTAACCCCTATATAAGAATAATAGTATATAAGTAACTTTCCATTCTCTATTAAATAGTTGTATGCCCACTAATCGCTCACTTTTCCCCTATAAAATCAATACTATAAAATAATCATTTGTCACTTCACCAAATGCAATAACCATGTAATGGAAGTCCAATTCTTTATGCATGGATTAAGGGTATGATAGCTTATTATCATGTTCATTTGAATAAAACACACTTTGGAGTTAGTGATAATAAAAAAAATGATTACGATACTCATGTTTTTCATTTTTGTTTTGTTGTGCACATCAAATGTTTTTCCAGCAAGCAAACCAAAAAGAAAAAAAGAAACAAAAAAAAAAAAAGGGGAAAAACCATCTTCTCATCGGAGAAGCAAACTAAAAATAGCAGATGCCCCCATCACTAAAATAGTCACGTTTTCTCGATGAACAAGCAAACCTGAAAGAGAAAAAAAATAACCAACTTCGCTCACTATCTACCATCATTCTATTTCCTATCTTTCTTTTCTTTTTCGTATTATCTTATTATGGATCCACTCATCGGAAAAGGTAAAATGTCCATCTGAGCTCACGATTTGCTGTCCATTTATGAATATACTCATCAGAAACGGTTAAATGTCCATTAGAGAAGGTTACGATTTGTTGTCCATGTTACAGGTTTGGTTGTACGTGGTGTTTTTTGCGTAGGTCAAATGTCCATTGGAGAAGGTTACGATTCGCTGTCCATGTTGCAGATTTGGGTGTATGCCATGTTGGTCACGTGGTGATTGTGGTGATCGCGTGGTGATGTTAGGGTCATGCGTGGTGTTAGGATTGGTCATTGGTGGTGACGGGTGACTATGGTGGTTTCATGGTGGTGGGTGGTGTGTGGTGGTCTGTGAAGGAAGGTGGTGGTGCATGGCTATGTTAAAGAAAAAGAAGAGGACAAGGGTAGTGGTTGTTCTTTTTCCATGGAATTGTGATTCATAAAGTTAGATGAAGAATTGATAAGCGGAGTTTTCAAGTAATTAAGATTCTTAGGAATTTATATTATTGAGTGAAAAAGTAAGCGAATACTGTAATAGAGGAATAAGCGAGGATTGGAAATTTTCATTTCACCCAACTAAACATGACATAAATTATATTATATTTGAAATTTTGCTTTATCACTTCATTTGATTTTGTAAACACATAATAGGTGTAAGCTTGCTTGTATATGTCAAATTGAATTATAAAGTATTCGATACTTATCAAGAACTCGTAAATATACAAGCGTCATAAAAAAAAAAAATTAAAATATCATCAATGTAAATTTAATTTCAACTTGATTGGATTCAACTTTGATATAATGAAGGATATGCTAATAAATCACTCATGAAACGAAGAAATTTTCCTATCACTATTAGAGATTTGTTTTTTATATTAACATAATGAAAAAGTCAAAGCCTTTTTAACTTACAATATTGTGTAGACTTATAGAATTCTCATATTTTTTTGTATAACCAATTTGTAAACTCCTCAGTATGACCTTTTTGAATACTATAAACTAAGAGATAATGTTGAATATATTACATCAACTTTAAACTTGTTTGATATGATACTAAATAGAGAGTTTGTTGATCAACCTTACTACCTTAGCATTTTATCTAATGACAGTCTTTCTAGTCAATGAATTTGTCTAATTCCATAGTGACATGTGGTGAAAGTGTCATAAAAATATGTATGATGACCACTAAGGTCTACATGGCATTTGGGGCTGACAAGTCGAAAATTTTAACCCCCTTTTCAATAACACCAGTTATGTTAATATCATAAATGAAAAATGATTTTGACGCAAATCCAAATCCCAATTGAACATTCCTCACTTTTCGTCTTGCATTTTATGGCCTATACATAAATGAAAAGCAACATAAGGTGTCTTATTATAATATAATTACCAAAATTGAATAAATTAAATAGATTATTAGAGGAATGGAAAAAGTTGGAAAAAGAAAATCCTCTCACTTCTCTCTAGATTTTCCTCCTTACCTTCCTTTCACCATTTCCTTTCTCCCCCCTAAAGGATCACTTCCTTTAAGATATATGCCTTCCTCTCTCACCTTCCCTGCTTCTTTCCTTTTGTCTTGCTTCCTTCGACTCTTTTCGTCCTACCATGTTTGGTTTTTCTTCCCATCGGAGGGGGTAGGGGTAGGGGTAGGGTGTGTGGGGGCCGCCCTAACATAATCTCTTCTAACCCAAAGCAAAGTTATATCCTCGAGGAAAACTCAGAGTCATGTGCCATCGGTAAAGCCAAACATTGGTTTTTTGGGGTTGGCCCCTAACCCTTTGGGGTGTTCCTCCTATGTCCAACAAAATATTGCTACTAAAAGTAATTCCTCCTTCAATAATGCTACCTTAGAAGAATTAAATGACATTATGGATACATAGAAAAGCAAAACCACTCTCCTTCCTCTACGAAAAAATACTAAGTCCTTTGCGGAAGTATGTGGTTAAGCTTTTAGCACCACCTTTGTTCTTAAGTTCAAACTTGAATATTTCTCTTTGATTGAAAGAGGGGTAGCTGCTAGGGTCCATCCTCCTTCTGAAGTGGCGGCAAAAAGGGTAAAATTATGGGATTCTACGCTTGTTGGATTTTTCTTGAGTCACAAATTCCCATTTAGCCTTGTACAATAAATGACCATGATGATATGGAAAAAAATTAGCATTCTTAAAGTCTTAAGCAACAAGGAAGGTATTTTCTACTTTTGTTTCTCTTCTACCTTTGACCTAGTTCGCCCAACACCTCCTCATTCTCTAGAGGTGGAAACCAAGTAAGTCCCTTAACAAGCCTCAATTGATTGTTGTACTAGCTTGAGAACTTTTCTCTAGCATTCCATACAAATTTATGGATGCCAAAGGGATTAGCTGCATAGCTAGTGGCATTGGCAAACCCATCCAAGCTAGTTCCTTCACTACCATCTGTTCCTGTGTTAACCATGTATGTGTGCTTTTAGAGGTAGATGCGAGAGAGGACATGGTTTCAAGTTTTCAATGGTTGTAATTAAAAGATAAGATGGCTCCTCCTCCTCCTTTGTCTTGGTAGAGTACTAATGCCCTTTCCCTCACCCCATCCTTCTTGTCAAATTTTTAGCTATGTTTGTACCTCTTCCTTAGTGTGCATGGGTACAAGGCCAAAACAAACTCAGAGGTGAATGGGTTTTAGTGAAGAAAATGGGTAAGTGACCTATAGGTGTTGATTCCTCTTCCTGCGCTAGATCTGAACTTGTAATGCTGAAGGTCAGCAACCTATGTTGAAAGTGTGGAGGTCCTTCCTTCTTCAAGATTGTAACCATAGATGGGAAACCCTCCAATAGTACAAAAATGGGTACTTAGACTTGATAGAAAGGGGGTCAAAATGAGTACAAAAGAGGGCTTGAAAGTGAATGTGGTTGGATATCACGCATCACGATACAAACATAAACAGGGTTTGAGCTTGAAATAGGGTTCTATATGACTCATGAACATTAAATCAACACTTGGGTTTAAATAAGAGTTAGATGCAACTCACTAATTTGTTCAAATGAAAGGTTAATCATAATCTTTTGAGAAAGATTGATAAGAATGCGAGAAAGATTAAATAGTAAACAGTACTCAATAACTAGTAAGCAAGCTTACGGCTCACAAGAAGACTTCTTTGAAAAGAAAAAAATGTATTCTCAATATTGAAGATGATAAGATGATAAAGTTGTTGCTTACAAAATATTGTTAGTTATAGTAAATTTTAAAACCCTAATGGCGGAAATGTAAATAATAAACAAAGCCTTAAACCCTAAAGCAAGCTTATGGCTAAAATTAAGGAAAGTATTTACAAGCATACAAAACTGTTCTAAATGATGTGTTTAATAGGAAGGTCGGTGTATAGGGTAACCGAGGTGTTTTGGGGCAGGTTGGGTCCGACCTAGATTAGGTCGATAGCTGGATGTTTGAGTTGAAGTTGGAGTCCTTGAAGTCATGTTATGCTTAGCTGAGCTTCCAGTAAAGTAGACCTATAGTTGCTGAACTTGAGCATTACTCAACACTAGATCCCTAGTTCCGAGTTGAGATGGCCTTTAGACTTGGGACCTTAGTTACTTTGTCATAGGCCTTCTCAGAGGTCGATAGAGTTGTTATTATCCTATTTTCCTTCCTCTTCTTAACCTTCTAGTATCAACTTAGCCTTAAGTTGCATAAGTTGACCTTGGCTTGGACTAGGTCGACTATGGCTTGGAGGTAGTCATAAGTTGATTCTTATTATCATCGTAAGGCTAAAAAAAAGTCATCGTCGAATTTAGGCAATAAGCATGGGCCTGGATGTCGAATAGGTTTCTCTTTCCTTTTCTTTTCACTAGGGTCGTTAGGTGGTTTTGAATCTCCTCAACACTTATAGGGATCAAGTAGTACCTCTTCCTATCCTTTAAAAACTGTACAAGTGTTGAAGAAGTCATCATAGATCACTTTCTGGTCGTATTCCCAAGGTCAACCAAGAATCAAGTTGGCTACATTCATAGGTACTATGTCAAAGTCGATCTCATCCTCATACTATCTTGCTTTGAAGGATATCCAAGCGTGTATGTAAACCATTCCCTTGTCATTGAACCATTTCAATCCATAAGATCAGGGATGTGGGTAAATTGGCAGTTTCATCCTTGTGATCAGCTTAGTAGAAACGATGGTGGTGTAACTTCCTCCATCAATCAGGGAATAGGTCTTCCTAATTTACGAAGCATCGAATCTAGAATAAGTTCTTCCTTTAGCTAGAGTTTACTTTTAAGTCGGTTTATCGATTCATCATATCTTAGAATTCTCCCATCTTATGATACATGTTGATTGTTCCCTCACTCTTTGAGCTCTTATCACTTTGGCTCTTTACTTGAGCTTTTGGTCCTTTGTACATCAAAATTATGACCCTTTTGTTTAGATATTGGGAGGCAATATATCCGTATCCTAAGCACTTAACTTCTCAAGCCTTGGTGTTGAGGCACTTTCTCCTTATCTACTTTCTTCGCTTCAATCTAGTTAGGTCAGTTGGCTCTCCTTTCTCCATTTTCCTCTCGGGCATTTTCTTCTGATCATACCTCTCGGGCTTAAGGTTGCTATGTTGAGGTCAAGTGGTCGGCCTCTAATGCCTTCTCTATCTTTGTCTTTCCACTCTTAATGCTAAATTGATTAGCTCGTCTAATGAGTTGAATGGTTGGAGCTTAATCATATCGGCAATATCATTACGAAGTCTGCTTAGGAGCCGAGCAATAGTTCAATCTTGTGGCTCAAGAATTTCACATTTAGTCATCAAGGTCTCGAACTCTTGTAAGTACTCCTTAATAATGTTTCGACCTTACCTCAAGTGTTGGAAAGCATGGAGCATCTCTTGTTTGAAGTAAGTTGGCACAAAGCATTGGTTCATCAATCTCTTCATAAGTCTTTAAGTTCTAATTTGCTCTTCTCCTTTGGCATCTTGCTTAGCAATCAACTTATCTCACTACAGACTTGTATACTCAATAAGGGATAATGAAGCTAGCTTGACTTTGGTTATATCATCATACTCATAGCATTTGAACAGTTTCTCTACTTAAGGAATATAATACCTTACAATTCAAGATAGTAATAGTTGGAACCTAATAAAAGCATATGGGATGAACTAACCCCATAAATTTTAATATTATGAGTATCACACCTCGAAATAGCAAAGTCGTAACAGTCTTATCATGCAAACCATTCTAGGATAGAAGTTGACCTTACAGCTGCTATCATAAGCCTGATCTACACAAGGCATCCATGACTAACCCGCTTTTAAGTAAATAGTTCATAAATTAAATAAATTATTTACCTAAGAAAGTATGGAAATATATACATACATTAAGATTTAAGTATTACAAATAATGTTTATAGGATTTTATTGTCTTATATTTCATAAGTAATACATTATTTGAAAATGAAAGATTCTAGATAAAAGCTAGGACCTTAAAGACATATATGTGCTTCAAATGTATTTCCTTATTTTCTAGGATCCAACAGTTGCTAGCTTCAAGGTAAATATAAACCACTTCCTAGCTAGTAGCTGCAATAACGTTTATAGGGATGTGAGCAACCAACAAGTTAGTAAGTTGGGATGGAGACTTAAAATTATACATCAAACACAAACACAATTATTAACCAATTAGTTAAATGCTATGCATGTATAAGCAAATGCTATGCATAACATTGTCCAGCCCGTTATGAGATTAGATAAATTGCACATGTTCTAATCTGGTGGAGGAGTTTCCATTAATATAACAGCTCATGATTAAACCCAAGCTTGTGCAATGGAGACACCGCTCCTCTCGTAACTACCTTTGAACCATTGACTTCACCCTTGCAGTAACCTCCTTACATGTTACTTAGTTCAACTAAGGATGAAGAAGGGACCAATTGCGCCATCTAGCACTATCTAACGCTATCCCTTTCCAAAGGGTCGATATTTGGCCAGAGAATCCTAACGTTCTCCTAATGGGTTGCTATGCAGGTCTAATTTAGGTTTATGAGATATTTAGTTAAATCCTGTTTAAAGTGTTCAATTATTTCAAACAAATCACACAAATACAAGCTAGAGCAGCACATCAAAATCATATCATCAACTTAGAACAAGCATATACGCATAGTCAACTATCTAATAAGTATAATCAAGTACAATTTCAAGCCTCAGAGTATTACAAATTAGTACTTCGAAATATAGTACTATATTAATCTCAACTTATATAGACTCTCTGCTGGCTTACTCAAGTTGTGACTTGCATGAGCTATCATTGATTATCCCTATAATATAAATGTTGTTTTAGTTTCCACATAATTACCATAGATTAGTTTTATCCTTTAACGTTTATTGTTATCTTTAGTTTAGGGTTTTAGTATACTTAATTATTTAGGTTTTTATGTCTCTCATAGTTATTCCTACTTCAGGTTAGGTTTTGATTCAGTTTTAGAGTCGATTTTTAAATTAGGTTCTTAGTTAGTTTTAGCTATGAGTGTTATATGTAAATCCTAAGATCTCGTTTTGAACCATAATGTGAAATGAATTACATTATACTCGGGTATCCTAAATATTGTATTTGATCTTTAACTAGCACTCTAGTCCATATGATATACCATAATCCTAATTTAGCTACCAAATTTGCTTTCGATTTAAGAATAACTTACGTTTTTCATGTAATTTCATAACCTCCTATTCCAAATCAGATTTATATCATATTTCTATTATTATAATATCATAAATTTTTATTTAAGATTTTTCACTCATTTATTTCCTATATACACATATTATGTATTACTACATATTATATACTTATATCACCTATTTAACATCTCTAACACTACATATATTATGTTTCACTACCAATAATATGTTAAGATGTCTAATTATATTATAAATCAGAATTTATACCTAATTAACCTTAAATCACAAATTTAACTTAAATATATCCCTTTACCTACATATTTAGTACATATTATGCATAAACTCGAAGTAAATATATAATAATTAGTATTCAAGCTCTATTAAAGCTACGAAAAATACATTATAGTCAATAAATTATGGATGTTATATTATGATCGTGAAAAGTACTAAGATAGTTTAATATATATTATTCTCCAGTATATTGATTTTAGGTCCGATTTTACTAAAAACTAGCTTAAATTAGGTAAATGACCAAATAAAATTATAGGATTCAAACCGAATATTTCCAAAAACATAACTAAGCTTTATAAGTCATTACAAATCAGGTTCATTAAAGAATTTAATTAACAACCTATTATTTCTTCCATATGAAAAATACGGAAGATTCAAAAAAATAATTTTAATGAATACTAAACGTATATTTTATTAAAAATTATTTTTATGTAAATTAACTATATCATATGAGAAATATGTACATAAAAAATTAGCTTGAAGTAACATTATTTACTATTTTTGAAAATTCATACAAAATTCGTTCAAATTAGGTTTATTCTTAAGGAACCTGCATAAGAACTTCTAATTTTAAAAATTTGGTTTGACATTCTAATTCTATATGCCAAAAAACCTAGGGAAACTAAATTCATAAGTTTCTATACATATTTGATATTTTTACTAAATCAAACAAATTTAGAAGGGAAATTAGAACTTACCAATTGATAGGCTTTTAGGCACCAGCGGTGGCTCCACCATTATCTACAACTCTAGACGTAGAATCTAATATCTGGTGGTGGTAGTTATTCCTCTCTAGGTGGTCTTTGAATATAGGTTCCCTTTATAAGCCCTATTTGTACTATAATTTTATAATATTTTGTAAATTTGGTTTTTCCTCTTTTCTCTCCTCTCCCTAAATTTTTTTTTTTATTCTAAACTGACCAAAATGAGTTTTGATGGTGTTTTTTTAAATTTATAGGGCTACTAGATATTTTTTCTTTAATTTTCCACTTAACAAGTGTCCTTTATCCTTTTTCAATTTACTTTTTATTTGGGCTAATTTAATTGGTTGATTTTCTTTCTTCATTCTTAGCATGCCACACCCCCATTCTAGAAATTTCCATACTTTTTCTGATTTTTCTTAATTTTTCCTTAATTATTTATGAATTTTCTTTAATTATTTAGTATTAATTTAGTATATTTCGGACATTTTAAGGAATTTCACATATTTTTACCTTCACATAAATAAATATATAGTAAAATAAATACTTCTAAATATTATTTAAGTTATTTTATGATTTTTAGTGTACATATAATTTATCTTTAATGACTCATTAGTTATTGGAAATTCAATTTACGTATTTTCAATAAATAACGGGTAATACACTTAAATTTTGATATTATAATATTCTATTATTTTATTATTTATTTTTTTAAATTTAAACTTGTAGGATTATTTTTACTAATAATCCTAACTTCATTGTAAAATTTGGGCTAGATCGAACAATTTGTTCGATTACCCTAAATTCTACAAATCAAACCTTAAGTAGTTGATTATGGGGTTTATAATGAGTATATTAGCTTATGAGCAATGTACAAAGTAAAAATGCTAGCCAATTCATACTTAAGGCCTTTGTCTTAAAATTTAGGACTATTGAAAAAAAAATTAATTAATAGCTCATAAGGGTAATATGAAACAAAACACACATACACACACACACACACATATATATACACACTCACATAAACAGTTAGAAAGGGTAGTTATATGAAATCAGATTATTATTATTTTTTTTAAAAAGAAGGGTCAAAATGCGTTAGTTCTCTTATCATAGACTTTAATTTATCGAGTTAAAACTTAATTATTCTAATATCATAAAATTAAATATGATGTAATGTTGAGATATTGTATATATTGTTTAGAAGATGTTAACATATAAAAGTTTAAGAAAAAAATAATAATAATAATAACACTAAGAGAGACATATAAATTGGACCTAATAATTATTACTTTCTAATTCGTTCACATAAGATAGTATGCTTTGAATATATATAAGTTAAATAAACTCATAGATGAAATTGAATTCTTTTGAAATACCCAAAGCTATCGGGGATAAATGCAATATTTTCAATATTTGTCCTATAACTAATCTTATCTATTTATTCTTACCAAATACGTGAATTAAGCCTTAAAGAAACCATCTTCCTCATAGTTATGTGTAGGATTAACATGTACTCTGATTTTGATAGTTATCCTCTAGTATTTATTAAATTACAAATTTATTGAGTAAAAAAAAAAAAAGAAAAAAATCATAAACAAATACATAAATAAATAGGAGTTAAATGAATTACCTAGAATAGGTAGTGACAGATGCTGTACCGATATATAAATATATGGGTATTAGCTATCTACAAAGGGATTATTAAGCATATATACATTAAAAGTTGAAGTAAAGGGATAGAGAGAGGCTGTGAGAATTGGAAAAAGGGATAGGAAAAAAGTAATAATGATGAAACAGTAAACATACAAAGAGCCTATAGAAGGAATATCTAAAGAAAAGAAATATGGTTTTAGAGTTCCTTATAATAATTATAGGTAACCTCCTTCCACTGAATTGTGTATCTTATGTTATTATTAATTTATTTAAGTATGTAATTCAATACTTGTACGGGTATTAGTAGTAATAAGAAATATATATATATATATATATATATATATCTCCACTTAATGTTGGATGTCAATATCCTCAATTTTTGGCTCATTAGCTTAAGAACGACCCTTGTGTGTTTTAATAATAGCTAATTTTCCTTTTAATAGGATTAGTAACTAAAGTTTCCCTTAAAATTGAAAGCTAGTAAAAATGTTAAAAATCTAATTCAACAAAATATTATTTTACTAGAAATTCAATAAAGTGGTTTGGTTAACTTCTATTCTTATTAATAAGTTAATCTAGGTTCTATCTTCATATCAACTTACGTTTATATAAATGATGTGCTATTGTTGACAACTAAAAATTTAAATTTTAAATATAATGAAGCCTTAAAAAAAAATAAAATTATTGGCTTATAGAGTTAATAAAGTGGCATGGAATAACAACCAAAGTATGTATGTATATCACTAAAGATACATAGTGTGTAATATATATATATATATATATATATATACATGTACGTATACATTAATACAAACCCTTAAATATAAAATTGATAATCTAATTGTTATTAAAATTAAGATACTTAATTAATGCAAATAAATTTAAGTCAGGACTCAATTTTAAATATGGCATGTTAGGAGTTATGGATGGTTATAGGATATCCTTATACTATTCAAAATAAGACACCTATAAAAAATGGATTTAATTAAATAAATTAGGTGATTGATACCTAATCTACAAATGTCTTCCTCTTATTGGAACATGAAAGTAGAATGATCCCATAAAAAAGAAAAAGAAAAAGAAAAAAAAGGGGTTTAAAAAGAAAATAGTAGACACATTTGGTGCAAATATAAAAAGAAAATATGAAGCAAATTTTATCACATGTTCTTAGAAATCAATAAAAGATATAACATCAAACATTTGAAGTGTAAGTTTGTTAACTTTAATTTGAACTTAATACATTATATTCATCTACATATAGGTTGATAATAGGTAATTTGTAGTGAGTTATGGGTATTAGTATAACTTTTTAAAGTGAAAGTGCTTTGTTTAATAATTTTGAATTTTCAAGGACAGCATTGCAGTAATTTTAATTTCATGAAGCTAATTATTGCAATTTACCTAATTATTATACAAATAGCAAGAAGATGGCATAAACTCTTAATAGTTCAATCTTATATGGTATATATTACCATATATCTATTTACTATATACTAATAAAGACAATATAATTCTATAGTTGTTTTTAGTTATATGTTAATAGACTTGTATTGACCTTATAAGGCATAGTTAAACCACACATGTGATTAGTATTAGGTATATAACTACAATATATGAATATAACTCTTCATAGGATACTATAATATTAAAAGTAAAGTACCTTACAAACGTAAAAAACCATGTATATGTGTATACATATTTGTGTATATGTATGTAATTAATCACATATTGCTATTATAACAAAAGAGAAAGTTTTACACATTACATTATATTATAACTACATAGAATATAAGCATGCCTTCCCTTTATAAGCATATGGAATATACTTATAAACGTTCAATAATGGAATTTGATACATCTCGTTGAAATGCACTTGTATGGTTTACTTATGTAATTTATCAATGGTGATAGTAATGTAACATATAGTTAATAAAGGTATATTTCACTTATATTTTAGTGTGTGAATAATGTTGAATTATTATTGATTCTATAGAAATAATTAAGAAATGGTACTTAAGTATATTTATTTGGATATTTCAGGTTTTGGATGATTTAGAATGGAAATATGAGCAATTTGGAGGAGTTTTAAGCAATCAAAAGAAGCCCAAATTAATTTGCAACACTTAGGAATGAAGGTAGCCAGCATTGAGCCAGCTTACAACTAAACACCACCGATCTACATTCAAAGTCGCCGGCTTACAATCCAACACCACCGGCCTTCAATAAAAACAGCCAACTTTGATTTCTAGCCTAAATCAGTCGAGAGCCATCCTTTGTGTGCTATATAAATAGGCATGTGTAGATATTTTAGGGGACTTTTTGGCATCTTCTTTTTACCTAGAAAGTTTTAGAAAAAGTTAGGAGATAGTTTGAAGAGTTATTATTTTGGTAGTTCGTGGATCACTGAGAAGACTTTGCCATTGTTGTGGAAATCATCTTTAGAGTTTTTGCAACTGACGTTTTCTTTATCATAGTTACATAACTGATGATTTCTATCTTATTATTATTTATGTGATTCTGTAATTTGTTCTTATTCCCGATCATGAACTTCCTTGCAAATTTGATTATGATATGTGCCTTTATTTTAATTTCCGTGGCTAGCTAGGTTTAAACTTTTGAAAATTGATGAAACCCTAGGAAACTAAGGTGATAATTGTAGTCATATTATAGGATTAATAGATACGTGGTTAATTCGTGATTGCAATTTCTATAATTCCAATTATAATTCTCCAGTGGTTATAATTGTTAAAAGCACTATTGATATGGGAGTTGATATAAGGTTTGTTAGAAATTCTTGATTAAACTAATTAATTAATGCTGAAGCGGCGTTAATTAGAATAGTTAGAAATTATTCAGGGATTAATGCAATGTCTCAAGTTAATTATTTGCTAAGACATTAGGGATAGATAATTTAGAGCATTAGTCGATCATAGAATTGGGAAATGTATGATTGTAAATTAGAGTCTATTGTTAATTGGAGATGTGGGAATTGACCGATTAATTAGAGGTTTAATTTTTAGGCATGATTATTTCACTTGAATAGCCATATAGCTATTAATTCATATAACATAATGATAATTTGATTTGCATAAATAAGGTGGATTCTATTTTTCCCACATTCTCAAATGATTGTTTCGTTTTAGATATATTTTCATGATTTTCTTTGTGATAGTTTAAGGTTAATCATTAGATTAGTTAATTTGCAATCCAACTTTAATTGCCTAAATATTGATAAGAGCTATCATAGGTTTAGTACTTTCATAGTCCTCGAGGGATTGACAATCTTACTCACTTTTTATTATTTGATTCCGACCCAGTATAGTTGTTGGAGTATTCACTATATTTTTATATATCTATTTTTAGCGAATCAATAGTTTAATAAGATAAATAAATCTTTAATATTTTATAAATTTCATTGAATTGAACTTAGGTTTTCATATATAAGATTCCAGTTGATGGGGAGTTTGAAGTAGCGATCAATTAAGTATATACTATTCTAGGTAAGTGGGATTAATGTTTTACAGCATTTTAAGGTATTATTTAAGAATATCTGAAGATTTTGATATGTATTTACTTGTGATCATAGTTAGCTGTTTGTACGTTTACAGTGCTTACGTTTGAGATTTGATTGGCTGTGATAAGAGTTGAGCTCCATGTTAGGGTTGCTTTGTAAATATTATTATGCTTAAACTATCTATGCTTGGTTGATTACCCTAAATATGAACTAACTTAAACTCGGCTTAACATTTAACTTGATATGCTTCTCAACTTACTAAGGGTAATGGCTAAGATTATCGGGCCAAATACGGATTTCCTTCGATAGAGATAGCTGAAATAGTCCTTTCCTCACCTTAGTCGAATAAAGTGATAAGAGATGATGTTGTAGTAAGGTTGGAGGCTGTGGTTTGAAGGTGGTCATGGAAAGAGGGTGTTCTCAATTACATAAGTCCCAGTTTGGTTCTGATCTATGAGTTTGCAATGTCAAACCTCTCAACTCGGATTAGAGCTGGTGCAATTTCTTTAATTTCATGACGGATTGGATAACATTGTGCGATAACATTGTACAATGACATTTGCTTGTACATGCATTACATCTAACTAATTTGATTGAAAACCTTATTTGTGATGTATTGAATTCATCCTTTTGTTTTCGTCTTACTTACTAAGTAAGTTGTCACTCATTTCCCAATAGTCTATTTTGTAGGTTTAAGATGGAATTACAAGTATTGTTCCTAAAACCAAAACTTTAGTAAACGAGGTTGAGGAGTAGGGATCAAGAAGAATTCGGTTGAATTTCATTCTTATTGTTAACTATTTCTAATTGCTAAAGCAACCACTAGAGTCCTCTCAGGGGGCTTGCTAGCTTTCCATCTTTTGGTTTGTATATCGAATAATATATACTTATAGATTTTATCAGTACTCTTTTGAAAGGTCAAACCTATGAGTTTGCTTTCTCAGTTATTTAAAAAAAAAAAATCTTTCACAAGTTTATATTAAGTAGGTATCGAATTAGATACTTTAAAATGATAGAATGAACTATGCTTAGTGTAAATTAAGCTTATGATAGCAGTTGTAAAGTCAGTTTCAATTTTAGAATGGTTCATACGGTGGAACTGTTATGACTCCACTTTTTCGAGGTGTAATAGGGACCCCAATTTAGGAACTCTTCTTATCAACCACTATAACTGAAGGTCAATAGTTTAAGCTTGATGTTCTCAAGTCCTCTATTATTAGTTTGGGGTTCATCCCTCTTATTCCAAGCTGGTCGATTGACCTTAGATTTACCACTTACGTTGGAGCTTTACTCAGCCAAATCTCTTCTTGTCTCTGGCTCTCTTCTCTAAGCTCTTTGGTTTACCTTGGAGTGACTATTCTCATAATTGCTTCTCCTTGGTTCAGGTAGGTTTTCTCTTCTATATGGCTTAATAGCTTGTCTAAGCTGTTACAGATCCTTTTTAGGCTTATTTGAGTCACTCTCACTAGACAAAACTCAATTTTGTCTTTCTTCTCGGCCAATATGTCGACAGCCTCTCACTAATCTAGTAAGTTCTTGAATAAAGTTGAGAGATTTTAAATATGATATTCCAAGTTATTAACGTGCCTTCTCAGGCTACTTCGAGGACTATTACCACTAATGCTGATACTATTTTCTGACATTCTTGTCTATACAAGGTTTTGTATTAGGGAACCTTAGCAAACATTAAGAACACTCAATTCAGCTCAAACTAAAATCACCATAACTACGATTTCTACGGCTACCTATAATTGATAGATACTACGACAGCTATAGCAATACTATTAAGAGTAGATTACAACTAGAAACAACTACTAAAATTACTGCTATACGACTTAACAATCCACTACAAACAACATATATACCATTACCATAACTATGGACAGTAACTATACTATAGAACAATAAAAATCAATAAGAAATAACAAACTCAATAGATTGAACTTGATGAACACTATTATGCGTGTCTCACTAGATGTTTCAGTACTAAGATGATATGGATTTCAGATGGTGGTCGGACTCGTACAATTACGTAGCATATGCACTCCAAAAAATGGATACTAAGACTTGATAGAAAGGGGGTTGAAACAGGTAAGAAAGAGGGATTGAAAGCCAATATGGTTGGATATCACGTACCAAGATACAAACACAAAGAGGGTTTGAGCTTGAAATAGGGTTCAATGTGATTCATGAATACTAAATCAACACATGGGTTCAAATGAGGGTTAGATGCGACTTGCTAACTTGCTCAAATAAAAGGTTCGCTACAATTTTTTAAGGGAGATCGATAAGAATGCAAGAATGATTAAAGAGCAAACAACAATCAATAGCCGGTAAGCAAACTTACGACTCACAATAAGACTTCTCTGGAAAAAAAAAATGTATTCTTAATATTAAAGATGATAAAATGATAAAGTTACTACTTATAAAGTATTGCTATTTATAATAAATCTTAAAACCTTAGTGGAAAAATTGTAAATAATATATAAGGCCTTAAACTCTAAAGTAGGCTCACAAATAAAATTAAGAAAAATATTTACAAGTATATAAAATTGTGCTAAACGATGCGTTTAACAAGAAGATCGATGAGCAGGGTATCCAATCTGCTTTGGGGTAGGTTAGGACTGAGCTAGATCAGGTTAGTAGCTGGATTTTCAAGTTGAAGTTAGAGTCCTTGAAGTCTTATTGTGCTTGGCCAAGCTTCCAGTGAGGTTGGCCTATAGATGTTGAACTTGAGGATTGGTTGGTACTAGATCCCTAGTTCCGAGCTAAGTTGGCCTATGGACTTAGGACCTCAATTACTTGGTCCTAGGCCTTCTCAAAGGTCGATAGAGTAGTTGTCATCTTGTTTTCCTTCCTCTTCTTAACCTTCTAGTATTGGCTTGGTCTTGAGTTGCATAGGTAGGCCTTGGCTTGGATTGGGTTCGTTGTGGGTTGTAGGCGGTTGTAGGCTTAATCCTATCACAAAGATTGCTTGCTCGAAGTGTTCCCAAGTGATTTCCAAGCTTTTTTTAAAAAAGGACTTGAAGAAGTTAAATGAGAAGCACTTCTCCTACATCTCATCACATGTTGCTGTAGCTAAAGACCAGCTATCCAGTCTCTAAGAATCTATTGGCTATGGGGATTCAAGTCTTATTCTTGAGGAAAAAAGGGGCCTTTAAAAAGTATTATCTCCTTAGAGGTATAGAGGAAAGTTTCTTCAAGCAAAAAATTATAGTGAAATAGTTAAAGCTTGGAGATAAAAACAATTATTTTTCCATAAATCCGTGATGCAATGCAACAACAAAAGTGCCTTTTTTGCTGTTAAAAGGGAGGGTGGCTCCTTTGCATGGGGGTAGAAGGAAGTTTAAGAGGAAGCTACATCCTACTTTAGAAACTTATACAATAATAAGTTCCCAATAGATTCTATGGGGGAATATTTGGAACTTTAAGATGTTATTTCTTAGTGTTCGAGTGTAGATTAGGTCAACATCCTTAAAGATCCCTTTAGCGATGATGACATCAAGCTTGCCTTTTTCTCTTACGCTAATGGCAAAGCTCCCAGCCTTGTTGGTTTCTTAGCAAAATTCTTTAAGGTCACATGGCTTATTTGTGGTTGGACTCTACCTTAGTAGTGAAGGAATTTCCTTCTTTGGGTTTTCTTCTCAAGGAAATTAACAACACTATCATTACACTTGTCCATAAGGTACCTAATCCCACAAAAGTGGGTGATTGGTATCAGGCAAGCGTACCTATCAATTTGTAGTATGGTTTAGTCAAAACGGATATTGTTTTTATGAAGACTATGAGTATTACTACTGATTGTTTCTTTATTATCTAACTGGTGAATTCGATTTCAAGAAACCAAAATAAATTAAACTAAACTATAGCTAATAATTAATCTAATGACTAATCAAGACTCAAACTAAAGAAATTAAACAAGAAAGTAATTAACTCAGAAAATTAACTTCAAGATGCAACTACGTATTTAGATCTACTTCCTTCAGAATTATATATGCTACTTCTACTTAAGATAATCTAGTTTCATCTCTAATTTCTTTAAGCAGGAGAATTCTCTAATAAAGTTAGTAACTTTCTCAAGTCCATCAATTTTAATCTTTAAAATACCTATTAGAATATCTTCTCAATAGTATAATTAAAGATTATATTAAAGAACAACGAATTTTAGTACAATAATAATCAAGAATCAAAAAGACTTTACAACTTATCTCTAAGCTTGTAATAATATTCATCAATTATGCCTAAATATAATCACACAAGTAATCTTTTGATTTTCTTACACATATCAAGTATTAGATTAATACTTTAGAAATATCAATCTAAAACAATAAAGAACACATAATTGAATCAAAGGAAATAAAGATTTATAGGATCTAATGTCAAATGGCAATCCTAAGTTCTACAAACCTAGATATAATGAAATTACATGCTAATCATGGCAAAGGAGCAATCATGAATTAAAACTAATGTGAACATATAAATAAAAGCCATGAAAACTAAGAAAATTTCTTAAATCTTAAAGCTTGGAGTGCATTGCTTTCTTGTACGTTTTTTCCCTTGAAGTCTTTCTAAAATTCGTAAGAAAAGATCTGACAAAAAGCCTTCAAGAGCCCTTTTATATAACGTGTGCAATTCCTTCTTTGCTGCAAGTGGTACAATTGAATGACATGGTTGTGTCACTAGTAGTGTCACTTATATCTTCTTAAATCTCAACGAATCTTTTTAAATCTTCTCAAATTTGCTACTGACATGATTTAGGATATGGTCATGTCACTTAGGTGGTGTTAGTCACTATGGACTGTTCAATTCAACTAAAAAATCCTGCAACTAATACAATCATGTTGTTGGTTATGTCACTTTCAAACTTCATAATTTTTTCATTTTAACTCTAAATTGAGCGAAGCTAGTTTTTATTTTCTCGCTTTCTTCCAAAAATGTTTCAAAACCTAAAAATCAAAATTTTACTCAATTAAGTATCATTTTCTCAAAATAAACCAAAATTCCAAGGAAATATACTAAAAATTACTATAATAAATATAGTCAATTAAGAATTTATCAGTGACTTTAGACATATATCATGTTGTAATGTTTTCTATAAAGCCATATCCAAGTTGTTGGCTTCAAGAATGAAAGAAGTGCTACATAAAACCTTTTTTTATCCTTGGCTAGTGCATCTTTGAGAATATTTTTATTGCACAAGAATTGGTGCATGGTTATCACTTGAGTAATGAATCACCTAAGTGCTCAATTAAGATTGATATTACTAAAACTTATGATACGCTTAATTGATCTATTTTGGATATTGTTCTTATGACTATTGGGTTTCCTACCCACTTTTGCTGGCTTTTATATTAATGTTTCTCAACCCTTAGATACTTGCTAAACATCAATGGTGAACTTAAAGGTTAAGTTCTACAGGCCTAAGGCAAGGAGATCCTATCTCCTTGTATCTTTTTGTGCTTGCTATAGAGGTTATGTTGGGTTTATTTAGATGTATAGCTAAATCCCCTAATTTCTCTTATCACTGGCATTGCGAAGAAGATAAAATTTTACACTTGTCTTGCCATTGGCTTCGTTATTTTTTTTGTAAGGGTGACCTTCCTTTTGTTAGGCTTGTTAAACGAGCTCTTGATAATTTTGGAAAACTTTCTAGTTTGCAAGCTAACTCTCTTAAGAGCTCCATATTCCTTTATGATATTCAATCCTCAGTTAAAGAAGATATTTTAATAGTTCTCCATTTCCATGAAGGCAAACTCCTTATCAAATATCTTGGATTTCCCCTAGTCTACTCCAAATTAAAGGAGGATTGTGATGCCTTTTTGGCAAAGATTTCTCATCGTATTGACTCTTAAACAAGAAAATACCTCTCCTATGCTAGTAGATTATAACTCATTAGATCAATTGTCTTCTCTATTTAAGTTTTTGGGCTTCTATCTTCATTTTCTCTAAGAAAGTGATTAAGAAGATCGAGCAATTAATGAGGAATTTCTTATTGAGTGGTCGTCCTAATGTTATGTCTAAGGTGATCTAAGGGGTGGTTTATTGCCTTAAAGAAGAAGGTGGACTTAGCATTCGATCTTAGAAACTTAGAATAAGGCAACCTAACTTAAGCACATATTGAACCTATTCAATGTCGAGAATTGGAGCTTATGGGTAAACTAGGTGCATTCTTAGTTCCTTAAAGGAAGCAACTTCTACCCAAATTGTTCTTGGTTTTGGAGGATATTATTGAAGCTTAAAAGCCTCACAAGACCTTGGTTATGTTGGCGATTTGGAAATGGATTCTTTGTATCCCTTTGGTTGGATTTCTAGTTCTCTATAGGCCTTTTGGATACTATTGAAAACCCTAGATAAAGAATGAATTATTGCCTTCTACATAGTGCTAGATTATGCTCTCCTATGAATTCATGGATACTTCCTAGGGGTAATTTTTGGGATAACTTCAATACTCCTAAAAACATCATACCTGACATATCGAGATTGGACTCACCTTATTAGGCCCTACCAACTTACAAGCTTTCTCCATCAAAAGCTCATATAATAATCTAAGATCACAAGACAAAATAATTTGGTGCAAGGGAGCCATGCTTAAGCATTGATTCATTTTTTGATTAGCTTGGAATAGGAAGCTACATACTCTCGATAAGCTCCATTGATGGGGCATCACTACCCAATCCTCTTACTTCATGTGTAACATATATCTTAAAGACCATGAGCACCTCTTACAATTGTATTTTCTTGTAAATTGTTTGGTGATAGGTGATCCTTCAACTAGTTGTCTGTTGTCTTTTTACTTTTGGGAGAATATGGTGCACGACCTCATATAAGTTCTCTCTCAAATGTTCCTTACTCCTAGAAAATGATGTTACTGAAACACCCTAGTTAAGTTAGTAATTTAATTAAGTTGTAAAATTCTTTAAACTCATATAATTAAAAATCGCTTCTTAGTAAATATTTTCTTAATTAATTAAACTTCAAACAATTTCAGATTCATTCTAAAATGTATTTTATAATATAGAAGTTTAAATTAAGGTTCCAATTTTATTATCCTAAAACTCTTATTTTACATACATATTAAATAGATTAAATTCTATTTTACGTATAAGGATTAAATATTTTATTAGTATTATATTAAGAAAATATNATTTTCTTGTAAATTGTTTGGTGATAGGTGATCCTTCAACTAGTTGTCTGTTGTCTTTTTACTTTTGGGAGAATATGGTGCACGACCTCATATAAGTTCTCTCTCAAATGTTCCTTACTCCTAGAAAATGATGTTACTGAAACACCCTAGTTAAGTTAGTAATTTAATTAAGTTGTAAAATTCTTTAAACTCATATAATTAAAAATCGCTTCTTAGTAAATATTTTCTTAATTAATTAAACTTCAAACAATTTCAGATTCATTCTAAAATGTATTTTATAATATAGAAGTTTAAATTAAGGTTCCAATTTTATTATCCTAAAACTCTTATTTTACATACATATTAAATAGATTAAATTCTATTTTACGTATAAGGATTAAATATTTTATTAGTATTATATATATTACGATATTTTTATATATGATTTATTTTCTTAAATATTATATATTCTTATTTTAATTAATTCTTTAATTTTCTATTTTCAAAGATAAACTCACCTACATTCTATAATGATTTAGAACACAACTCTAAAACTGTATTCCATTTATCTAATTTTTTCCCGCTGTAATTCTATTTCCATTTTGCTCTCTCCACTTTTCTTCTCTACCAAACCCCTCTCATCCCCACACCCTTATTCTTCCTTAATTCTATTGCCCTTTGTAAACACTCGACCCCACTTCTCGCTCTCATCTCCTACCCCTCATCATTTCACCAAACCCTACTCCTTCCTACATCTCTCTCACCTGACACCTTGCCCCTCTTAAGATTATGGATCCCACCCATTCAATTATCCTCTTTTTTTTCCCCCTTCGTCCTACCTCCTGTACACCCATCTCCTCGGCCCTGACAAATCCCTTTCTCCACTGGACCCCACCTTGCCCTCACCATTTCTTTTTCTCGTCAGACATATTCAATTCCCCAGACAATTCTCCCTCGTTGACGCATCGGACCCCAACTCCATTTTCATTAGCTACTGTACTCTCCCAATCTTTGTCTAAAGCCCTCGGCCTCCAATTAAATTCTCTCGCTGAATATTTGTTCTCGTCTCATTTCCACACTTCAGAGCTATTTCGGCAAATTAACATTTGTTAATTATTTGAGGATTTTATTAAATAAATTATAATTTCGATATTTTGTTTTTATAGGTTCATTTTTTACATTAATCCAGTGTCTATCTAATATTTTAAACTTGATTTTATTTCGTGAGTAGTTTTAATTTTATTTTTCAATATCGTGTAAGTATTATATTATTTCTATTTTCTAATGTCATAGTGAAAAGTAATTATATTAGTACTTAATTTTTATTATAATTGTTTTATTTTTGGTAATTGTTGTATTAGTTTATATGAAATTATTATTATACTTTATGTGATACTATCAAATTATGTAAATTTATAGCATAGGACTTCTATTTTCTATTATATTTTATAATGAATAATTATTTTCAGGCTGATTATAGAGTTATATTAATGCTTGCATTTTATACGTAAGTTTCGAGTATTGATTTGGGTTACAACGTTATTATTTTATTATTATTATTATGCCTTATAATTAATATTGGTGACATTAAGATTTAAGTATTCTATTATGGTTATTATTATGAATTAGGTAGTACGTGACATTAATTGAAAAGTATGTCTATTTTGGATATCAGTTATTAATATGTCATTCCTTAGGTATTTCTATAAATTATGATATTATCCAATTAAGTATGCATTCTTTTATTACTATATTGATTAGTAAAATTATATATTTTGGCATTTTTATCATGTATCCACTATATATATATATATATATATATATATCGCACCTTGTGATTTAAAGTAAATAAATAATACTATATAAATATGTCGACTTTTTGTTTTATCTTATTATATATTTATATTATCTTCAATTTCTATTATTAATTTATGATTAGATTTGATTATTTTATTTCAAAATTTTTTATTAGATAAGTTTATAGGTTCATAGATAACTTTTAGATATAACTTAGTTATCGAGTACTTGAAAGTTAATATGTATGCTTGTTTTTTAAATAGATTTGTAGCGGTTGTCAGACTTCTTTATTGAGATTTGAGCTTTTTATGCAGGTTTGGAATTTGGAGTTTGCTTAGCGATTGTAGAGTAATTCCAAGTACGTGGTGCTTGCTTGTCTAATTGTGCTTGTTAAGCTATACAAGATCTAACCGAACTAATCTATACTCAACCTAAATGAATAGTTTGTTGATTTTGCTTAACTCGTTTGCTTTAAGGGACTATAATAACAGTTCCCTAAAGGAGTAATTGCTGATCATATGCAAGGTTTCGTTAGTGGACTTTCATATGAGATGATATAACTAGAAAATTAAGTTTTTGGTATCTGGACTTTAAATTCTAGACATAAAGAACTTAAATGATAACTTATATTATATTTATTTATGTATGTGGACTAGATCATGATGTAGTGGGATCATGAGTTTCTCTATATTGTATTTTGGCCTAAATTAAAGATAAATAAACTATTTTTTACTTATATTGTATTATATATATGTGAATGTTTTGGGCTTGGCATTCGTGTGTGTTTGTGTACTTATACTAGGCTTTGATTATTTTTCTATTTTTACAATTGTAGGTCAATTTAATAAGCTTACAACAACTATGGAAATTACTATCATCGATTGAGAAAGAGAGATGGTTAGTTTTGTATGTTTATAGAAAATCAAGATCTATTTATTTAGTATATTTATAATTAAAGTGACTCGTTTGTGAGTCGCTCAAATTGATGTATTCGGAGGATTGTTATTTTTTAATTGATAAACAATTGTTACAAGTGATTTTAAATATTATAGTTAGTTTTAAAGTCTTAACGTGTTCTTGATTGGTAGAGACACGTAACGGGTCTTGATGTCTTTCGGTTATAGGATGTTACAGTTACCAATGGTTGTATATTATGTTTAGAGAATCCGTAACACAATCTAGCTGGAGAAATCCCTCCTTAATGTTGAATCTATATCTAGGCTGATTTTAAACTCTTTGGTTGTATTCAAATAGGTGCTTTTATAGTATTAGGTGGTCTGTTCTAATCTCTCTATTGTATTTGCCTTCTTGGTTTACATGTCTTGTGCCTTGGTACCTCTGTATTTTTTATCTCATCAATAAATTTACTTACTTACCAAAAAAAAAAAAAAAAAATTAATCTAAACAAATATTAAAAAATTCCAATTGTTCTTCCTCTTTAAGGTAGTCAACCCACAAAATCAACATAAGCAAATGATAAAAGTTGAAAAAGAAAAAATTGAATATGTTGCAAGATCAATATCAACAAATGATTACTGCTAGCAAAAGTTAAAAACCAAAAGTTTACTACTTCATTGTGCAGACCACCACACCATCAAAAACCTGAACTCACTTACAATCATGAAACCCACTTATAACCCACCCTAAATCCTTACTAACATGGATTCAAACCATAAACTCCGCTGTATGTCCAACCGCGAAACCCAGATCTTCTCGACAACATAACCAGTCCAAACTAGAAAACCCATCCCAAGAGCCATTTGTTACGGTTACTAGCCCAGAGATAATATCGACATAATGATGAAGAGACAGAGAGAGGGATTCAGAGCATGCGACGCCTTCATGACTTCATCAACGTTGTGTATGTAAACATTTGGGTTAGGGTTAGGATTAGGATTAGGATTAGGATTCTCAAGAGGCCTTGAAGAATAGAAAATTAAAGAACTGATCCTTGTCTGGTCTAATGATTATACTTTCATAAGCAAATTACAATTATTTAGTTTAATGATTATACTTTAATAAGAAATTGATTGGTTATTCAATCAAAATATCGAGCAAAGCTTGCCACAAATCCACAATTAACAAGTTCAAAATTCAGATACTAATTTAACCTTTGAACAAATATCGTGTACTAAATTACTTTCAACATTATCCCATAAAAAAATAAATTAGAAATTTAAGCAGCGTATTGCTTATAACTGCACCACTGAACATAGATACTAGGGAAAATCGAACCAATCCATCAATTCGGGGTCCCATTGGACAATCAAAGAGAGAGATAAAGAGATTCAATCTTCTATAATGTTCTATATCTGTTGAGACATAAACAAATTCTAAAAGAATAAACTTTGAAAAAAAGTACTTCAATGTACTAACCGAAAATCAACCACCACAACAATAATCAGCTCGAGTTATCACTGCATTATATGTGTATAAATTGATAAACATGATCCAAGTATTTCCCAAAATCAAAACCTAATTAATTAATATTAGTATTAGTTTACGTATCAAGATAGTTAATTTGTTCTTTATCAATCAAATCTTTCCGCGGGGAAAATTTTACCTAGCCTTCGTTTCATCTCCAGATTCACAAGCAGGCAGACATGCAACGAGTACAGATACCGAAGAAGAGTGAGTTAGAAACAGTGCTTTGCAAATTCGGCCTCATTGTTTACAAGAATCAAACTGTAGTACATCATATTTAGCAAATAATTCACAACAATAACTCAAAACCCAACTACTAAACCTCATCTATGCATCCACGGAAGATTTGCCAGAAGATACAACCACCAATCGACATAAGTTCTAGTAAAACACAGGAAGCTCCCCAAGGTGCAAGGAAGTGTCACTTATATTGGCTTGATCTTGAAGTGAAGTGAGATAAGCGAGAATACAAAGCACTTCAAATCCTGCAAGAGAGCACAAGAGAGAGCTTGAGCATAACAAGAAGAAGAAGAAGAAGTAGGTAGATATTGGGAACTACCCATGAAACCATATCCCTTGGTGCAGCAATACTTTTTTCACATGCACAGGTAATAAATCCATGAGATTTGAGGTTTCATGGCATAAGCAAGCACAAAAACTTGAAGCAACCTAAGAATTAAAATTGCTTGAGGAGAAAATATTGTGGTAAAAGAAAGAGGACAAAGATGGAAAAACTTGAGCACCTTCTCTAAACTGTCATCTCCATTTCCAGAATTTTTCTAAACTGTCAACAAACCGAGCCTGGATATGATTTTTTAATTCAGGAGTCAAAAGGAATCAGCATAGGTATTTCTCCAAGTTATAGAGTATTCCTTACACTATACCTCTGGGAAAATCCTTCCTTACACTGAAGCATATTTAAAACTCTTTAACCTCTGGCAATTGAATAAATGCATGGCTATGCTCGTTCACTTCAGGACAAGAAGCAACAAAAGCCAATGGCCAATGCTGATAGACTTACTTGGTGACAAGTTGTTTTCTTAGCACGAATAGTGATTAATAGAATTCAAAGGTGCCAACCCATGTCCAACATTCAATTGCCTTAACTAAAAATAAGTCTAGTACTCCAAAATTAGAAAGGTTGATGCATTTCACTCAAACTCAACATGGCAAGAAAAACTAAGCATGGCAAGAGGAGCCTCTTGCTATGACTCGTTGGTCCAATCTTTGGGTAATAGAGAAAGGAATCATTGTATGAGAATGGAATATACGGTGTCTCTGCCAGTCAGCTCTCCTATTGAAGAGCTTCAGTAAGACACAATATTAACATGTTTGAGCAATTCAAGTAAAATCAAGCAGTCTCAGTTATCCTCAAAAATGCATATAATTCCAATAGCAGAAACAAGTGATAAAAAAATTTTTCCTGTAAGATAAATGAATCTAGCGATTGTAAACAATAACCACCAGCACAATGAAATCCATTAGTTCGCTGACCTGAACAAGATAGTAAAAAATTCGAAGCCCTTCCGGATCCTTGCTACTTTGAACATCAACAAGAGATCCAATCTTTGAGGTAGTAAAGGAGATATGCTCGTTTCCCATCACAATTTCAAGCTCCTGTCGACCCACACGATCAGGTTCTGGCCAGTTGTTGTCATCTTCCTTCATGATCTAAACAAAAAAATATCTATTTTTAAGTAAACAAGAAAACATTGCTTACCAGATGTTATAATACAAGAAATGATTCCAAACTTTAAATGAAAGCAATGATACCAGAACCAATATATTCATATAACTGCCATTAAACATGTGGTCCAAAAGCAGTTCTTTAAGTCAAAAGGAATGGGGTTCTAACACTAGTCTCAACTCATAAAAGTGTCTTCTAAAATTTTCCTCTAAAAATTTGCCAAGGTAGAGGCCATAAAAAGAAAAATACCAATTGAGAGGATAAGACAAACAGAACACATCTTCCATTCGTATCAGAAAGGTAAATGTATCGCATTAGTGAAAGTATGAAACATCTTCTCACATAAGTAAATTCAAATTTGGTAAAGATGGATGGCAAACATCTTCAAGTCAATTTGGCTTATTTACACCCTAGTCAAAGTTATGAGACCAACATCTGGTTCATCATATGCATGCTTTTCTGCAGAGCACTTAGCATCCTGTGGTTCAGGTGAAAAAGGTCCCAATTGTGAACCTAGGCAAATACCATACTCTCCAAAGACAAGAAATGCATGATTTCTCACACCAACTTAGTAGCCTAATGTGAGACAATTTAAGTCTGTTGAACTACCCACTGTGAGCCTAGCAAAATACTGTCATTCCAGAGAGGGTAGGTAGATGCATACTTCCTTATCTGGTTATGTCTACATATCGCCCTAGCATGTGCCCTTTCATTTACACTAGCTTCAACTTTGTTGAATCACAAGATTTAATCGGGATTTTTCATGTTACCTTGCAGCAAATGTGAGCTCATCAATGACCTTGTCCATGATCAGTGGTATGTCTACTATTTGCTGGAAAACAAGTTTTCTGAAATATCAAATGAAGACAGTTCATCCTCCTTGGAGGGGATCTCCATGGCCAAAACAACTCTCTCTTAGATTTGGCAAAGAGAGTTGAGTCCTAAAAGGTTTCAAGTGACCAACAGCAATATAAGCACACCTTGGATATTCTCTTCTTTCCTACAACATTGAAAAGGACTGATCCTACTTCATTGTAAATCATTAGCCTCTTGCTGGATTTTAATAATAAAGCTGCTCATGTAATCCAGAAAAATCCAATGATTATGCTTCTGATACCAATGATATTTTAGCAGTGTGGATGGTTCAAGTATTCTCAATGCAAATTTTACACAATATTATCTTTCCTTCTTTCTTCTTCTTCTTCTTTTTATTTTTTAATTTTTTTCAATTTTTTCCTAGGCAAATGAATATATCTTCTAACAAGCTAATCCCCAGATAATCCTTTCTGGAACAGTATTCCATGTGTTATTCATACATATGAAATCACAACCCAGTCCTTTCTTTTTGGGGCAAGTATCATAATGATCCAATCCTTGCTGGAAGAATATTCCATTTTACGGATGAAAACCAATTCTCTTGTACCTTAAATCCCCTACTTAAATAAAGTACGACACAGAACAACAAATGCCAAAACACAATCGTTATAAATCACCTAGGAAAAGAAGCATAACCCAGACACTGCCCTGACATCAAACGTAGCACAAGTCCTAACTAAATGATCAAAGAGGAACTGGAATGCCTCTCTAAACCATCACGTTTGTTATTTTCAAGAAAACCGGTTTTGCCTTTGGAATCCGGATAAAATTTCGCTAACAGCCCGCATCCACTATCCTTATTTTCATAACTCCATCATGTTCCACACATAACAACAATAAATTCTCCACGTTTTCCTCAAACCCAACATCAAACAAGCAAATAAGAACTAAACCGAAACCCTAACCCTAGAATTGAGGTTTGAGAGTTATTACCTCGCTCTCAGAGATGATTCTACGGCACTCACGGAGGACGGCGGGGGTAAGCCACACCTCCTTACGGATCATGATATCGTTCTTGTAGTTTGAGTTATTGGCGTATCGAAGCTTGCCGTCGGGTCTGAACTCGAACTCCAAGAACTCGTGACCGAACTTCCCTTTGTGACCCACGTAATATCGGAGATAGAACTCTCCGTTATCATCGTCGTACTGTGTCGCCATTCTCTCTTCTTCTCACGTCTCTCTCTTTCCCTGTTTCACCGGAGAAGAAAGGAACTACTGTAGGGAGAGATGCAAAAACCCTCGACAATGTTCTAGATTATTGGTTTATGGAAGTGGGCCGGTTGGATTCAAGCCCATTTTCAAGTTCGGGAGACAAAGAAGCCCAAGTAAACTGGCCTTGTAACAATGTGCAACCGTACATCCAAAAAAGCAAAAAAGCGAGTGCATATGAATTTTTAGAGTTTTATATAAATATAGGTTTTTTTTCAAAAATATTATGAAAAAGAGCTCAATATAAAAAGTATTAATAATATGATATAGTGAAGATGCATGGTTTTTCTTATTTTTTATACTAAAGGCTTATTTAGTATATGTATCTTTAGTCTACTATGAAGTTTTAGCTTGAACTGAAGGTGCATATATTAAATACACATTAAGCTTTGAAATTGAACTAAAGACGTATTTAATACATGCATCTTTAGTTTTGCTAAATTGAAGGCGCATATAGTAGATGTGTTTTTTTCATATCAGTGTGGTAAAATAAAATAATTTATAAAAAAAATAAATTGTTATTCAACCTAGTAATTTCCCTCAATCTCACATAATTAAAAAATGTACTTACACTTTGTATACTATACACTGGATGAAAAATTTGCTATAGAAGTTGATTGTATAAAATAATAGTGGATGGAATGCTTAAACAAAGATAGTAACTAAGAAAAAAATTGATGCGTAGAATGATCATCCGTTGACCATAACAATTAGTTACAGTAAAAAAAAATTGAAAATTGTAATGTTGAGCTAATTAAAGAATGTCACAAACAGTGATTTCTGATGAAAACTAAACTGTATTTCAAATAATCAATATATATACAAAATTTGTCATAACTTAATGTTGATGTGAATACAATAGTAAAAAAAGGAAAAATAGATAAAACATATCTACTGTTGCTTATGCCGTATGAAAGTCTTTACAGCACGGGAACGGAGTGAACGCCCCCATTTGTTCTGTGACTGCATAAGCTGAGGTGATAGATTGTTAAAATCAAGATCCTTAAGAGGAATTGGGTTGATTGAAGGGGTAGATACAACTGGGCGACGCCCTCATCCATGGAGGGCTATGTGAGAGTGGAACGTTGCTTTTGAGGTGTTAGTAGAGTAGCAAGATCAAGATAATATTGGAACTTCAGATACATGTAAGAGTTAGATCCGGCCTTAGAGTTGGATTCAACTCCTAAGGTGGAGGTAACTCTTGACTTGGCATATGTGCTGTATCCCCGCTAATCTGCCTAAGGTCAATGGAATGACTCCCATATGGTGGGATATCGTCATCGAGATTTGCCCGGTGATGTCTAGATCGAGTCCTACCTCCTCGAACTTTAGCTTTACCCTTAAGTGGTGCACAAGGAGTTGGTACATCCTCGTTTGCAGGTGGTCCCTCCTCCTCATCGTGGTTCATATGGGGTGGTTGTTGTATGCCCTCCTGCTGTGGGTAAAGGATGAGGCTACTATGCTGCTTAACAAACTGAAGTACCCAATTTGCAATACCCAATGTTGTAGGATAATCAGGTGTCGGCCGCATACTCATAAGCGAGTTTACCTGAAATAAGTAGAAAAATAGGTGGTAGAATATATGATAGCAAGTATGTATGAGTATAGAAAACTAATAAACGATTTCATATGTACTTACTAGCTAACTAATGATAGCTCCTTGGTGTGTAATGTAATACTAGGTGATCTATCTATACTACGGCCAGTAACTTTCGTTAACCTCTTGGGGACCCTAAATGTGTACTAAGAATCCATATCTTTGTCCCCAAGCCTGAATGTACGCAGAGTGCATGTTGATCCAGTCAACATTCGTCCTACCTCAGAGATCCAGCTAATACAGTTACCCAAAGGTATTAACTTCTTGTAGGGGGTATTAGTATCCACTAAACTGCTGTATGATACGGTCTGGGAAACATTACTTAATGATGTGGAAACATATGAATGGTACCCAGGCAGTCTAAATGTGTCACCCAGTAATGCAAAAGTGAGGTAGCAACTGTAGCAACTTCTCAGTATAAGGCTCTCAAACAACTTAATGGCTAAAAGAAAAAAAAAAAAAACCAATTAGCGAAATAACAAGGATTAGCACTTAGGTCCAACAAAAGTACAGCAAAGAGGAGAAGTTATCATATTATACCTACTACATCGTCTGCATGTCAAATGTTCTTTTGTGATATTCACATGCCCATACTCAGTGAAATCTATGTACAGTTCATTTGACGGATTTACATTTATTTGCTCCATACTGGTCATTATTGAATGCACATTGGGATTCAGAAGGGTTGGTTTGTCTAGCTCATGTATTTTATGTTCGACCTAGGTACTTGATTTCTCGATATGCTTTATGTACACTTCTTAAATACTCTGTTTCCCAAAGTACTCGATCATCTCAATGAAATCCTCAATACCCTTATTGTTTTTAATGATCATCAATTTGTAGGTAACTCTAGCATCATGGAAAAAAGGAATACCTATGTACGAGTTCAACACCACTCAAGTCAACTCCAAAGCATCCATAAATTCTCTGAATGAAATGAGAGAAGTTCAAATCCTTCATAATCTTCAACTTTTTAATGAGCTCCTTCTCATACTCCGGCCCCCAGTTACCTATAACAATATTTCCATTTGCATATACAATAACTTTTACGTAATTAGCCATTTCTACCTTAGTAATACCATAATGAACTAAATATTCAGATGACATTAAAAACTTTATCTACACATTGAGCGACAATTTAATAAAATGTACGAAGTCATCTTGTTAAATTGCGTTGTATACCACCTAACTTTAACTCATTAATTCAACTCAACATATTGCAAATGCCAAATATATATATATATAACAATTTCAATCTACATTTCAAAATTTTTCACACCCATAATCTTATAACTTATCTACCGAAATATAAAAAATATCTTAATGTAGACAAAATATAATAAATTTTCATGAAATATTAATAACTTACACAACTTACGGTATATCTATAACTATTCAACTTACATAATATAGCAATAATTTTTTTTTTGAAAAAAAAAATTGCATAATGTGGATTACTACTAAAATTAAAAAAAAAATTTGTAAATGCAAGTGATGAATCATTACATGTTTTAAACGTACATTGATGTGAAAAATTCGACGAGAACTTTAACTTTGGATTTCCTTTAGTTTTTTCTGTGTTTTAGATACTTTAGAAATTAGTGAGCATGAAAATGAAGTTTGGTCACACGGATTGGGCTATTTATATATAGTATACTGAAGACATATTTCAGTTATAAAGACTCAGAATATTAAAATAATTGAAGGCGCAAACATTGCACACGCCTTTAGTATAAAAAATAATATAAAAAATAACACTTTACATACACCTTTACTTTACCTACGCCTTCACTATACTATATTAGTAATATTTTCCATATGGGGTCCTTTTTTTGTAATATTTTTCGAAAAAAAAAATTATATTTGTATAGAACTCTTCATGGAAACCATAAGATGTTTTAAAACCTTATCTGAGATTTTATAGGGTTTTTACCTATGCTTCAAATACACTCGCTAAGCTAACAGGAACTCGCAACTTACCAAATTAATTAATACAATTTTAACAAACATACCTTTTTAATAGCAAAAAATAATGAAAATAGTAATTTAAGTCAAATCAATTACGATTTAGATGTTTAACATTTTCCTTAAGAGATGTAATGCTCATTTAATCTAATCTACTCTAACTATAATATATAATTTTTGAAACTCTTTTATCTAGTACTTTTTGGATATTACAACTTTTTAAGTACCTTTTTATATTAACTTTTGGTTATTATTTCAAAAACCTTTTGTAAAGGCATCTAAGAGGTACCTTTTCTTTCTTTTATCATTTCAAATGTTATATCTCTTTTTTTTCTCTCTCACTCTTTCATTTTTTTTTTCTTTTCTTTTCCTCTTTCCTCTAACCATTCTCTCTCTTCTTCTTCTTCTTCTTTTATGAGAATGTGGTAAAGCAATGTCATTTTAGAGAGGAATATTTGGTATTATGTGGAGTTTGATTAAGATTCATAGTCCATTTTATTTATTTATTTGTTTAACAATGAGGGAAGATTCCAAAAACTAACTAAGATGGTAAATTAATTACTATTTTTAGTAATCTAATTGAATTTTTCTTTTGCTTAATTTTTACTTTCGAAAGATTTTTCAATGTGTACCTTTTTACTACTAATAATTTTGTATCATTTTAGATATATCTTCTTTTTACTAATATATTTTCACCATTATTGTTTTTCTAAGGGTTTACTACCATGTGCCTTTGAAAACTTTTTGTACTATTATGATATTGAACTTTACTGCATTATGTAAAAAAAAAAAAAGATTGATAATCATTTTATATTAATTAAAGTGAACATTTTGGTTGTGAATGGAAAAAAAAAGCCCTCAAAGAAGGAAAACCAAATAAATTTTGCCTCATCAATTAGTTTTTATATTTTGCTTATACTACTTCTATTAATTTTCATTAAACAATTGGAAATAATTGAAATAATCTTTGATGATAAAAAGAGCTTTTCATCATCATAAATCAAAACTACTTATTAAAATTGAAGGAGGAAAAGACTATCTACAATGAATTTTATTAAAAAATAAATCAAATTGATGCCACATATTAATATTACAGTTTTGCATCTTCTACCAGTAAAATTATTGACACTATTTCGAAATAGGTGCTTTCAAGCACAAACCAATATGTCCTTTGAGTATATATTAATTTAAGTTTAGGATATAATATATATATATATATATATATATGCATTTTGAAACTTACAACTCTAATAAAAAAACCAATGAATTTAACTTTATTTAGACATTTTCCTTATATACTATTGAGTGATAATAAAAATAGAGATGGGCCAGTGGGGGCTCAAAGGGACCATGGTTTTGCTACCACCACTACCCTCATCTTAACTAACCTTCCCCTTCTCCCCAAGTAAAAAAAAATAAATAAATTAATTAAAAAATAAAATATAAAAATTTTTGATAACATGTTGCAATGGAAGTGAATCGTTGATTTTTCTGGTTCTTACTTTTGTCTATGTACCTAGCACTGTTAATTACTCTTTCCAAAGCTGTTTACATAGCTTTGTCATTGAAAAACCGCCATCACATATTAACATTAGTTGCTTTTGTCAAAACCCCATTGCCACATTAATATTAATTTCTATTTTCTCTTACAAAACCTACTGAGCCACTATTTTCTTTTTGACCTTTTTCTTGAAATTGCATCATGTAATGGATGTCATTTTTATGAAAAGGGGAAGTATTAATTTGAAAGATGTAGAAGTCTTTCCAACAAAAAAATAAAAAAAAAATCAAGGATTGAAATAAAATTGTAATGTCCCAAAACCCAAGAACATTATAACCCATTATGTGTTTATGGCATTTAAGAACATGTTAAGGCTCTAAAACTAACTATATTATCTAAAATCACTTGTAATAACCCCCTATAAGGTATAAAACAATAATTTTCCTGATACAATAATTCGAGTGACTTATAGGCAAGTTACTTTAATCATAAATAAACTAAATAACTAGATCTTTATCTTTTACAATGTATAGAATTAATTACCTCTCTTTCCTAACTCGATGATAGTAATATCTATACTTGAAAATTTATTGATTTGACCTGTAGCTGTAAAAAAAAATAAAAGAGTGAGCTAAAGCCCAGTACGGATGCACAAATACATACAGATACCAAGTCTAAAACATATACATACGTACAATGCAACTATATCATAATATAACCAAACAATAGTTTGATTATCTTTAATTTAAGCTAGCAAACAATGTAGGAGTACTTATGATTCTGCCACACCTTGATCTTTGTCTACATACATAGGTTGATATAAATATGTATTTTCCTTTAAGTCTTTTATGCTTAGAGTCTAAAGACCAGAAACCTAGTATTCTAGTTATATCATCCCATATACAAGTCCATTAAGGAAACCTTACATGTGATTAGTGGTCATTCCTTTAGGAAACTACCATTGCAGGCCCTTAGATGAGCGAGTTAAGCATAAGCAACAGTCAAAGTCAATTAGGTTGTATATGAATTAGTTCAGTTACATTCTATGTCCTAATAAGCACAAGTAACAATCAAGCATCATGTAACTTATCGACCTATAAACAAGAATGGAAATTGGAGATAATATGAATACGTAATACGATAGGATAAAAAGTCAACAGCTCAAACCTCAACAAGCAAGGGATCCGATAACCACCACAAATCTATTTGAAAAACAAGCATACACGTTAGCTCTCAAGTACTCAATAACTAGGTTTTATCTGAAAGTTACTTATCGACCTATAAACTTATTCAATCAAAGGTTCCAAAAGTAAATAATCAAATGCAATCATAAATCAAGAATGGAAATTAGAGATAATATGAATACGTAATACGATAGGATAAAAAGTTAACATATTTATATAATATTATTTAATTTCTCAAAACATAAGGTACAATATATATATAAAGGAAAATATAAGGTGGATACATAATGAGGGTATCAAAATAGATAGTTTTATTAATCGTTATAGTAATAAAAGAATACATATTTAATTAGACAATAATATATGAGGTCTAGGGTTTTAGAGTTTTGATTCATCTGTTAACGGTAGTTGTTAGGTTTTTTATGCTTATTTTTTATATCTACTTTTAAGTGGGGTTGCATTGGGTTCCTTTTTTCACTTGTTTTGTGTAGCAAATTAAGGTTTATGAAATTTTGGGTGAGGCTGATTCTATTGATAGTTTCATATGTTTGTTAACAGTCCAATGAAAGGGAATTTCTTTGCCATTTGATTTCCTATTGATAGTGAGGTGCTTTTATCGATAGGAACAATGTTGGTGCTTATATGTGTGGCAAAATTGTCAATAGTTAGGTTAAAGTGTTGATAGTTTTATAGAGAATAGAAACCCTTACCGTGGTTTCTATTTATAGTGAAGTGCATTTGTCGATATGAATTACAGTGAAGGCTTTTGTACTTTATAAACTATCAACAGATGGTCTCAAGTGTCGGTAGTTTTGTCTGTTTCGTTAAGAGGAAACCGCTTACTATCGACAATCTATTGACCTTTGTCAATAGTTTTATACTACACACAATTGACTATGATTGAATTGATACTTATTTTTACTGATTGTGCTGTTACATATTACAGATTCGTGATTTGGAGTAAAATGAAGCATCCATTGACATCATAAATGTGTTACTTATACGACTCAAGAAGTCCTTTTGTTGTTTTTTTATTGTTTTGTTTATGTTCAATAGTTACTAGAATATAATGCTTTTGTTTTCTTGGTTTCTTCTTACATAAGCATGATGAGAGTAAGAAGTTAAATTTGGATGAATAATCACTTAAGGGAAGGTTAGTAAGGTTATATTTTATAGATGTTGTACAACTTAAGATTGTTTTGTGATAATTTATATATGATGATGTTTGTTAATTTTTTCATATGCTTGTAAGGAAAGTTAAAAAGTTGTGTGCTCTTATTCTAGAAGTAAGTAAAGAGTACTAAGAAAAGCAAAAACATAGTTCCATAGAGTACAAGAGTTGGAAGGTAGAATCTAGGGGTACCATAAGGCTACTAAGATTAGATAGGTATTGAAAACAACTAATTTGGAATTTTATTTTTTTAATAATTAATTTGGATTATTTATTCTTTGCAGTGTGAGACGAGATGTCATTGTAAACATGCGGTAAATGTAATTTTAGGTTTTAGTGATGTGAAAAGATAAGCTATGAGTAAGGTAGGGTTTGGTAACCTTCTTTACCTTAAATTGTAGTAACATGGATAGAGACTTGTGTTTGTAGCTACTCGAGAATTTTGAACCTAAGAGTTGTGTCTTGGACATAAATGGAACAAGGCTTCAAATTACTCTTCAGGATGTGGAACATGTTCTCATCTTGAGTAGTAATGGGGAAGATGTTTTTATAGATGTTTCAAATAAGGTATTAGGTAGTATGATAAGTAGCATCGAGTTAAAGGAAGATGTTAAACTCAATGACATTGAGTAGGATTTGAAAAACGCTGAAATTGCTGATGACGAATTCAAGCAATTGTTTGTGGCATGGATACTTGATAAATTACTTGCTCCTTAATCTAGCTTAATCATTGTGAGAAATATTTGGCATTGGTGGTGGATCCGAGTAAGCTGCCACAATTTAATTGAGCAAAATATGTTCTTTAAAGAATGTAAGATGATATCCAAAAGCATAAAATCAACGGTCAAAGTTCTATGTTTGGTAATGTTTTGTTCCTTATGGTACAATTTTATTCTAAAAACTCTTATTAACATTTAGTTATATATGATTCATTAGTAATATTGTTGTTCAATATATCAAGTCACCCATGTTATGGATCTCATTATATTTATTCATGTTGTGTTTTCTTTTAGCTATATTTTTTAAGCAAGTGTTCACTAAGCTATGTGTTGGTGGATAGCTCAATGTGAGAAATACCCAGTTAAAGACATGGATTGAAGATAAAGTGAGGAAAGTTGTATAGAAGTTTAACATAGTCTTGAGAGAAACGATAAGATATTCCAGTTTTATTACCAAGCTTTATATTTGAATGGTTTTAAAGTCATTCGTACCATGTTAATCTTCATTTTGTTTTAATAGATTGTTATGTAGAGTCTTCCAAAAGTAGTATATGAAGAAAGAATGTCTACTTAGAAATTGAAGCTTGAGGTCACACTTTGCCTTATATATTATAGCTATCAACTAGGTTATATATTTAATTGATTGATATATCACGTTAATGTAACTTTTACAAGTTTTGGAAGAGAAACTAGATCTTATTATGAAGTAGCAAAAGAAGTTGAAAGAAGAAGTTCAAAAAATTGCCAGAAGAGATACCCCATTTCAAGCATCCATGCAGAAGTGGTTGATGGATATAGTTTTTTCCATCCAAAAAGGCATGCAAAGATCTAAGTAATGTGGAAGAAAAGAACTTGGACAATTATTCCCTACCTTGCCAAAGCCTAAACTTCAATGATGATGGATGTATTAATGTGAAACCTTTGCAAGAGATATCACCTAGTTCTGATGAGAAGGATCCCAAACAATTACAGGTAATTCATATATCCTTTTATGTTTTTATTACTTGAATTATCCAATAATACTTTAGCTTAAATCTTTTTCTTGTTTGCAATTTATTTAATTTTATTTTTTTTGGTTTTAGGATGAAGACTGATATAGTATTGTGTAAGGCAAATACAAAAATATCATTATTGTCTCATTAGAAAGTTTAAGTCAAACTGACTTCTTTGCATTACCTAGAGAAATTAGGGAATAGAGGAGGTCCTCTCGAAACCAAGTGTCTCCTTAGCTAAACATGTTGATGATGGATAAGAAGAAAAGAATCATACCACATCAGGCACCGGTTAGTACTTTATATATAGTTTTTGTTTCTTTTTTTTTCCCTTTCTTTAATGTGATACATTTTAAAATTATTTATTCTTTTACAAGTACTTCGATTCATTAGGGAGAATATAAAAAAGTGTAAAGAAAGTTATTGGATTAAGATGCCCCATGATGACGTTTGTATACTTAATTTTGTTTTTGATACCAAATCAGCAGCAGAGTAAGCATAATGACCATGACTTATATAATTTTAAACTTTTCATGAGATCAATATGCTTTAACATATATTTCTATCATATATAGTGAAACATCGGTTCAATTCGAACATAATATCATATTAATACGTAAGGACCTCAATTGTCTGAAACCATTCGAGTGGTTGTGTAATAGGATTATTGACTTGATGATTAGAACGTACGTCCATTAAAAAATGAATAATGGTACCAATGGAAGACGTAGCTTTTGATGGGAATCAGGTTACTAGATCTCTAACCCACAACTGAGCTCGAGGACTAGAGGGACTGACATGACAAATCCTTTTATTCTGATCGACCATTGCCGAGGCCAAGTACTTATTTGCTGAGCCACTCTTTATGCCGAGCCATATGACTTCCCATCTTTTTGTAGTGTGCCGAATTGAAGATTACTCATTAGTGCTTGAGCTAACCAATTACTTAGCATTTTCCTTGTCGAGAAGCCGAGAAAGAGAGACTCTGGACTAACTAAGCCATCCTTGCTCGGACAAGTCATCTGTCCGTATTTTTTGCCCGCATCTTCTAATCACCTCACCAATGTTACATTGCCACGTGTACAGTATCATGTATAGAATCTGTTGCACTAATGATTGTTTTTCTTGTATATTCATTTTTACTCTTTTGTATCTTATACATTACTTCCTTAGGAAATGTCATTTTTGTCTTTTTCTTTTTAGGCAAGTTGCCCTAACTTATGGGTATAAATACCCTTGTACTTGTAGCTATAAAGCATCGAATTATCTTTAATACGCTTGAGTACTTTCTTCCTTATGTAAACACTACTTATTTACTCTTGGCATCACTTTTATCTTAACCCTTGAGTAAGGTTAGGTGGTGAGTAACCTCATCGAATTGATTCGTGAGTCATATCAAATTATATCGTGAGTCCTCAGATGTTCCATTGGTGTGTCATATCCTCTAGAGCTATTGGTGGGTTTGCTTACTGTTTCATTCGTCATTTTTGTCCTTTTCTCACTTTCCTTATTCCCCATTTTTGAGCTTTCTACAAGCTTGGACTCATATAGCGACTGCCCTTATCTATTCTTGGTCACGGTTTACAATATCTTGTTATCAGAGTGGAGGTTTCGTGTGAGTTGTAGTTGGTTCTTCTTAAAGTTTTGTTATACTCTGTTTTGTATTAGTAAAACAGAGCAAGTTGCTGTGTTCATTTGAGCGCTATGTTATTAGCTGTTAATTTCCTAAAGTATTTGTTTGAGCTTTGAATCTATAAGGAAAAAAAAAAATGATAGACCCAAGTATGAATGTTAGTATGGCGATGACGGTGGAGTTATTTATTGTAGATGACAGTTTCAGGGAACTCCCAAAAGCATTACTAAGAGACTTGATGAGGTAAAGCACTAATGAGAGACTTGATGAGATAGTTAACCTCTTAGTAGATCTGATTTGAGTTGTTCATGCGTTGTCTTATCGACCCACTGGGGCCACGTAAAACACTCCATAAGCTACTTAACCTATTAGAGATCAGAACCCAGCTTGATTTGTCTAAGGTGGAGGAGTTAGTGGATGAGTAAGGCGAAGGATAGACGTAAGAGAGCTTGATGAAGAGGAAGAAGAAGAGTATTTTGAGGAAGAGCGTGTACGAATCTCTAGAGCATCCGACATGTGAAGCTTCGGATTTCAAGTTTCAATGGATCTGAGAATGCTGATGACTATTTGGAGTGGGAAGAGAAGGTGGACCATGTATTTGATTACTCTCAGTACGGGGACTACGAAAAAGTGAGAATTGTTGCTTTTAAGTTCTTTAGATATGCTATCATGTGGTGGAAGAATTTTCAAATGATGAGGAGAGAAGAGGGCTACCGAGAGATTAATAATTGGCCTAAGATGAAGAGGATACTAAGAAATAGATTTGTGCTGGAAATTGACCTCTAAGATACTTTTACTCGGCTTCAAGAGTTGAGATAAGGAGGTTGAACTATTGATGAGTATGTTTAGGAGTTTTAAATGCTCATGATCTGTTGCAAGGTATAAGAACCATTAGCTCAAACTGTGTCAAGATTTGTTACTAGGTTGAGAGGAGATATTCGAGATATTGTGGAGCTCTAACGATTTGCCATAATGGATGAAGCTGTTAGGATTGCCTAGTAGGTAGAGAGGCAAAGAAGGGGCTGAGTACCAGTGAGGATGTTGACTAGTTGACCCTGACAGGCAAGTCATGGAACTCTGCCCAGTACCGAGCAGAGTAGAAAGGTCAACCTGATGGTGAAGTGCCAACCTGAACTTATGAGAAGGGGTAAGTGTCTAGTAGGAAGACAATCCAGATCAAGTGCTTTAAGTGCCAAGGGTTCGAATATATGGCGGTGCAATACCTGAACCAAAGGATGATGGTCATTAAGGGAGACATCCCAAAGTTAGAAGTAGAAAGTATAGATGAGGAACTTGAGGAGGAGGAGGTTCTCGTCGAGAAAGAAAATACCAAGAAAGAGCTGATTAAGGAGGATGTGTTCGCTAAGGACTTAGACCAGTTACTCATGGTTTTCCAATGTACAATGAATGTGGAACCCTCATGAGAGAAGGAGTAGAGATAAAATTTGTTTTATACAACTTGTAAGGTGAATGATCAGGTATGTGTCCTCATCGTGGATAGTAGAAGCTGTACCAATGTAGCATCAACCGATCTTATCTCAAAACCGAAGTTGTTGACTATTGTGTACCCTAAGCCATATAAGTTGCATTGGTTGAGTAAGAAAGGGGCATTACATGTTACTTGGCAAATACTACTATCGATCACTATTGGGAACTACTTAGACTAGTTTCTCTACGACGCACTACCCATGTGTGCTTCCCATGTGTTGCTAGGTAGGCCGTGGTTGTTTGGTAGGAGAGTCATCCATGATGGCTACAGAAACACATACATGTTCGAGAAGGATGACTAGGAGATCACACTGAATTCGATGCCGCCGAGAAAAGTTTGTAAGTTGTAGATGAAACTTGCTTGCATTTCAAAGAAGGCTCTAGTGATGAGTAGAGCCGAGCTTCGAGAAGTCATCAAAGCAGGCTAGTTGACCCTTATGATGGTGAGGTGACTTTTGGAAATGAAGGAGTAGGTTAAGCTTCCCTAAGAGGTTAAGGAGTTGTTAGATGAATATGTTGACTTGTTCCCAGAATAGTTACTTAAGGGGTTTCCCCTAACTCGAGGTATTGAGCACTGCATTGACCTAGTACTCGGAGCTGCACTACTGAATAAGCTAGCTTATCAGATGAATCTCGAGTAGGCTTTTAAGCTCCAATGTTGAGTTAATGAGTTGTTAGAGGGAGGCTATGTAAGAGAGAGTCTCAACCCTTGTGTTGTGCCTGCACTTCTAGTGTCGAAGAAGGATGGAACTTGGTGAATTTGTGTAGATAGTCGAGTCGTGAATAATATCACGATTAAATACATGTATCCGATCCTGAAGCTAGAGGACATGTTGGATGAATTGAGTGGAGCTAAGATTTTTAGCAAGATTGATCTTTAATCCGGCTACCATTAAATCCGTATGAGGCCAGGCGACGAGTGGAAAACTACATTCAAGACTTAACATAGACTTTACGAGTGGATGGTCATGCCCTTTTGCTTGTTAAATGCCCCGAGCACTTTCATAAGACTAATGAACCATGTGTTAAGACATCTCATAGGAAAGTGTATTGTAGTGTATTTTGACGACATTCTAGTCTATAGTACCGACATACCGAGTCACTGTGAATATCTTAAAGCAATCTTGGATATCCTTTATGCCGAGAGACTATTTGGCAATTTGAAGAAATATTGCTTTTGCTAGGAGGAGGTGATATTCTTGGGATATGTAGTTAGTGAAGGAGGCTTACGAGTCGATGATGAAAAGATTTGAGTGATTGTCGAGTGGTCGACTCCTATGAGTTGTGCCAACGTGAGAAGTTTCTACGGATTGGCTTCATTTTATAAAAGGTTCATCAGGAATTTCAGTACCCTCATTGCACTATTTACTAGGTTAACAAAGAAGAACATCGACTTCCAATAGGGAGAAAGAGAGGAGAGGAGTTTTGCTAAGATAAAAGAAAGATTGACCTCTGCCTCGGTATTAGTGCTACCTGACTTGGACAAAATTTTTGAGTTGGAATGCAACACATCAGACATTGGAATAAGCGTTGTCCTAATGTAGGAAGGTCGACCAATTGCCTTCCATAGTGAGAAGCTCCGAGGACTCCAGTTTAATTATTCCGTGTATGGCAAAGAACTTTTGGTATTGATTCGAGCACTACAAGTATGGCAGTATTATTTATTGCTAAGAGAATTTATCATAAACAGTGACCATGAATCGTTGAGATACCTTCAAAGTTAGACTAGGTTATCAAAACGGTAGGCGAGATGGGTTGAATTCCTTGAAGGATTCAATTTTGTAATAAAGTACAAGTAGGGAAAGAGCAACGTAGTTGCAGATGGTCTTTCAAGGAGATATGTGCTTTTATTAGAACTACAGACCAGGCTGTTTGGTTTTGCAAGTATCAAAGAACAGTACTCTGAAAATCCATACTTTGGACCCATAATTTTGCAATGCGTCGATGGTAAGATAGTGGATGAGTATTATGTGGAGGATGGCTATTTGTTCCAAGGTAGAAAATTATGCGTGTCGATTTGTTCCCTAAAGGAGCTGCTGATCAGAGAAGCCCATAGTAGAGGAATTTCTAGACATTTTAGAGAAAGGAAGACCTATGAACTATTGAATGACCGATTCTTTTAGCTAAGAATGAGAAGAGATGTGTATTGAGTTGTTGAAAGTTGTGTCGTATGCAGGAAGGCCAAGTGCTGGGCCGAGTACGGGAGAGCAATGCCCTTACTTGTTCCCACGAGGCCATGGCATGGACTTTGTTCTTAGGCTACTGTGAATAGTCCGAGGCAAAGATTCTGTAATGGTTGTTGTGGATAGGTTCAGTAAGATGGCACACTTTATGCCTTGTATGAAAACTAATGATGCCTTGGCTATTGCTTCTCTCTTCTTGCAAGAGATTGTGTGGATACATAGCGTGCCGAGAAGTGTAGTTTTTGACAGAGACCTGAAGTTCTTGAGCCATTTCTGGAGAACCTCGTAGTGTTAGCTGGAAACCAAATTACTCTTTAGTACCTCATGTCACCCCCAAACTAACGGCTAAATAGAGGTGATTAATCGTACTTTTGGGTCACTACTCTGAGTTACTGTAGGCAAGAACATAGCTGATTGGGACGTCTACCTACTAATGGTTGAGTTTGCCTATAACCGAACAGGACATGACACTACTAAGTAGACTCCCTTCGAGGTGGTCTATGGGTTCAATCCTGAGTTGCCCTTTGACCATGCCCATATACTAGTACCTGTGCAAGAGGACCCTGACGTATTGGCTAGAGCATAATCCCTTTAGCACATCCATGATAAGGTCATTTGGCATATCGATCAAGCTGCTAGAAGAATGCAAAAAGAGATTAAAGGTAGAATAGCTAAACAATTTCAGTCGGGAGACTTGGTGTGGCTATACCTCAACAAGGAATGATTTTCAAACAAAAGGAGGAACAAATTATATGTAAGAACGGAAGGACCTTTTAGAATCCTTTAAAAGATCAATGATAATGCATACAAATTGGAATTGCTCAAGGACTATGGGGTTTTTGATGCCTTCAACATTGCTGACCTCAATTCGTATCACCTTGACAAAGAACTAAGCAAACACCATTCAAATTTGATCTCAAATCCAAAATAACCTAGGAATTAGGCTACTAGATCTTTGACTTGCAACCAAGCCCGAGGACTAGAGAGATTAGTGCGACGAATCCAATTGTTCCAATCAACCCCTACTGAGGCCGAGTACTTACTTGCCGAACCACTCTTCATGCTGAGCCATATGACTACCCATTTTTCTATAGTATGCCGAATTGAAGATTACTCATTAGCGCTCAAGCTAACTAATTACTCGACATTTTCCTTGTTGAGAAGTCGAGAAAGAGAAACTCTAAACTAACTAAGTTATCCCTGCTTGGACAAGCCATCTGTCCATATTTTTTGTTCGCATCTTCTAACGACCTTACCAATGTTGCATCGCCATGTGTACAGTATCATGTGTAGAATCCATTGCATCAATGATTGTTTTTCTTGTATATTTATTTCTACCCTTTTGTATCTTATACATTACTTTATTAGGAAATGTCATTTTTGTCTTTTCCTTTTTAGGCAAGTTGCCCTAACTTATGGGTATAAATACCCTTGTACTTGTAACTATAAAGCATCGGATTATCTTTAATACACTTGAGTACTTACTTCTTTGTGTAAATATTGTTTGTTTACTCTCGACATGACTCTTATTTTAACCCTTAAGCAAGGGTAGGTGGCGAGTAATCTCATCAAACCGATTCATACGTCATATCGAATTGTGCCATGAGTCTTCGAAAGTTCCATTGGTGTATCATATCCTTTGGAGTAATTCATAGGTTTGTTTACTGTTTCATTTGTCATTTTTGTCCTTTTCACACTTTCCCCATTCCCTTTTTTTGAGCTCTTTGTAAGCTTGGACCCATCCAGTAACTGGTCTTGTTTGTTGGTCATGGTTCACAATAGCTTTTGCCTTACACTTTGGTAGTAATAACTTACTATTTTGTTATATTATTATTGTTTCATTTAACTTTTCATAATGAAACGACTTTTAGCATTAGGCATAGGCATATGTCTTCATGGGAAAGAGTAATCCCAAAGCTTTCAGTAACATTTTACGTTGTCACGAAACATTTATAAGAAAATCAAACCAATGCAAGAGTGTATGTACTCTTCTTTACTATTCCATTTGACATTTGTTGAAATGTAAGTGTTGAGTCCATCATTTAATACAAGTGTACATACCAATGAATCCATCAAAGCAACATGGGAATTTGGTTAAGCTACAAATGACTCACGAGGGGATCATGGTGTACGATACCATGAAAACATCACTAGATAATGGAAAGATTAACAAGGTGAGGAAAGTGATACACATCATGGATGATGTATTTAGGTTGAAAGACTTTACGGATGAGTATACTGATCAATTCGAAAAAGTGATTTCTAGTTAGCCAATTGAACGAAATGATAAAGTGCCAAATCAACTAGTTATGGTTGATGGGCAAAGCTTTTCTTTGTTATGTACTCATTTATGCAATATAATTTATGGTCGAAATGCAAGTAACATGTTTTGTCTATTATGGTTCCAATTGTGGCATATATATTCTTAAATTTATGAAAGTTGAAGGTAAAAAAAATTGAGATCGAAGGAAATATATGCACTTTAGTATTTTCTATTTTTTTTATTTTTCCTTGAAGCTTAACAATTTCATTGACCTTCTCTTACTACATGTGCTTGTGTTGTGTCAGAGATTGCAACTCTCAAGGATTGTTTGGACATCATTGTAGAACTTGTGAAGGCTAAATTAAATATGAGGAGGAATTATATATCTAAAAAAGTGCATACTCACTATGAGAGAATAAAGGAAACTAAAACAAGATATAAACACAAAAAAACATGATACCAAGTGTCTTCTGAAGATAGCATGCTCAAACAATTTTTTTTTTTTATGTGTATAAATTTCAAATGAAAGTCCATACTTATAAATTGTACTCCTACCTTTGGCATGTACAAATTCATTCATTTTTAGTGTACATAGGAAGTAATGTTACATGTCATTTGCAAACTTTTCATTATGTTTTATTGTTGTCATATTTGAAAAATTACCATAATGGAATAACATAGTTTACTGTAAAAGAGTAGCAATTTAATGTGTTAAAAGCTTACTTTACCGTAATGGAAGTGAAATTACTGTAAAGGAAGCCTAATTTACCATAATGGAAACTATTTTTACTGTAAAAGAATAATGGAAGCTGTTTCTACTATAAAGTAATAGCAATTTACTATGTTAAAAGTGTATAAGTGAAATTGCTATAAAGGAAGCCCAATTACCTGAATGGAAGCTATTTTTACTATAAAAGAATATCGATTTACTATCTTAAAAGCTCACTTTACTGTAATGGAAGCGAAATTACTGTAAAGGAAGCGAAATTATTGTAAATGAAGCTCACTTTATTATAATGGAATCTTAATTTATTGTAAAGGAATCCAAGAAGCCCACTTTACTGTAATGAAACCATTTTTTACTATAAAGAAACTCTATTTTACTATATTAAAATACTCACTTTATCGTAAAGGAAACCCCCTTTACCGTAATGGAGCCCTTTTTCACTATAAAGAAACCCTATTATGTTACTTTACCATAATGGAATCATTTTTTACTATAAAGGAATCTTACTTCACTATATTAAAATACTCACTTTATTGTAAAGAAAGCTAATGTAGACATCGCTTTTTCTCCCTTATTTATTTTGGGTTAAGTTTATAAAAAATCTAAGAAAAATTAAAAAAATTGAAAAAACACAAAAAAATTGAAAAATTAAAAAATTCAAAGTATTAAAAAAGTTTAAGTCAAGTTAGTGAGTTGTTTAGTATCGAGTTAGGTAAAGTTAAAAAAATATACATGTAATTTAATGAGTTTAGAGTCTTTAAAAAATTTTGACTTCATTGGAAAAATATTTTTTTGAAAAGTCCAATAGAAATTTGGATTCATGAAAGAAAGTTTTATTTAAAATTTGCATAATTTTTATTGAACAAATAAAAAATAAGACTCGGAATTTATTAAATTAAAATTATATAAAAAATCTTTAGCATGTGTATTTGGTGCTATTTAAATGTGTTTAGGTCCTTTTAAAAAAATTTTGAATAAACTGGGCTTAGATTTGAAAGTCCATTTATTGTTGGGCCTAGGCTTAATGGCTTAAATCCAATTTAAATGCATTATTCGTTAAGAAATGAGCAATAGCTCAATAAATAAGGGTGTGTGTGGTGGAGTAGAAAGTTATGAGTTTAATTCTTTCAGTAAGCATAGGCATGTTTCATTTTTTCGATAGGCAAGAGTCATGTGACCAGCATGTGATTTAGTCTTGTCTTCCTCTAGACTATATCTACACATAGTAGAGAGAGAAAGACAAGAATGATCGTTGTTTTTTGTTGAATCTAACCAAATTTTGATTAGTTTTATAAGTTTTGATATGAATTTATCCTAAATCTTTTAAATATTTATCTTGTCATCATGGATTTATATTAAAATAACACAAATCTAACAAAATCATTGGAAAATAAAATGGATATTTATCAAGATAAAAGGAATCTCAATTTGAACTCATCCAAGTGATAAATCTTGATATAATCATATAAAAAAGTTATGAGGATGTGAAAGATAACCAAATTTGATTAAAAACACAAAAAAATCAAATCAACAACAAGCTTTCTCTCTCTAACTTTAACCCATATAACCCATATAGTAGAAACTTCTCTCTAGGTTTTCTTCTTTTCTAAGTTAAATTGAAACGTGTTGACAATACCATTAGGTCCCTAGGAACATTTACTTTCGGAAAAGACCAATCTTTTTTTTTTTTTTTTTTGAAGTTGCTCTAATTTATCGAATCGAAGTGTAGAAAGTTAGTCGCCTTGAGGTCATCTGAACTACCACCATATGTACAGTTTGAGCATAAACTAACACTACCGATGTTACCACCGTCCTCAAAAACCTCGGGTTCGACACCCTTGGAAGCTTCAACCACCGTTAGAAGTCACCCAACCAAAACTTGTCGAGTTGCTACTTCTCCATCGATGCACACATGAGCCACACTTGACCCTCATTTTTCCTTAGTGCTGTTTAGGTAGGTTTTTATTTATTTATTTATTTTTCTGTTATAAGCATATTTCTTAAAAAAAGAGGAAAACAAAAATAAATGAAAAAAACATGATGATGAATGTACGTGTGTGTTTTTTTTTTATCATTTACTAACTTTATTTATTTCTTTTTGTAGGTCTAATTTCTTAGATATAGTTATTTAATTTAAAGCATGTAGTTATGGCATCGACATGATTTGCATGTTTCGTTGTCATTGTTTGCATATTTTATAAAATTGTTGATATACCATATTTAATACGCTCAATTTGCATATTTAGGTTTTTCTTTCAATTTTTTAGTTTACTTTAGTCTTTGCATACTTTTGATCTCTTTACGTTAGTCATGGCGTTTGTAGGTTTACTAATTGTTTAATATGTTAATATATTCTGGTGTGTTATTCGATTAGAATCATGTTCATATCCCTAAAAAAATAATTTTTTTTAAAAATTGCATCTTTTAAAATTTAGCATAATTGTCATAAAAAAATTGCATCTTTTACATGAAATTACATTTTTCATGAAATTGCATGTTTTGAAGAAGAATTAGGCATCTTAAGGTTTTCTTTTTTATAAAAAAATTGTTTTATCATGTGGTGGTTTTTCATTAATAAAAATCTTTAGTTGACAGTTTTGCAAAATTAGGATTATTAGGATTTTTTTTATCATAGCCTCCAAAATTAGTTTTTTCTTCATATTTTTTGAATAAAAATAAATTGAAGAAAATGTAGATCTATCTACATTTTCAAAATAAAAAGGACCAATCCACTAAAGTTTTTTTTTTTTAAAAAAAAGATTTACAGTTTGTTTGATTCTGATTAACAAGTACGTGTGTACTTTTAGGACAATCATAAAATTTGTAAAATATTTTGTTTATTTTTTTATTTATAGGGAAAATTAGTAATAAAAAATAATTAAAAAATTAATTTTCAAGTATTTTCATATTTTTGCATGTTTTCACATTTTTTAAGAAAAATTATAGAAATAAAGGTCCGTTAGTTGATTTTCTTAAATTTCTATATAGTGATTTTTGTCTTAATAGGTTATCCCTTAAGTTTGGTTTTCTGGTTAATATTTTCTAAAAATTATTTTTTTTAGAAAATTTATAGGCTAATGATCTGGCTAGGGTTTTCCCACTTAAAAAACCTAATATTATTTTCTAAAAATTAAGTTTTACTGGTTCGCAACTCCAAGTGATTTTTCAAATATACTTTTTCAACATTTTTTTACAAAAAAATATTTTTCCTTAATTTAATGTCAAATAATCTATATTAAACGGGTTAAACTTAATATAGGTTAAATTAAGAAAAAAAAAAACCAAAATAGAGCTCGATAGAATTGATAACTTTATTAGGGAAACCTAATGGACTAGCTATGTAAAAATTAAGAAAATTAATTAATTGTTCTTTATTTTTCTTTTTCTTAACATGTATATTATATAGTTTTATTAACAGGGTTTTAGTGATGCATGCATGTAAGGAAGATTTTATTGGGGAATTTTAAGGGGCATTTAATTTTTTTGCATCACATGTGTGCTTAAATGTGGTTGGAATTGGTCTACCTTAGTTAATTAGGAGGAGTCGCCATTGTGTAATCCTGTAAAAGTTTTTACTCTTTTTAGGTGGTAATATGTGAGCCCACTCATGCTTTGATGTTGCCCACTAGACATTTCTCTAAGAATGTTTGAGACTACAGAACTTGAAACTCGTAGACCTCACCCTCTTACATCATTGTAAAATACAAAAAGGGTTAATAATGTTTAAATTATAGGAATTTGAAAAGAATTGTTGTAACCCGTGGCCAATCACATCTCTATTTTAAAAAATTAAATCGATTAACACTCTTATATATATAAGTGCCAATGAGCTTTATTTTCATAAAAAAAAAAATGTAATTTTAAAAATTTACACACTTATATATGTAAAGGTGCATGAATATAAGCTGTGGGGTTATAATAATTCCATTGCTATAATTTATTAATTACTAATCTCTATTACAATGCATGCACGTATAGCATATTATATAAATTTTTTATTTGTATTTTAATTTGTATATGTTGATTTTATATGTCTATATATGTTTTTTTCTCTTGCATTATGTATACTGTTATTTGTATTACCTTCTAATATATGTCTTATATACCATAGTTTTTTTTTCTTTTATTAGTAAAAAGGTTGTCTAATATAAGATTTAACATGGAAGACACAAAATTATTAATACCCCCTCGTATTATGATGTAATTATAAGAATTCTTTAGCATCAACTTGTAAATTTTCTTTTTTGGCCATATGATTATGGAAATTAGTTGTGGTAAAGATTATTATGGAACTGTCATTCTCTTGTAAGGTTTTTCAACAAATTTTCAAGAAAATTATATATATAAAAAACAGTTCAATGATGATTTTTACTTGGTTAGTTTCTATTGCAATGTCCCAAATGTGCCATACTATTAAGAACTAACAAAATAAAAAAAAGAAGAAGAGAGATTTAGCCCTCAAATTTCCATTGTAAATTATTTATTATCTCAAAGTCATCAATCTTGTAAATATCTAAATTCTCATTTTTCATTACTTTTGTACTGAAATGTATTTACCTACGAAGTTGTCATAGCTCTAATAAAGTTTTCTCGATAGGTCATTACCCATGTATTTTTTCCTTCTAAGTTGTAATCTTTAAATAAGTTTTCTAAATAAAAGAAATTTTTGCTCCTTTAGGTTATCCTTGTAATATAATTGTAACCTCGTATCCTTAATAGTTGGTCCCGATGTTTCCATTTTTTTTAACCTTTTATTTGTCTAATAAGTTTAGATTTATCAATGTCAATATTAGGTTGCTTATAACATAAAATAAGTATCGATCTTTCAATAAAAGTTTACAAAAAAGAGAAAATTTGAAAATTAAAAGAAAAAATTAATTTTTTTTAAAAAGAGGGGATATAGTGTTGCTAATAAAAAGGGATTTTTGTAAGATTTGAAAGATTACATTTTAGGTGGTTTGATCTAACCTAAAGCCCATAATCACTCACTTTCGAAGCTTAGATGCTTGAAGCTTTTGAACTGAGGATAGCCACAATAGAATAATTTTTGAGAAAGCATGGGAAACAAGTTGAGACCATGGCCTATACTTGAGCCCAAGTGCTTATTGACATACCTCCTTAGATAGACTAGTCTAAAGAATTGCAAATTTATGAGCCTAACAATAGCAATAATGACCTGGGGATAGAATTGGAGCAGAAATTGATGAAGATGGAGAAAGAGATCTTTCAAAAAATTGAAGAGAAAATGAGAGCTTTAAAGGGTCATAATGAGCATAGTGATATAGGCTTGAGCAATACTTACACTCTTGAAGACTACAAGTTACTTAAGAAATTTAAGGTGCCTAATTTTGAAAAGTATGATGGAACAAGCTACCCAAGCTCTAGTTCAGGCTTTATGTCTACAAGATGACCCAATTCGCCAAACATGAGTAGTTGATGGTTTAAACTTTCCTAGATAGCTTGATTGGGCTAGTATTAGCATGGTATGCCTAACTAGACTTGGCTGGGCTTAATACTTGGGATAAGCTAGCTTAGGCCTTTTATTAGCTGGACAAGTTCAATGAAGAAGTGACCCCTTCCTTGATGGATTTGAGCAACATGAAAATGAAGGCAATCGAGTCCTTTAAAGTGTATGCCTAAAGATGGAGATCTATAATAACTCAAGTTACAGTACATTTGCTTGAAAATGAATTGATCAATGTATTTATCGACATATTAGGTGAACCTTATTATAATCATCTCTTAGGCCATACTACCTTTACATTTGCAAATACAGTTGTAACTAGTAGTCATATTGAAGATGCCATTAGAGCAAGAAGATTTATAAGGAAGAGATTAACTCTATTAGATTTAGAGGCTGTTATGAACACTACGATGCCCATTTGACTATACATAGGTCTAGTGTCCCAAACATTGGCCTAAAGTACAAGAAAAATAAGCAAGGCCTAAAAATACCTAAAAGGAAGTTCACTTAGATTCTGACCCCTATGTCTCAAGTATATTGCCGCCTAAGAGAAGAAGGATTGTTGCCTCCTAAGACTCTAATGCTAAGGTATAAACCTCAAAAAAACAATCCCAATGCACAATGTAAGTACTATAAAGGTTAGTAGGGGCATGCTATTGCTGTGAGTTGAAAAAAAGAGTGTAAGACTTAATAGGCGCAAAATTGGTCTAGTTAGACTTCATTAGGAATCCAGGGCCTAATGTCCACATAGAGCTCTCTATCAACGTAATATAAGGTTTGGAAAAGTTGCTAGAGATAGATTTAAATGGTTAAGCCTAAGGGGCATGTCACAGCTAGGGTTTGGAGAAAAAGGATTGTAGTCCTAGAAGGAAAATTAGCAAGGCTAGAAGAAAGACTTATAGGCACAAAAATGACAATGGGTTATGTACTTAAGTAGCTAGAAAACTTAGGTCTTATTATGGGTAAGACGTTACAACCTAAGCATGAGGATGATTTAAGGAAAGAGAAGTCAAGAACGAATGTGATAATTAGGAAAGCCCAACGTCAAGACAAGCCCATCCATAATAAGATGAGGCAAATTATACAGTTCAAGATTCTAATAGCCCAAGTGTTCGAGCAATTGAGAGAGGTAGGATTATTAGCATGTGAAATCCTAGCAAAGAAGTACAGGTCGAAGGATTATGACCCCAACAAATGGTGTAAATGTCATATGGGCTCAATTGAACATACCATAGAGAACTACTGGAAATTGAAGCATACAGTGCAAGCTTTAATTGATGCAAAGATTTTCCAATTGAGCTTTCTAGAGGCTTAGTAGTTACCCTTCCCTAGGTTTTGAAGAAGCATCAAATAGACAACCTCTAGCATCAGGTATTAAAGGCTTATTACTACCATTTAACAAAATGGCTCACCATTTGAAGTAATTAGGTATATCTCTAAGAGATCATTTCAATTGAATGGGCCAAGTTAGAAGGAATTAGAAAGATAGGGGCAAAAAGTGGAAAAGAGTTTTAGTTCTTACATTTATTTCTTTTTAAAATAACCTTTCATTTTGGTGTTTGTAGTGGACATAAGATATTTAGATAAAGTGTTTTTCTTGTGCATTTTTTTTCTATGATCTGAACTTAGCTCAACTCAACGAGGCATATTTCTAGCCTTACATTAATGAAATGCTTTATGCAACTTTGGGGTGAGTGAAAATAATAAAGTAAATATCGAACTCAAAACTTAAAGTTTTCTACTTAAGGGAATGACAACACATTATTTGGAAGGTTTCAAATGATAAGGGGTAAACCATATCTTAAACACTAACCCTAAATACATGAGAGTTAAGTGACTCAATGAGAGTATTTGGGCTTGTTCCTTAAAAAAGGCCTGTCTTGAACTTGGTACATGTGTCAAAATGATGTTAAGAATTTATTTCGTCATCCCTATCTTAAAATTAACCCTATCAAAAACCACCCTACACTACGGCAATAAGCAGGTTAGAGTCGATAATTTGGAGAAAAGGAATAAACTAACTTGTGCTTGCCTTAGTTGCATAAATTCATGAGAAATAATTGTTGTAGATAATTTGATTTTTTTAGAATGAAGAATAGCTTCAAACTACATACACTTTGCTCAAGCCCATTGACTCATTAAAATACCTTAAGCCCATAGATTTTTCCCAAACGCTCCAAATCTATATACACTTCTCCTAAGCTTATATTCTTTAAGGCTATGGTTTTAGGACTTCAAATCTATTCAAATGAAAACTTAGATATATGAAGAGTGATCATCTTGACTGAAAAAAAAAAAAGGATAATAAAATGTGAAAGAAAAAAGAAAGAAAAGAAAAAGAGGAAGAGAAAAAAGAGAAAAGAAAAAGAGAAGAAAGAACAAGGTGATCATCTCTAAATATGAGCCTAAATTGCTAATAAGCCCAAGGTCTAAATTTGTGATGATGTTTCAAAAAGAAAACCCATTCAAAGGCTAGACACATCAAATACTCAAGCCTAAAGCAAAGCCTTAATTTTATGCTCCTGGCCACTTTAGCACCCATAATGAAGCTCTTTTGACTAAAGAATTAGATTTATCTTAAATGATAATTGGTTATGAAACTAAAGCAAGCCCATGTTTAATTTTTTTCCTAAGGTTCTTGACTTGTAAACCTAAGATTGAATGAATGAAGATTTTCTTTTGAAATTTGCCTTGACACATTAATATCAACTTGCTCTAACTGTTGACCAAAAGCTTCAAATTGCAAGCCTAGAAAAGACTTAGTTGATTGACTAGGTGTATCATTTACAAGACAAACTGCAATTTTTGGAATCGATGCCAAGAGTGAAAATAGGTTGTGAGAGTGTAAGGAAGTTCTCTTAGGTTAAACATTTGAAGCAATGATGCTTATTCCCTTTGTGGAAAATCAAAGAACAGTTCAATACTTTTTCAAGAACATGAATCATCATTTGCCCCTAATTTTTAGAATCAATGCTTTAAGAGATTGCAAAAATCATGAAAGATGCTCCAATAATCATAACTAAGACAAGAACGTGATGGGAGTCAAGCTATGGGACCCTTGACTCGCAGCCAAGCCCGAGGACTAGGGGGCTAGTACGTCGAATCCTTATGTTTTAACCAATCCTTGTCAAGACCAAGTACTTCCTTGCTGAGTCACCTTTAATACTGTATCGTATGACAGCCCATTATTCTATGGTTTGTTGAGTATATGAGTACTCTCCAGTGTCGAGCTGTACAATCACTCGGCCTCATCTTTGCCGAGCAACCGAGAGAGAGAATCTGGATTGATTAAGCTATCCTTGCTCGAATAAGCCCATCTGTCTATATTTTTTGTCTGCATCTCCTAACGACCTCACCAATGCCACATCGCCATGTGTACAGTATTACATATAGAATTTGTAGCACCAATGATTATTTTCGTTGTATATTCATTTTTGCCCCTTTATAACATGTACATTGCCTCCCCCTTAGGAAATGTCTTTTTTGTCTTTTCTCTTTTAAGCAAGTTGCCCTAGTTCGTAGGTATAAATACCCTTGTACTTGTAATTGTAACAGATCAGATAATCTTCAATACAATTTTGAGTACTTTCTTCCTTGCGTAAATACCGTTGTTTACTCTCGGCATCACTTTTATCCTTTCCCTTAAGCAAGGTTAGGTGGCGAATAACCTCATTAGATCAATTCGTGTGCCACATCGAATTGTATTGTGACTCCTCGGAAGTTCTATTGGTATGTTATATCCTCTGGAGTTGTTTGTAGGTTTTGCTTACTGTTTTTATCCTTTACTTTCACCCTTTGGTGCCTTTCCCCATTAACTCTTTTCGAGTTTTCTGCAAGCACGAACCCATTTAGCAACCGGCCTTGTCTGTTCTTGGTTACGGTTTGCAACATCTTAGTATTAGAGCAGAGCTTTTGTGTGAACTATAGTTAACTCTTCTTGAATTTCTATTATGCTTTGTTTTGCTTGTGTGAAACAGAATTAGTTATTGAGTTCATTTGACTATGGTGTTATTAGTTGTTTACTTTCTGAAGCGTTTGTTTAAATTCTTAATCTATACGGAAAAATGACAGACCTAAATATGAATGTTGGTATTGGTGATGATAGTAGAGTTGTTTACCATGGGCATCAGTCTTAGGGAACTCGTAGAAGTACTAATGAGAGACTCGATGAGGTAGCTAATCTCCTAGTAAATCTGACTCGAGCTGTTTATGCACTATCTTGTCGACCTACTGAGGTCGCTTAAAACACTCCACAAGTTGCTCAACCTATTAGAGGTCAAAACCTAGCTCGACCATTATGAGGTGGAGGAGTTGGCGGATAAGTAAGGTGAAGGATAGACCGGAGAGAGCTTGATGAGGAGGAAGAAGAGTATTTTAAAGAGGAGCATGTACGAGTTCCCAAAGCATCCGATCATGTGAAGCTTTAGATTCCGAGTTTTAATGGATCCGGGAATGTTGATGAGTATCTGGATTGGGAAGAGAAGATGGAGTGTGTGTTTGATTGTTACCAGTATGAGGATTACGAGAAAGTGAGGACCGTTGCTATTGAATTTTTTGGATATGTCGCCATGTAGTGGAAGAATTTTTAGGCCATGAGAAGAAGAGAGGGGTACCGAGAGATTAATACTTGGCCTGAGATGAAGAGGGTGCTCAGAAACAGATTCATATTGGAAACATATCTTCAAGATACTTTCGCACGACTTTAGGAGCTGAGATAAGTAGGTCGAACTGCTGATGAATATGTTTAGAAATTCTAAATGCTTATGATACGATGCGAAGTGGAGGAACTACTAGCTTAAACAATCTAAAGATTTGTTACTGGGTTAAGAGGAGACATCTAAGACATTGTGGAACTCTAACGATTTGACATAATGGATGAAGCTATTAGGATTGCCTAGTGGGTAGAGAGACAAAGAAGAAGCCAAGTAGCGGCTACAGTATTGACTAGCCGACCAGGACAGGCAAGTCATCTGACACTGCTTAGTACCGAGCCGAGCAGAAAAGCCGAACCGAAGATACAGTGTCAACCCGAACGTATGAGAAGGGCTAAAGGTCTGGCAGGAAGACCAGCCAAATCAAATGCTTTAAGTGCTAAGGGTTTGGACATATGGCTATTCAATGCCCGAATCGAAGGACAATGATCATTAAGGGAGACATCCCGAAGTTAAATGTAAAGAGTACAGATGAGGAACCTGAAGAGAAAGAGGTTCCTATCGAGAATGAGAATGCCAAGAAAGAGTTGATTGAGGAAGATGTATATGCTGAGGACTTGGACCGGTTACTCATGATTATCTAACGCACTATGAGCGTGGAACCTTCATGAGAGGAGGAGTAGAGAGAGAACTTATTTCATATCACTTGTAACGTGAATGAACAGACGTGCACCCTCATCGTAGATAGTAGGAGCTGCACCAATGTAGCTTCAGTTGACCTCGTCTCAAAATTGAGGTTGTCGACTGTTGAGCATCTGAAGCTGGACAAGTTACAATGGTTAAGTGATAAGGGAGCATTACACATCACTTGGCAAGTACTACTATCGATCACTATCGGCAATTACTCCTACCATATTCTCTGTAACATATTGCCTATGTGTGCTTCCCATGTGTTGCTAGGAAGACCATGGCTGTTTGATAGGAGAGTCATCTATGATGGTTATAGGAATATCTACATGTTCGAGAAGGATGATTGGAAGATTACGTTGAATCCGATGCCATCGAGAGAGGTTCACAAGTTACAGATGAAACATGCTCGCGGATCGAAGAAGGCTCTAGTGATGAGTAGAGTCGAGCTTCGAAAGGCCATTAACGCCGATGAAACAACCTTCCTTTTGGTTAGGCGACTACTGGAAATGAAGGGGCGGGATGAATTACCCTAAGAGGTGAAGAAACTATTAGATAAATATGCCGACCTGTTCCTAAAATAGTTACCTGAAGGATTGCCCTCGACTTGAGGTATAGAGCACTACATTGACTTAATACTCGACACTGTATTACCGAACAAGCCAGCTTATTACGTGAATCTTGAGCAGACTTCTAAGCTTCAACATCAAGTCAATGAGTTGCTGGAATGAGGATACTTGAAAGAGATTCTTAGCCCTTGTGTTATACCTGCACTTCTAGTGCCGAAGAAGGGTGGAACTTGACAGATGTGTGTTGACAGCCGAGCTGTGAACAAAATCACAATTAAATAAAAGTATCTGATCTCGAGGCTAGAAGACATGTTAGATGAATTGAGTGGAGCCAAAATTTTTAAGAAGATTGATCTCAAGTCTAGTTACCATCAAATCCACATGAGGCCAGGAGACAAGTGGAAGACTGTGTTCAAAATTTGACATGGACTTTATGAGTGGATGGTCATGCCTTTCGTCTTGTCGAATGCTCCGAGCACCTTCATAAGGCTTATGAACCATGTGTTGAGATATCTCATTAGGAAGTGTGTTGTAGTGTACTTCGATGACATCCTGATTTACAGTACCGACATGCTGAGTCACTATGAACACATCAAAGCAGTTTTAGATATTCTCCGTACCGAGAGATTATTTGGTAACCTAAAGAAATATTGTTTTTGCTAGCATGAAGTGGTATTCTTGGGCTATGTAGTAAGTGGAGAAGGCTTGCGAGTTGATGATGAGAAGATTTGAGCAATTGTTAAATGGCTGACCCTTGCTACTTGTGTCGATGTGAGAAGTTTCTATGGACTGGTTTCGTTTTACTGAAGGTTCATCAGGAACTTCAGTACCCTCGCTGCACCACTTATTGAATTAACAAAGAAAAACACCGACTTCCAATGGGGAGAAAGGGAGGAGAGGAGTTTCACTGAGGTAAAGAAGAAGTTGAACTTTGCCTCGGTATTAGTGCTCCCTGACTTCGATAAATTTTTTTAGCTAAAGTGCGACACATTAGGCATTGGAATAGGTACTGTCCTGATGTAGGAAGGCCAACCAATTACCTTCTACAATGAGAAGCTTTGAGGACCCCAGTTAAATTACTCTGTATATGACAAAGAACTCTTGGCACTAATTCAAGCATTGTAAGTGTGGTAGCACTATCTACTGCCGAGAGAATTTGTCATATATACTGATCACGAGTCACTGCGGTACCTCTAAAGTTGAACTAAACTATCCAAGCGGCAGGCAAGATGGGTTGAATTTCACGAGGGATTCAATTTTGTGATCAAATACAAGCAAGGAAAGAGCAACGTAGTTGTAGATGCTTTTTCGAGGAGGCATGCGCTCTTGTCAGAACTACAGACCGGATTATTTGGTTTTGCAAATATCAAAGAACAGTACTCCGAGGATCCATACTTTAGACCAATAATTTTGTGATGTGTGGATGGGAGGACAGTGGACGAGTATTATGTGGAGGATGACTATCTGTTTCAAGGGGGGAAATTATGTGTGTTGAAGTGTTCCTTACGAAAATTATTAATTAGAGAAGCCCACAATGGTAGACTCTTCGAACACTTTGGAGAACAGAGAACCTGTGAACTATCAAATGGTCGATTCTTTTGGTTGAAAAAGTGAAGAGATGTGCACCGCGTGGTTGAAGGTTGTGCTGTGTGCAGAAAGGCCAAGTATCAAGCTAAATAAGGGAAATCAATGCCCTTACTTGTTCCAACGAGACCATAGATTGAGCTAAGTATGGACTTTGTTCTCTGACTGCCGAGAATAACCCGAGGAAAAGATTTTATAATAGTTGTCATGGATCGATTCAATAAGATGGCATACTTCGTGCCTTGTACCAAAACTAATGACTCTTCGGCTATTGCTTCTCTTTTCTTACAGGAGGTTATGCAAATACACAGCGTGCCAAGAAGTGTAGTCTCCGATAAAGACCCAAAGTTCTTAAGCCATTTCTAGAGAACCCTGTAGCATTGGTTGGGAACCAAATTGGTCTTCAGTACCTCATGTCACCCCTAAACCAACGGCCAAATAGAGGTGGGTAATCATACTTTGGGGCCACTACTCCGATCTGTAATAGGTAAGGATATGGCTGATTAGGACGTTTGCCTACTAGTGGTCGAATTCACCAATAACCAAACCATACATGACACTACCAAGTAGACTCCCTTCGAGGTGGTCTATGGATTTGATCCTGAGTTGCCCTTCGACTACGCCCCTATACCAACACTTATGCAAGGGGACCCTAATGCCTCGACCAGAGTACAATCTCTCCAATACATCTACGACTAGGTCACTTGGTACATTGACCAAGATGCTAGAAGAATGCGTGAAAAGACCAAGGGTCAGTCAGCCAGCTAAACAGTTTCAACTGGGAGACTTGGTATAGCTATACCTTAGTAAGGAGCAGTTCTCGAACAAAAGGAAGAAGAAGCTATCTATAAGGGCAGAAGGACCTTTTAGAGTCCTCCAGAAAATCAATGACAATGCCTACAAGTTAGAGCTACCTGAAGACTATAGGGTTTCTGATGCCTTCAATATTGCTGACCTCATTCCATATCACCTTGATAGAGGACTGAGTGAACACCATTTGGATTTGATTTCAAATCCAAAACAACTTGGAGGGAATGATGGGAATCATGTTACAGGACTCTTGACTCGCAACCGAGTCTGAGGACTAGAGGGGTTAGTACATCGAATCCTTATGTTCTAACCAACCCTTGTCGAGACCGAGTACTTCCTTGCTAAGTCACCTTTAATGCTATATCGTATGATAGCCCATTATTTTGTGGTTTGCCGAGTAGATGAGTACTCTCCAGTATTGAGTCGTATAATCACTCGGCCTCATCTTTGCTGAGCAGCCGAGAGAGAGAATCTGGATCGATTAAGCCATCTTTGCTCGAATAAGCCCATCTATCCATATTTTTCGTCCGCATCTCTTAGTGACCTCGCCAATGCCACATCGCCATGTATACAGTATTACATGTAGAATCTATAGCACTAATGATTATTTTTCTTATATATTCATTTTTGCCCCTTTATAACATGTACATTGCCTCCCCCTTAGAAAATGTCTTTTTTGTCTTTTCCCTTTTAGGCAAGTTGCCCTAGTTCACGGGTATAAATGTCCTTGTACTTGTAGTTGCAACAGATCAGATAATCTTCAATACAATTTTGAGTACTTTCTTCCTTGCGTAAATACAATTGTTTACTCTCGGCATCACTCTTATCCTTTCCCTTAAGTAAGGTTAGGTGGCGAATAACCTCATTGGATCAATTCGTGCGTCACATCCAATTGTATCGTGAGTCCTCGGAAGTTCCATTGGTATGTCATATCCTCTGGAGTTGTTTGTAGGTTTTGCTTACTATTTTCATCCTTTGCTTTCACCCTTTTATACCTTTCCTCATTGACTTTTTTTGAGCTTTCTACAAGCTCGGACTCATTCACCGACCAGCATTGTTTGTTCTTGGTTACGGTTCGCAACAGAACGAGTGATCAATGAGCAAGAGGCAAGCTAACCTGTTATTTGTGATCTTTAGATCCTTCAAGACTTTCTTGTTAACAATGTAATTATCTACAAAAAAAGGAGTGCATTTTCTTCAAAATTTTTGCAATGGAAAAAACCTTTTCATAAAAGAAAGGAAGAACTTTCAAAAGTGATTGTGAGAGAATTCTTAAAAAGTTAATGTTTTCAAAGAGTTAGTAGAATCCCTTAAGCTCAAAATTCATGTAAATTTGTCAAAATTCATCAAAGTCCTTGAAATCCTTAGATCGCTTGCCCTTTAGGGTACTATCCATTTTTTAAAATAATCTTGGATTGCTTGCTCATTAGAGCACTATCTTATTGTTTGTTTGATTGCTTGCTCATTAAAGTGCTATCCTATTGTTTATTGGATCGCTTGCTCATTAGAGCGCTATTCTATCCTTTGTCGGATTGCATGCTTATTGATGCACCATCCAATCCTTTCTAAGATTGCTTTCTCAAAGGAGTGCTATCTTATTCTTTTTTGGATCGCATGCTCATAAGAGCACTATCCTATTCCTTTTTTGGATCTTATGCTTATAAGAGTGCCATCCTATCCTTTAGGGGATTACTTGCTCATAAGACTACTATCCTGTCCTTTGTCAGATTGCTTGCTCATAAGAGCTATCTTGTCCTTTGTTAGATCGTTTGCTCATTAGATTATGACTATGTTCTTCGTCAAATTGCCTGCTTGTTATAGTGCTATCCTATCTTTTGTTGGATCACTTATGCCCTAAGAGCGTTATCCTATCATTTGTTAAATTGCATGCTCACAAGAGTGCCATCCTATTTTGTCCTTAGCTGGATCACATGCTTGTAAGGGCATTATCTTATTTTGTCTCTAATGGACCGTAAGCTTATTAAGAGCCATCTTATCTTGTCTTTAAAAGATTTGTCCTTTTAAGTAATTGATACTTAAACAGAGCTATCCTATTAAGGATACCCTTACCTCTCAAGTCGAGACCTAATTTACGTGACATTTTAAGTCAGAGTTCTTTTACCCTAACCTTTCAAGTTAAGGATACTCGACCTTTCAAGTCAGGATCCTTTTTATTGGACCATTTAACTTAGAATGCTTTTTACTTGCCAATTCAAGCCAGGATTCGATAAAAATGAGCATGTCTTTTTGTCTTTGTAGCGAAATTTTCATCAAACTTCATTATAAAGAGGGATAATTGTAGGCATTCAATTTTTGCCCCCTTATTTATATATTTATTTATTTTGGCCAGGTTTATAAAAAAATCCAAAAAATTAAAAAATTGAAAAAACATAAAAAAAATTGAAAAATACAAAGTGTCAAAAGAGTTTAAGTCAAGTTAGTTGGTTATTTAGGGTTGAGTTAAATAAAGTTAAAAAAAATATACATGCAATTTAATGAATTCAGAGTTTTTAAAAAATTTTGACTTCATTGGAAAAATATATATATTTTTTTGAAAAGTCTAATAGAAATTTGGATACATGAAAGAAAGCTCTATTTAAAATTTGAATAATTTTTATTGGACAAATAAAATATAAAACATGGAATTTGTTAAATTAAAATTGTATTGAAAATTTTTAGTATGTATATTTGGTGCTATTTAAATGCATTTAGGTCCTTTTAAAATAATTTTGAATAAACTAAGATTGAATTTGAAGGTCAATTTAATGTTGGGCCTAGGCTCAATGGGTTAAATGCAATTTAAATACATTATATGTTAAGAAACGAACAATAGCATAGTAGATAAGGGTGCGCATCGAGCACTAGAAGGTTATGGGGTCAATTCTCTCAATAAGCACAAGCATGTTTCTTTTCTTCCATAAGCCTGACTACTATGTGATTTAGTCTTCCTCTCCTCTAGATAATAGCCACGCACAATAGAGAGAGAAAGACATGAATAATGACTATTTTTTTTTTATTGAATCTAGCCAAATTTTGATTAGTTTTATAAGTTTTGATATGAACCTATCCTAAATCTTTTAAATATTATCTTGTCATCATGGATTTATATTAAAATAACACAAATCTAATAAAAATTGGTGAAAAATAAAATGGGTATTTATCAAAATAAAAGGAATCTCCATTTGAACTCATCTAAATGATTAAATCTCAATGTAATCCTACAAAAAAGCTATGAGGATGTGAAAGACAACTAGATTTGATTAAAAACACAAAAAATCAAATCAACAACAAGTTTTCTCCCTGTAGTTTCAAACCTTACAGTAGAAATTTCTCTTTAGGTTTTCTTATTTTCTAGGTTAAATTGAAGGTACCATTAGGTTTCTTGGAATATCTACTTTTGGAAAGGACCAATCTCTCTCTCTCTCTTTATTTTTTATTTTTTTATTTTTATTGAAGTTGCTCCAATCTATTAGATCGAAGTGTAGAAAGTCAACCACCTTGGGATCATCCGAACCACCACCATATGTACTGTTTGAGCATAAATTGACACCACTGACGTTACCACCACCCTTGAAAACCTCACGTTAGATACCCTTGCAAGCTTCAACCACCACCATAAGTCACATAAACAAGACTTGTTGCACTGCTGCTTCTACGTCTATGCACATGTGAGCCACATGTACAGCCCATGGCCCATGTATGTTCCGGCCTTGACCCGTGTTTTTCCTTAGTGCAGTTTAGGCATTTTTTTAATTAATTAATTATTTTTCTGTTACAATTTTGTTTCTTAAAAAAAAAGAAGAGGAAAATAAAAATGATAAAAACATAATAATGAATGTACTTTTTTTTTTATCATTTACTAACTTTGTTTATTTCTTTTTGCAGGTCTAATTTCTTAGATATAGTTATTTAATTTAAAGCATGTGGTTATACGTTTTACATGTTTCATCGTCATTATTTAAATATTTTATAAAATTGTTGATTACACCATATTTGATACCCTCAATTTTCATATTTGGGTTTTTGTTTTTTAATTTTTTAGTTTAATGTTAGTCTTTGCATATTTACGTTCTTGCATATTTTTATGTGGCGATCATTGATACAACTTATGGTAGCATACTAACAAGTGTGAACTTTTGATCTCTTTACGTTATTCATGGCATTTGCAAGTTTACTAACTGTTTGATCTGTCAGTATGCTCTGGGGTGTTATTCAATTAGAATCATGCTCATATCCCTAAAAAAATCATTTTTTTTTTAAAATTGCATCTTTTACATAAAATTGCATTTTTCATGAAATTGCATGTTTTGAAGAAGAATTAGGCATCTTAAAGTTTTCTTTTTCATAAAAAAAAAAGTTTTATCATGTAGTGGTTTTTCATAAATAAAAATCTTTAATTGATAGTTTTGCAAAATTAGGATTATTAATTTTTTTTATCATGGCCTATAAAATTAGGTTTTTCTTCATTTTTTTGAATAAAAATAAGTTGGAGAAAAATGTAAACTTGATTGCATTTTCAAAATAGAAAGGACCAACTTACTAAAGTTTTCAACAAAAATTAGAATTATGGTTGGTTTGATCTTGATTAGTGAATATATAGGTACTTTTAGAGTAACTGTAAAATTTGTAAAATATTTTGTTTTCTTTTTTATTTTTAGGGAAAATTCGTAATGTAAAATAATAAAAAATTTCACTTTCACATTTTTGCATTTTCACATGTTTTCACATTTTTTTAAGAAAAATTATAAAAAAAAGTCCTATTAGTTGATTTTATTAAATTTCTACATGTTGACTTATTTTAATAAGCTAGCCCCCTAGTTTGGTTCCCTAGTCAATATTTTACGAAAATTATTATTTTTATAGAAAATTTGCATTGTATTGACCTAGTTAGGGTTTTCCCCCCAAAACACTCTAATCTTATTAATTTTTTTTTTTTTACCAATTTTATTAATTGGCGACTCCAAAGTGATTTTTCAAACATACTTTTTCAACATTTTTTTTGGAGAAAAATGTTTTTCTTAATTTAATGTTGAGTAATCTATATTAAATAGGCTAGGCTTAATATAAGTTAAATTAAGAAAAATAAACCAAACTAGAGCTCAATTGCCCATTTTATCACAATGGAACCATTTTTTATTTTTTTATTGTAAATGAACTTTATTTTACTGTGTTAAAATACTCACTTTACTCGAAAGGAAGCTAAATTTACTGTAATGAAAGCTTAATTTTCTATAAAGTAACCCTAATTTACTATGTTAAAGTACTTATTTTATTGTAAAAGAAGCCCAATTTATTGCTAAGGAACTGTAACTTTACTATTATCGAAATAAACACTTATACTCTAAAGGATTATGACTTTACTATCATACAACCGTCAACACTTTAGTTTTCCTATTGACTGTTAAGGAAATTGTTGTTTTTTCATGATATTACTTATCTGTTGATAGTATATAATAAATTGTCAATTGTTTCTAAAGTATTTAATAAACCGTCGTAACAATAATCTATTAACAATTTACTTTGTAACTATTGATAGTTAGGGAAATTGTTGATTTTTCATGCTTTCCCTCATTTGTCAACAATATATATTAAACTGTCGATAGTTTTGAAATTATATAATAAACTGTTATGTTAACAATCTGTACATAGTATATCCTATAATTGTCAACAGATATGTCATATTCTTGTTATTTGATGTTTTACTGCTAATCATTTATCGATAGTATTAGTTACAACTATTGATAGATTAGTAATAGTAAAGCATTGGTTTTCAAATTGTAGCTATTAGTTAAATTGCTACTAATTATTAAGCCTTATGCAGAGAGTAGACTACACCCAATAGTTATATCTAGCTAATACTACTATATTGCAAAGGTACAAAGATTTGTTAACATCATTGTAGCCAAGATGATCAAATCATATTGAAAAGATTATCTAGCATTATATCATTTAATTCTTTTACAATGCGTAAAAAGGTATGGAGCAAAAAGGTAGCAACTTGTAAAGACAAACAACTTCTTGGATTGTAGATCACTACAAGTAATCATTTAAGTCATTACTACGAAATATATATCCTAAAAACTATGTAAGTCATTACTAGAGAAAACATAAGGAAAAACATCTTTAATTGTCCACCAAAATGACATCTTGATCTTCTAACAAAATATCCATCTAGGTGCCATCCTTCGAGCTACTTTGATCCATCCAAAGATAATATGTTCAACCTTGTAAAATGAACCAAACAATGTAAGGACAATAACATTATGTAAATGAGATTGCAATCGTTAATATTCAAAATTATACCTTTCTATATAACTACAATAACTCTATAGATTGGATGATGTTAGTTATGATGGCCAATTAAGTCTAAAATGTTGGTAAAAGTTAATAAATCCTCTATCTTGGTTTTCGCTAACTTAGCAAACTTCTCCCCTAATGTCTTTAATAGATGTCTCAAGCCAGTTAACTTACCAAATTAAGTTGTCCACTTGTTCAATCAACTATACAATGTTATTCTCTACATCCTCATTCTCTTCATCATGCATCTGCTATTGTGGTGGAGCCATGCCCATACCTTGGTGTCTATCCCATTCACCTTCCTTGTCTTCTTGATAATGGCCCCTCACAAGACTTGACTTACCAATTCTCTCATGACTTTTTTCAATGGTGGGCTCACCATTGGGGAAAACTCCTTCCTTATCCAAAAAATTTGAAATAAATCTTGCATAAGATAGTGTCATTCTCTCACTACACAAAGCCTTTTTAATCTTGTAGATCATCTAGTATCCTATGTTAATCTTTCTATCGTTTAGGATTTTTCTCATCAAACACAAATCCTCTATGTACATAGTAGCATGATCCTTGAATAAGCTATTAACATTATATGATATGATAAAGTGAAGAATCTTATGGAGGGTAATCAAATGCTTCATTCCCATAACCTGAATTATTCTTGGCCAATTTTCCTTATTAATTCTATCTAGGTTACCATATAACATTTGACAAACACCATTGCTATCTTAAGATCCTCTGTATGACATTTTTTACCTTCCATTCTCAACCCAAAGAATGTTAGAAAACCAATGAGGATCGACTTGGATAACCATGCTATTAACAAATATTAGCAAGTTTATAGAGATGGTGTCAAGGTCCCATAAATCTGTGTACACATCATCCGCTGTCATGTTTGAATAAAAAATCCCAACTAATCGTGGATATGCTATGTGATCTATCTCAAGCAGTTGAATAATCCTATTATCAACCAAATTTTGGTAAAACTCAACACAAATCTCTTCAAAAAATTATAAATCAAACTCGCGACCATAATCTAGATTTCATTTAGAAAAATGTTATCCATGCCTTTGGTAACAGGACTCAAGCAAGAAATCCATAGAGAAAAGCTTACCAAGCTACCTATTTGATGATGTTTAGCCATCCTTCCCTTGTTTGGTCTTCCTAGCACCAGTGTGTGGGGCCATGGATGGTATGATCTGGAGTGGATTTGTTAGGGTTAGGGTTTGCTTCAAGTGTTGCGTGTATTAGGGTTTTGTTTAAATGGAGAAACTATCAACACATATGTAAGGGTTAAGGTTAATTCATAATGGGGTTTATATACTTAGGGTTTTTGAGTTATATTTTTTTTTGCCATTTGTTGACATAATTGTCAACAGTTACATTATGACTATCGGCAGTTCATGTTTCTCAATGGTATATTTTCATTTGAAAATGGTAAAACTACAACCTTTATAGTAAATTGGCATCTACTATAGTAAAATTGCTTAGTTGTTGACAATATACCCTATAACTGTCCATAGATTTGACATTGCATAAACTAACTATTAGCTATTATAATGTATACTGTTGACAGTTTCTCTATAAAAGTGTATCCCCAGCCCCAACACTTACCTAAAATTTGTACATAAACTATTTAAACAATGATATAATAATGCAAGAAGATGAAATTGATATTATTAAAAATTAAGAAAATGTTGCAAACAAAACAAGTTTATAATACTACTTAATGACGAATATTTATACAATAGAATGAAATTATAGTGGCTCAAAATATCCTTTCAAATCTACATATAATATGCTAATGCTTAGTGAAAGTTAAACGTTGACTATTGTCATACAGATCAATGTGGTTTGTGTTTTGTCCAAAAACAGATGATGATTGGTTCTCTTGAACTAAGGCACGTACTCTAGAGTATACCGTAATGTTTTCTTCGAATGGATTATCTAAATTTATAGCTAGATCTATACATCTACTTTTGTTTTGACTATCATTCTTAGCCTTTCTTGGGCAATGGATACAATTATGTCCCTCTTACTTACATAAGTTACATTAAACTTGTCTTTTTGGTTGCTTTGATTGTTGGCTGGATGAACCTTTTGCTCAAACGACTTTTAGATCCTTGATCCTACTTGTATAACATAGTAAAGACAACGATACCAAGAAATTACATATGAAATAAGGTAAAAGATGAAAAAGTGTAGGAATCTTACCACCCATTGCACCGTTATTGTTGGAGTAGCATTTGCATCATCTAAAGTTTCTTGCATCTTTAGGGTCAAGTGTGCGATCTCCTTTATTAACCGGCAAAAAGCTATCTTTGATTTAGACCCTAGATCATACATAAGTCAGCTAGTAGATGATAGTGCATCACATCGAACTTGTTCTGTCATGATTGCATCTTTAGTGGCTTGTACAGCCTCATCACCTCTATGAATGCTCTTTGCCAACTTTGTCCACCTTAGCGATGTGAGGTTTTGGGGTATATTATTAAGAAGCTCCAATTTAACCACAAGAAAGGCACGACTACTAGGAAAACTAGTAATCCCATAGTGTTGATAGTCACAATTAATGGATTGGTTTAAGTTTTTGAATACTACCCTTACAAGTTTGGAGGGGTCCTCATAGTAGCGTAAGTATGGACGGTCACCTTAGGTTGGTTGTCATTGTAAAGGTAAGGAATCCATAAAGCCTTTTGCTCAATCTCTAACCTTACTCTTTTAAAGGATGCCCTTATATATATGGAGGTAGCGTGGTTTTCAAAACCCTTTAGCATGGTACATAGAACTGGTTTTATGTGTATACTCTCGTAGTCGGCCTTTAGTTTTACATGTCTTAGATTGGCTAACTCCTCAAAGTGTTGAACAACTTAGAACATCTATATTTCTTAGAAACATAATGGTTCCCCTTTATAAACAAATGAATTTCCTCATTTTTTTTATACTCTACATAAAAGCCCAAAAGTGTCCCCTTAATACACATGTGCCAAAGATGACTACTTCTAGTATAGTTCCTTTACCTATTCATTGCCTTTAAGTTTATGTCTTTCAAGAATATCTACCCATGCTACTTTGAATTGATTGACAAAGTCTATATTAAAAACAATCTTTGGGAATCTCATAGCAACCTGTTGCTATGAACATGAGATATTGCATTCCTTTCAAGGTGCTATGAGCAAAGGTAGTGCTATGCTTAAGAACAAACAACAATAATGGCTACCCACATTACCCTATCCTCATCAGTAATAATTGACATAGGCCTTTTACCCTTCACTGCATATACAAACACCTCAAGTAACTGGGTATATTCCTCTTCCATCTCATCATCTAATAATGTATTGCCAAATATGCAAGTCTGATGATAATGGTTAACACCAAGTAACATACCTAATGGAATTAGGTACTTTTTCGATCATATGTGGAGTTAAAAAAAATGACATCTCTAAAATACGTGTAGTTAAGTTGATATGTAGAGTCTAACCAAAACATATGACTAGGTTCTCCTTCTTCATTCATGGTGTACTTATAAAATAACCCAGGATCAGCTTCCTTTTGGCTTACAAGGAACACTAAGGCCATCTTAACATCACCTTCCAAAGTATTTAGTCGCTTTTAGTTATCGATGTAGTTGTATAGGTCTTTTTATGTAAATTCAACTTTCTCATGTCCACTTGCTTGATGAATTAGATATTCCATTACATCATGCGTTCGGATAACAGAATTTAACATGTTCTTAATTTGAGCTTAATTAGTGTTTAACATAGACTTATTAGAATTTAAGTAGCAATTCTACGATAGCTGCATAAGCTTGTGATTATGCTTAGTCTTTATAGCCGAGACCTCCTATAATCCATTGTAGATATCTTATTTTTGCCGTTTTTTATTTTAGTATTTTTATTGGGCTAGGTTAAAAGAATAAAAAATAAATAAAATAATAAAAAAATGAAAATAAAAAATAATAATAAGAAAAAAATATTAAATAAAAATAAAGTGTCAAGTCATATCGAGTCAAGTTGTATTGAGTCAAGTCGTTTAACATCAAATTGGATAATGGTGTGTGTTCAATTTAATAAAGTTTAAAATCATTAACGAATCGAGCTTTGTTAAAGTACTTTAGTTCAGTTCGATCTAAAGTAGATTTTTATCTAACTTATATTGGGTAAGAATAGATTTAGGATTTATTAAGTGGGTTATTGGGTCGAATCAAGTTAGATTAAGTCAGGCCCGAAAAATAGAAAGCCCAAATTAAAATAGGGTTTTTAAAAACTAAGTTGAATCTTTAAAGAATCTAAATCGTATCTTTCATATCTAGAATTTGTTATTGTATCTAGAATTTGTTATTGTATCTTTCATATCTGGAGTTTGTTGAGATCAAATCTATATTTAAAAAGATACAAAAGATTCAGTTGTATGGCTTATAAATAGGAATTCAATAGTAAAGTTTAAAACATTTTTTTTTTCAACACATAACACAACTATCCTTCATTCATGACTAGCCCAAAACCAAAACACGTATTCACCTATAGTCAGCGCCTAACACATTGCCATACTAACTAGTACTCATCGTAGCACACATTTACTCCATGTTGCATGAAGACAACACACGTCTTGATTTCACTGACTTGTCCACATTGAAACATTGCATGCTGCTGTACACGTCCAAACATCCCATATACATTCACCAAACATTGTTACCACATCGACACACTACACATTGTTGAACACAATATTGCTGCATGTTCACCCATACATGATACAAGCACAGCACAATCACGGTCCCACATACATACGTTGCACTTGATTTCTACAGCTGCATACACAATCGTCCATGAACATAGCACTGTTGCACACCCACATTACCTGACACTCCATGTCCCTTGCATTGTTACACAGTTGATCACACTCTCCTCATCAATACTCCTTTATTGACACAAACATTTACGGTTGATACGTCTTGCCGATCACACGCTGGCACAACACTTACCCAAAAACACAATCTATGCTCACCTGTACTACATTGAACACGTCGCACACCAAAAACTTGATCCTACTTGCATTGCATTGACCTCACTTGCACACACTAATCACTCGTACACCCTCACTGATGCTAGCATCTATCACTCACACATTGATCATCGTCCTTCACTCCTTGCTTCGCATACACGCTAGTATCTTATACACATGTTGATCACTGTCCTTCACTCACTTACTTACACAATTGATCGCTAATATACATGACACATACTCCACTAATCACATTGCCGAGCACACTAATATGGTCACTCGATCGCACACATGAACACGATCCATGTCATACACCGTGCACAATCGCAATCTATTGCTGCACGCGTACGAGTAATCCCCCACCAAGTACATGAATGTAGTCTAGATGACCATGACATGATCAATACGAATACGCCAATCACACACGACTCAACTCGTTTAAGTAATAAAAAATATTATTATTTTAATTAATTATTTATTTTGTTTTTATTTATTTAGTTAATTAATTTTACTAATCTGTTTTCTTTAGTGCATGTTTTTTTAGATATTTTTAGCAATATTATTTGCTACATTTTTTATAGATAATTTGAATTTTTTTGATAGATTTAGTTAGATTACATTTTTTTTAACAAAAATTGCATTTTTTTGAAAAATCATGTATCTTTTTTTCAAAATCCGTATCTTTAAAGAAAATACGTATCTTAGTATATTTTGTATATAGGATTTAGAAAAGATATTTTTTGATACGTAGTGAGTTTTTTAAAAAATATAAAATAATCTTAACCAAAGTTTTAAAAAAGATTTAGTTACTTAGGTTTTTTTAAAAATAGATTCGTGAAAATTATATTTTTTTAGGTTTTTAAAAAAAATAATAAATGGTTAAATAAATGTAAATCTGGTTGGATTTTCAAATTTAAAAAGAATTCACTTGCTAAATCTTTTTTAATAGAACTACGTTAGTTTGATCCCGATTAGCGGGTATGTAGGCATCTTCAAGGCAACCATATAAAGAAAAATAAAACTTTTTTTTCCTTTTTTCCTAGAAAAATTCGTAATAAAAAAATTCATTTTAGTTATATTTTGTATATAGCTTAGTATTTTTAGAAAAATATAAAAATAAAGCCCATTAATTTTTTTTTTTTATTTTTACATGGTGACTTAGTCTTAATAGGTTAGCCCCTAAACTTAGTTTTTATGGTTAATTTTCTAAAATTATTTTTTTAAGAAAATTTGCAAATTAGTGGCTAAATTAGGGTTTTCCCATTCGAAAACCTTAATTTTATTTTTTACCAGTTAAACTGGTTGGTAATTCCAATTTCTTTTAAAGAAAAATGTTTTTCCTTAATTTAATGTCAAGTAACTTATATTAAGCAGGTTGGGATTAATATAAGTTAAATAAAGGAAAATCAAAATAGAGCTTGATAGAATTGGTGACTTCACTGAGAATGCTAATAGGATAGCCATGTAAAAATTAAAAATTAATTGATGGGCTTTTTGTATTTTTTTTTTTTATTGTAATATAGTTTTATTGATTGGTTTTTAGTAATGTAGGTCTTAAGTAAAATTTGCTTCAATAGGTCCGTACTAAGGATTTGGAGGGTTTTATTTACTAGCAATAATTTACATGTTTAGATGTGATTAGACTTGAGTCACCGTAGGAACTTAGGATGGGTTACCATTGTGTAACCCTTAGGTTGTCAGGCTCTTTACTCTCGCCTGACAGTGATAGGTGAGCCCACTCAAGCTTTGATGTAGCTCACTTTTTTCTCTATAAATCCTTGAAGTTATAAAGCTTGAGACCCATAAACCCCACTCTTCTACGTCATTCTTTTGGAAAAAGGGGTAATCGTTTTTTAAATTATAGGAAAAGTCTAATTAATTTGTTGTCAATTCAGCATTCTCTCTCTTTTTTTTTTTTTTTTTAAAGGTGGAAATTAAAAATCAGTAATCTTTATATATAAGTGTTAATGAGTTTCATTTTTTAAAATCCTATTTCGATCCACTTATATATAAGGGTACTCTTTGATTGGGGGTTCATAATAATTCTAATCATTTATTAATGACTAACCCTATTACATTGCATGCATGTGTAGCATGTTGTATCACATTCATTTTATATACTATCTTGTGTAATATTTGTGAGTTTTGTAGATTTTTGTTTTATTTTATGAATAGTAGGTTATATAACATAACATTTAACAAAGAAGGCTTAAAATCATTAGTATTCTCCCTGTACCATAATGTGCCAATGTTAAAAAAAAAAAAAAAAGGAAAGAAAGTTCAGCATTAACTTATAATTTTTTTTTTGGGTATGTAATTATGGAAGTTAGCTATGATAAAGATTATTATGGAACTGTCATTTTTTCAATGCTTTTGAACAATTTTTTTTTTGAAAACAAATTTCAAAATGATATTTTATGATAAAAAACCAGTTTCATGATAATTATCTACTTGATCGATTTCTATTGCAATGCCTTGTATGTATCATACTGTTAGGAACTAAAAAAATAAAAGAAAATCATAAAACAAAGAAGAAAGATTTAACTATTAGATTTCCATTGTAAATTATTTTTCATCTTAAGGTCATTAATCTTGTAAGTATTTAAGTTCTTATTCTTCATGTTTAGCCTTTAATTTGTTGCGGTCCTGATAGAGCTTTCTCTATGAGTCGTTACCCTTATGTCATCTTTTAATAAGCTTCTTATTGTAAAATAATTTTCGCTTTTCTATATTATCCTTGTAATATAATTATCATTCTATATCCTCAATTATCAATCCTCATGGTTCCATTTTTTTGAACCTTCTATCTATATAATAAGTTTGGATTCGTTAATGTCAACGTTAGGTTGTCTGTAGCATAAAATCAACATTGATTTTTATTTTTTTTCAATAAAATTTTCCAAAAAAAAAAAGAAAGAATGGTTTTCAAAATTAAAAACTTGATTTTTTTATAAAAAAAAAATGCAATGCAGTGTTGCTAACAAGAAGAGATTCTTATAGGCTTTGAAAGATTGCTTTTTAAGTGATCTAGCTCAACTCGAAGCCTATAATCACTTGTTGTCACAACCAACATGTTTGATGCCCTTGAACAGAGAATAGCCATAGTTGAAGGGGTTCTAAGCAAGCATACGAAGCAAGTCAAGACCATGCCCCATACCTAAGCCTAGGGCCTATTAACATACCATCTTAGGTAGACAAGTCTAAAGAGTTGCTAGTTCATGAACTCAACAACAGTAGCAAAGGCTTGGGGAAGGAATTGGAGCAGAAATTGATGAAGATGGAAGAAAAAATCTTCTAGAAAATTGATGAGAAAATAGGAGTTCTTAAGGATCTTGATGTTTAGAGTGATTTAGGCTTGAGTAATGTTTGCACTTTTGAAGACCACGAGTTACCAAAGAAGTTTAAGGTACTAAATTTTGAAAAGTATGATGGAATAGGTTGTCCTAAACTTCACCTTAGGCTTTATGTCCGCAAGATGGCCTAATTCTTTAAACATGAGTAGTTGATGATTTAAAATTTCTAAGATAGCTTAACTAAGCTAGCATTGATGTAGTATGCATAACAAGACTTAGTTAAGTTTGATACTTAGGATAAGCTAGCTCGAGCCTTTTATTACTAGTACCAGTTCAATGAAGAAGTGGGTCCTTCCTTGATGGATTTGAATAACATAAAAATGAAGTTGACGGAGTCCTTTAAAGAGTATGCCTGGAGATGGAGATTTACAATTGTTCAAACTACAGTATAATTACTAGAAAATGAATTGATCAACATATTCATCTGCACATTAGGTGAACCTTATTATAATCACCTCTTGGGCCATACTGCTTCTATGTTTGCAGACGTAGTTGCAGGCAGTAGTTACATTGAAGATGATACTAGAGTGGAGAGATTGATAGGGAAGGGATTAGTTCTGTTGGATTTAGAGGCCACTGTAAACACTACAATGTCCTATCTAATGATATGTAAGCCTAGTGCCCTAAACACTGGCCTAAAGCTCATGGAAAATAAGCTAAGCTAAAAATCACCTAGAAGGAGTTTCATTCATATCCTGATTCCTATGTCTTGGGTTTGTTACCACCTAAAAGAAGAGGGTTTGTTGCATCTTAAGACTTTAACACTAGGGTATAGACCTTGGAAATACGATCCTAATGTGCAATGTGAGTACTACATGGGTTAGTAGGGGCATGCTACTGACCATTGTTGGGAGATGAAGAATAAAGTCCAAGATTTGATTGATGAAAAATTGGTCCAGTTGTACTTTGTTAGGGATCCAAGGCCCAAATTCTACATAAAGCCCACTATCAATATGATACAAGGTTTAGAAAAAATGCTAGAAACAGATTTAAATGGTTAAGACTAGGAGGCATGTTACTACTATGATCTAAAAAATAAGGTTGCAGCCCTAGAACAAAAAGTTAGTGATATTAGAAGAGAGGCTTACGGGTATAGAAATGGAAATAGGTTATGTGCTCAAGCAACTTGAAAACCTACATCCTAATATGAATAGGACATCATAGCTAAAGCATGAAGATGATTCAGGGAAAGAGAAGTTAGGAGCGAATGTGCCAATTGGGAAAGCCTAGAATCAAGACAAGTTTGTCTACAATAAGAGGAGGCAACTTACATAGTTCAAGATTCCAATATCCCAAGTGTTTAAGCAATTGAAAAATGTAGGACTACTAGCATGTGAAAACCCAATAAAGAAATATAAGCTAATGGATCATGATCCCAACAAATAGTGTGAATATCATGTGGGCTAGGTGAGACATACCATAGAAGACTATTGGAAACTAAAGCACGAGGTGCAAGATTTGATTGATGCTAACGTTATCTAACCAAATTTTCTAGAGATTGATGGGTTTATGGGCAGTGGTATCCCTAACCTAGGGGCATCAAACAGACAACCTCCAACATTGGATATCGAGGGTTTATCATTACCATCTAACCAGGTGGTTCACCATTTGAAGCAATTGGGCATATCTCTAAAAGATCAATTCAACTAAATGGGCCAATTTCGAAGAAGCGATAGAAATGGGGGCAAGAAGTGAAAAAGAGTTTTAGTTCATGCATTTCTTTTTAGAATAATCTTTCACTTTGGAGATAAGATTTACTTGAATAAAGTGTTTTTCTTATGCATTTTGTTTTTCTATGATGTGCACTTAGCTAAGCTCGATAGGGGTATGTCATTGGCCTTTCATTAATGAAATACTTCGTGCAAGACTTAAGGTAAGTGAAAATGGATAAAGTAAATGTGAACTTGGAACTTAAAATTTCCCACCTAAGGGAATGGTAACTCATTATTTGAAAAGTTTGGAATGAAAAGAGGTAACCTATGTCCTAAACACTAACCCTAAACATATGAGAGTTGTGCGACATAATGCGAGTAATTGGGCTCATTCCTTAAATGAGGTTCATCTTGAACTTAATACATATCAAAATGATATTAGGCATTCATTTCATCATCCTTAAACACAATTATCTTTTGCAAAACCCATTGGAACCTTTAAGGGATTTTTCTCAAAACTAACCTTCCCAAGAACTACCTTACATTGTGGTAATTAAGAGGTTAAGGTCATTAATTTGGAGAAAAGGGGTAGACTAATTTGTGCTTGCCTTAGTTATATCAATTCATGAGCAAATATTGTTATAGATAATTCAATTTCTTTATAATGAAGAAAAGTTTTAAACTGTACACTTCACTCAGGCTTATATACTCATTTAAATAACTTAAGCCCATGGACTTTTCCTAAACACTCCATGCCATATATACTTCTCTTAAGCTTATACTATTTGAACCCATGGTTTTAGGGCTTTGAGTCATATCAAGAGAAAACTTAGCACTAGAAGGTGACCACCTTGACAAAAAAAAAAAAAATAAAATAAAATAAAGAAGAAGAAAAAAATGGAAAAGAAAAAGAAAAAAAGAAGAAAAAGGAGAAAAAGAAAGAAAAAAAAAAACAAAAACGAGCAAGGTGATTACCTTCAAAGATGAGCCAAATTACCATTAAACCTAAAGTTTGAACTTATGATGGTATCTAAAGGCTAAATACCAAGGTTGTCAAACTCGCGATTCTACGTAAAATCATTAGAGGGTTTGTAAAATCGGAACATAAAAATGTAAGTTTCTACTTATGTAAAATAGCTTTATAAAATTATGGATATACTTATAGTAGTTATTTAAAACTTGAAATATATAATGAAAATAAAAAAAATGAAGAAATTAAGTTTTTTTTTTTCCCATAAGAATTCTTAATATATAATCTAACTTGTACAGAAGAAAGACAAATAGAGCTAAAAGTAAAATTTTTCTCATTTTTTTTAAAAAGGATGTAAATTAAAGAGAACCAAATATTTCAACTCATTTTAAGTTATTGGTGGTATAAAATAAAGTATATAATTTTCTTTGTAAACTTTGTTATTGAAGTTGAAACTTGGATAAAAGCTATGAACATAAAATAAGAGAATGGGAAAGAAAGAAAGACGTAAAAAATTAGAATAGGATAGGATAAATATTGTAATGCCTTAATAGTTGATGGCTTATAAAATGTTAGTTATATTTTTTTTCTTTAATTTTTTAGTTTATTCCACTCAAATATGTACAATTGGTAAACTCGGTTAAAAACGTAAGTTTCTATCAAGTTTATATGTAAACTTGGTTAAAAATGTAAGTTTCTATATGTAAAAAGATTTTACACTTGAGTTAACTCGGAAGAGCCATATAAAATTGTAAACTCGTAGAATTGCATAACTAAAATCGCAATTTTGACAACTATGCTAAACACTTTAAATTCCTAAGCCTAAAAGCAAAGTTGTAACTTTATGGTCCCACCTACTTTACTACCCTTGATGAAACTCTTTTGAATAAAGAAATCAACTTATTTTCAGCAAAATTTACTCATGAAACCGAGGTAAGCTCATGTTTAGTTTCTCCTAGGTTCTTGGCTTGCAAGCTTGGGATGAATTATATATGATTTCTTTAAAATTGGCCAAGTACATCGATATTTATTTACTCAAACTATTAACCAAAAGCCTTACATTGCAAACTTAGAAAAGACCTGATTGATTGACTAGAGTATGCCATTTACAAGATAGGTTATAATTTTTAAAATTAATGTCGAGAGTGAAAACAAACCTTTAAGAGTGCAAGGAAGTTCTGTTTGACTAAATAATTCAAGTAATGATATTTATCCCTTTAGTGGAAAATTAAAGAATAGTTGGGTATTTTCTCAAAAACATGAATGGTCATTTATCCTAAGCTTGAAATTAATGCTTCTAAAAAGTTCAAGAATCGTGAATTATGCTCTAGGAAACAAGACTGAAAGAATGAGTGATTAGTAGGCAAGGGGCAAGTAAATCCTTTATTTGTGATCTTTAGAGTTTTTGAGACTTTCTTACTTGTTATCAACACCATTTTCCATCAAAGAGTATTTTTTTTTGAATTTTTTTGTAAGAAAAAAAGAAAGCCTTTTCAAAAGAGAAATGGAAACTTTTTAAAAAATTGTTAAGAGAGATTTCCTAAAAAGAAAAAGTAAAAAATTTCATAGAATCATCAAAATCCTCAAACTCAAGTTTCAGATCATTTTGTCAAAACTCATCAAAGTCCTTGAAATTCATGGATCGCTTGCTCTTTAGTGCGTTGTCCATTTTGTATAGTAATCTTGGATTGCTTGTTCATTAGAGCATCATCCAGTCTTTTTAGGATCACATGCTCATTAGAGTGTTGTCTTATTCCTTAATTGGAGCGCCATCTAATCCTTGTTAGGATCGCTTACTCAAAAGAGTGTTATCCTATTTCTTTTTAGGATTGTTTGCTCAAAAGGAGTGCTGTCTTATTCCTTGTTGGATCGTTTGGTCATAGGAGTGCTATCTAATCTAGTCCTTTGCTAGGATTGTTTGCTCAAAGAAGTATTATCCTATTCCCTTTTAGGATCGCTTGCTTAGAAGAGTATTTTCTTATCTAGTCCTTTGTTAGGATTACTTGCTTAAAGGAGTACTATCTTGTTCCTTTCTAGGATCTCTTGCTCATAGGAGCACTGTCCCATCTATTCCTTTCTGGGATTGCTTGCTTAAAGGAGTGTAGTCTTATTCTTTTTTGGATCGCTTGCTTAAAGGATTGTTGTCCAATCATTTAAATGATTGCCTGTACATGAGAGCGTTGTTTCATTTTGTCTGTATAGATTATCATCTTATCTTGTCTTTGAAAGATCTATCCTTTCAAGCAACAGATCCTTAAAGAGATTTATCCTCTTAAGGATACCCGACCTTTCAAGTCGGGGTCGGGAGTTAATTTGTTTAACAATCAAGGTCCTTACCATGCCGATTTAAGCAAGGACTAAGCAAAAATAATTATGTCTTTTTTTGCCTTTGTAGCAAAGTTCTAATCAAATTTCGTTACAAAGAGGGATAGCTGTAGACACCTCATTTTTATTATTTTTTATTTTAGTATTTTTATTGGGTTAGGTTAGAAAAAATAATAATAAATAAATAAAATAATAAAAAAAGAAAATAAAAAAAAATATTAAATAAAAATAAAGTGTCAAGTTTTATTGAGTTAAGTCGAGTCGAGTCGTCTAGGGTTGAATTGGATAATGGTGTGTATTCAATTTAATAAATTCTAAAGTCATTAAAGGATTGGGCTTCATTAAAATACTTTAGTCTAGTTTGATCTAAAGTGGATCTTTATCTAACTTATATTAGGTTAGAATAAACTTAGGATTTATTAAGTGAGTTATTTGGTCGAATTAAGTTAGAGTGAGTCAGCCTGAAAACTAAGTTGAATCTTTAAAGAATTTAAATCGTATCTTCTGTATTTAAGATTCATTATTGTATTTTTCATATCTAGAGTTTGTTGAGATCAAATCTATATCTAAAAAGATACAAAAGATTTGGTTGTATGGCTTATAAATAGGAACTTGGCGATAAAGTTCAAAATGTTTCTTTTTTCAACACGTAACACAACTATCCTTCATTCATGGCTAGTCCAAAACACAAACACATATTCACCTATAGTTAGTGCCTAACACATTGCTACACTAATTAGCACTCTCCGTAGCACACATTCACTCGATGTTGCATGAAATCAATATACGTCCTAATTTCATTGACTTGTCCACGTTGACATACTGCATGTTACTGTATATGTCCAAACATCCCACACACATTCACCGAGCATTGCCGCCACATTGACACATTGTATGCTGTTGAACATAATTCTACTACATGTTTGCCCATACACAACATAAGCATGGCACAATCACCGTCCTATATACGTACGTTGCACTTGATTTCTATGCTTGCACATACAATTGACCATGAACACAGCATTGCCTGATGCCTACATTGCCTGACACTCTATGTCCCTTGTACTATTATGCTACTGATCATACTCTCCTTACCCACACTCCCTCATCGACACAAACACTCATGGTTGACAAGTCTTGCCGATCACACACTTACACAACACTAACCTACAAACACAGTAATCCATGCCCACTTGCACTACATTGAACATGTTAGACACCAAATACTTGATCCTACCTGCATTGCATTGACTTCACTCATACACACTAATCACTTGCATGCCCTTACTGTCACTAGCATCTGATACTCATACATTGATCACCGTCCCTCACTTACTACCTTGCACATACGCCAATATCTTATATACATGTTGATCAATGTCCTTTGCTCACTTACTCACATGATTGATCACTAATAGACATGATACACACTCCATTGATCACATTCCCAAGCACATGAGCACAGTCACTTGATCGTTTACACGAACGTGATCTACGTCGTACGCCGTACACAATCGTGATCTACTGTTGCACGCATACGAGTAATCTCTCATCGAGCATGCAAACATAGTCTAAATGAACATGAAAGGATCAACATGAACACACCGATCAGACGTGACTTAACTCGTTTAGATAATAAACAGTATTATTATTTTATTTAATTAATTATTTTATTTTTATTTATTTAGTTAATTAATTTTACTAATCTGTTTTCTTTAGTGCAGGCTTTTTTTAGATATTTTTAGTCATATCATTTGCTACATTTTTTTATAGATAATTTGAAAATTTTTGATAAATTTAGTTAGATTGCATTTTTTTAATGAAAATTGCGAATCTTTTTTCTGAGATTCGTATCTTCGGAGAAGATATGTATCTTAGTATACCTTGCATATAGGATTTAGAAAAGATATTTTCGGACATGTAGTGATTTTTAGAAAAAAATCTAAAAAAATCTTAACTGAAGTTTTAAAAAAGATTTAGTTAGTTAGGTTTTTTTTTTAAAAATAGATTAGTAAAATTAGATTTTTTTCTATTTTTTTAAAATAATAAATGGTTAAATAAATATAAATCTAGTTGGATTATTAAATTTAAAAAGAATTCACCCGCTAAATCTTTTCTAATAGAACTACATTGGTTTGATCTTGACTAATGGGTACATAGGTACCTTTGAGGCAATTGTAAAAAAAATAAAAAAAAAACTTTTTTCCTTGATTTTTAGGAAAATTCGTAATAAAAAAATAATAATAATAATTCATTTTAATTATATTTTGCATATTTGTATATAGCTTAGTATTTTTAGAAAAATATAAAAACAAAACCCATTAATTTTCTTTTTATTTTTATATGGTGATTTAATCTTAATAAGTTGGCCTTTAAACTAATTTTTTTTAGTTAATTTTCTAAATTATTTTTTAAAGAAAATTTGTGGATTGATGGCCAAATTAGGGTTTTTTTATTAGTTTAATTGGTTGGTAACTCCAATTTTTTAAAAAATATATTTTTTAAAAGAAATATTTTTCCTTAATTTAATGTCAAGTAATTTATATTATGAGGACTGAACTTAATATAAGTTAAATGAAGGAAAACCGAAATAGGGCTCGACATCCATCCTCTTCCACAAGTTCTACTTTTAACATAGCTGAACAACCAATTCTAGTTCATGCCCTTTTCTTTCTAACTTAAGAAGTCTTATCAAGGTGGTGTTAACCCCTAAAATCCTCCCTGTAGCACACCTATAGACACATTTTCACCTGCTTTTGCTCATTTTTTTTTTTTTTTAGTATCATGCAAACGAGTGCCAAATCCGTCTATAACAACATACCTATTGTAGAAATTCTATGCTGCTAAAAAGATGTAAACTTTTTATCCACTACATATTTAATTGAATGCAAATCCGTATAGGATAGCAAATTATCAATGGTGATCAAATTAGAGTAGAATCATTGCTTCTACCATCACTTAAGATGGAAATGTCATGTGATTCATCATATTGAGCATAAGTTTCAATATCATGGGTCACGAGCATTGTATTCATCTTCATTATCACCACCTAAATCAAACACATGTCTACTAGAATCCAAACTCAAATTGCTAGAGATGTTATTTTTGTTTTTTTGTTTTGGGTCTTTAATTAAGGTTTTGAAGTTGAAAATTATGTGTTTTCTAATGAAGGGAGAAGACCTTTATTGAGAAAATTATGATTTGTGGAAGTCCTAATTTTAAAAAACTGTTAACAGTATAATATTATTGTGAACAGTTCATTCGACATGTAAAAAAACTATTGATAGTATTACTAAACTGTTGATAGTGATGTCGTCCACTTCAGTAAATTGCAGCTTGTGTATAGTTAAACCTGACCTATTATAATAACTTCATTTAAGTTAATGGTAAATTAATGCATTTATGTTGTTACGTCCTGAATAGGAGGAGCCATAAGGATCATGGAGTATAAACTAATCAAAGATAAAAGCTCACCTTACAGTTGCTACTGTAGATAGTGCTTACACAAGGCATACTTGACTCAATCATCTTGAAGCATCCAATATGGTACTTGTTATTAACAAAACTTATGGTATAACTTTTCAAAACACCTGTTCAAAATAACTTATAGTACGATTCTTCATAATATAGTAGTATCTACATAAGTATTTATACATCAAAAGTCCTAATTTTTATATAAAGTTTATAAAAACTACAGGTTTTGATGTTTATATACATCAAAGTTGGAAACTTGTGGGTGTCCTAGGGAATCCTAATTAGTTTCCACAAAAGTTAAAAGAAAGCCAAAACAAAAGTTCGGATCTCGCAGGTCTTAAAGTTTTCTCAACTCCCTAGCCCGTTTTATACTAACTTAAGGGTAATTATAGCGTTGTATCCTTAATTTTTAATTAGTACCTACAAAAGAGTCCATAAGGATGTGAGTGCAACTTGCTTAGTAAGTGGGATGGAGACAAAAGAGTACATCAAACATAAACATGGTATTCAATCATTAGTTTTTAATGAAGTGCAAAGCAAACAATCAAACGAGACATCGCACAATGTTAATTGATCCATTGTGAGATAAGAGAAATCACATCTACTCTAACTTGAATTGAGGAGTTTCAATGTGACTTAAATTAGACCAAATCTAGGCTTGTGTAATAGAGAATACTCTTCTCTTGAGACTATCTTTGAACTAAGGCCTCTAACCTTACTATAATTTCATTTATTGCCACTTACTTCGACTAAGGGTAGGAAAATGACCATTTCAGCTGTTTTCATCGAAGGGGTCGGTATTTGGTCTGACATATTTAATCATTCTCTTATTGGCTTGTTACACATGCCAGTTAGGTTAAGGGTTAGTCTTTAGTTAATTCCAGTTAGGGGTGATCAATAAATTAACATGGCAGAGCAAATCAAACATATTCGTACAATGTAGCACTCTAAGTCTACATTTCAAGTAAACAATCACATACGAGGCATGCACACATTCAACTAAGCTGCAATCACAACTAAGTACTCTCCTTAGCCTCCAAGTACTTTGATACAGTACTCTAACATGCTATGACGCATGGATCCCAACTTACCTAAACTTCAATGTTTCAATTCATATTTGAGCCTTGAGTTAATAATAATTCATTCATTTTGTATGCTTTTAGTTGTTTTGACTTTAGTTTTATGAGTTATTTTCACTCACAAGTTAAGATTTCTTAAGTGGTTAACTAGTTTTTTTAAGTTATTTTAAACTACATAATCCTTTAAGCTACCCTTTGATTTTAACTAACCTTAGAGTTTTTAGGACATTTACCTTCTGAATTCCCCAGTGTTTGCATTTCATTTCTAAATTTTCCTTTGACTTGGCTTTTGAGTAAAACAGTTAGTATAGTATTCACTTAAAATCCTTTAAATTATCCTTTGCATTTAAGTAACTTCCTATAACTTAGTGATTTGCTCATTTTCTACTAAATTCTAGTTATAATGTCACTTTAACAATTCAAGTAACACTTCAATCAACACTCCTCAACTTCATTACTTCCCAACTTCTTATGTAACATACCATAATTCATCAATTCTTCAAATTTATGCACCACTAAACTATACACATAAAGGTTTACATTCTTGATTTCATAACTTCATTTAACATAACTCAATTCCACAACTGTGGAACACTATAAATATCCCAAAAACCAATCAAACTCGGAATCTAAGCGAGACCCTTAGGAAGATATACTAAATTTTAACAAAACACTATTTTAAGCATAATTTAGGGCTAAAAATTCATAAAGAACATAGAAAATAGTTTTGTGAAAAATCTTTTCATAGCATTTTAACATAAGTATAGGGAAGTTTATAAAAAAATTTGGGAGTCAAAACTACATCATTTAGACAATTTAATTCAATATCAAAATATCTTAATTTTGTCACTTTGTTAAGTACGTATAATATATCTACAAAATCTATGTAAAACAATATTTTTCTTGAATACTACACATCAACATATTTAAGAGTAAATTTTTGTGGAATTTTCTAGATAGAATTCACATTTTTAATAATTTATTGAAAATCGGACAAAAATAGGACTCTCACCAGAAGTTGGAGCTCCATCTACCAATAGTGGTCACCACCTTGTCGGCAGGCCTGTATGCTAAGATTTTCTTCAAGTGGTGATGGTGGTTGGTTTCTAGCAACTCCTTAGGCCCTCGAACACCTAAATGCTCAGATTTCACTTTGGTTTTGTATATTTTCCTTAATTTATTTCTTTAATCTCCTAAACTAAAACTTATTTTTCCTAGATCTTGAATTTTGAGAGGTTTTTGGAAATTTTCTAGAGCATTTGGAAGTATTAGTTGTTTTGTTTTCTCTTTGCTCTTGAAAATTATCTTATATACTTAGTTCTTATAGCAAGTTAACCTTGTTTAACTTACTCACACCTGTCCTCCAACATCCACATGCTTATAACTAGTTTAAGCCAACTACCTTATGATTTTTTTAATTAATTTTCATTAATTTTTTAGCTTATTTTAGCTTAATTTGTAATTAATTGGGTATTTTAGATAATTATGGGTATATAATTATGTGTAATAATTACACGCGGTGTATATATATTTTATATACATTACTTTATGTCATATAATGATTTTATCACATATAAAATTTATTTTTGTAAATTTGATGACTATTGACACCTATTTTACACAATTACGTTAAATATTAAGTAGTATAGTCAAATTACACTATTTTTGCTATATTGTTATTACTTCATTATATTTTCAAAACTCGAGTCCATAGGGTCTCGTTGACTAGTGTCTTAAGTTTATTTATAAATTTCTAAGTCGATCGAATTAGTTTTATCGATACCTTAAATTATCCACTTAATACCTAATTGAAAAAGTATGAGGTTTACATATGTATTAGCAAAAATAATAAACTATTAATAGATTAACTGCATTCATTGAGAAATTGCATCTAAGACAACTGAATACTTAGCTAATAATGGTTAAATAATAATAATTATAATAAAAACAAAAAATAATGTATATATAAATATACGTTCATATTTTAATATATATGCCATTACAAAATTCATACTTGTATCTTACAAAATTTTAACACTAGGTATATATAGTGATATTATAGTGTACCATTGTCGAACACAATATTATATATAGTGTATTAGCATTATTTATAGAGCACTGTTATATGATCTTAGTATAATGGCATATTGTTATAGTTTATTAACATTATTTAGTGCAATATGGATACACATTAGAAAACTTTTAAATCCTAATAATAATTGAAAATATTTATGGGTTATACATATATGATATTTAATATAGAGTATTGACAATGATAAATATGGATTATATGTATATTATGCGCACGGTTTACATATGAATTATAAACATATGCTAATTATAACTATGTACACATTGTGTAGAATAATTTCACTAATTTATGTGAATTATGAATCAATAATAAACATAGTATTTTATTTTGACAATAATATATATGGATTACATTTATATGAATTATATATACACATTATAATTATACTCGAACTATGTAGTACATATCTTTTCATTTTAATATATTGAAATCTAATTATATGAATAAAAAAAAATGATATAGTTTATACACAATGATAGATATGGATTATATCTATATTAATTATATGTGCAAATTACAAATATCTGTGAATTGTGTATAGATTTCATATTTTCTATTAATAATAGTATAGTTTATAGATAATGGTATATATGGGGTTGCATCCATATGAATTGTACATGCAAATTACCAAATTATATGAATTATATATAAATGATTTATAGATAATGGTATATACAGTTTATATCCATATGAATCGTATGTGTAAATTACCAAATTATATAAATTATGTGTAGATTTAGTATTTTTATTAATAATAATATAATTTATAGATAATGATATATACGGATTACAACCATATGAATTTTACGTATAAATTACAAATATATGAATTGTGTATAGATTCAATATTTTCTATTAATCATAACATAGTTTATAGATAATGATATATACGACATCCATATGAATTGTATGTACAAATTACTAAAATATATGAATTATGAATAGATTCGATATTTGCTATTAATTAAATTATAGTTTACAAACAATGATATATATGAATTACATCCATATGAATTACGTGTGCAAATTAGAAATATATATGAATTATGTATGGATTTGACATTTTCTACTAATCATAAAAGTAGTATACAGAATAGTTCAAATTACTACAAATTATCCCTTATAGAAAATATATGAAACATTTATTTATTTCTAATTTATATGAATTTCATAATAATAATATAAATAATAAACGAAGAAAAATTATGTAATTAATGCTTTAATATAAAATAAACAAGAATATAAGTGATAAGGGAATATATTGTAAGAAGGGAGGGAGAGAGATATTAAAGAGAGGTGTTAATAATTAATTGTAAAAAGGGGAGGGATATTGTAAAAAGAAAGATATTAATCATTAATTGTAGAAAGGGAGAGACATATTGTAAAAAGAGAGATCTTCTAACTCTTAGCTTGTCCCTTGATCCATGAAACAATTTCTAGAAGTTGAGTGTTGATAGATATGTGAGTTTGTTTACAGTTTTACCTCGAGAATTTCATTGAGCAAGAAAAGATTCAAATTAGAGTAGAAATCTGACATTCTAAGGCTAACGTCCCTCACAATCCAGAATTTGAGTGCCCACATATGCCATAGATTGGAGGAAACCAAAAAAGTATCTATGTATCTTATAATTGACCATTTGATTAAGTTAATTTTGACTCTTTTAATTTTTTTTTTTTTTTTCCTTTCTGTGTAACATTTTTATATTTTTCTTTTGTATCATGGGTCCCACAAATAATATAAACAAATGTTAAAAAATTCTTTTAAAGAATCCCAATGATAAGTGGAAAACTCTTTAAAGAGGGGAATTCCTGGGGACATCCAAGCTTGGGGACCTCAAGTTAGGGTCTTGAGCATTGTGGATGGTCTAATAAATGGTCCCATCAATGGAAATGATTATGAATGACCAATCCTTTGAATCCTTAACCACTACTAATTAATAAGCACCTTGCTGGTATTTGCAAGCTTTGGGGAATAAGTCTAGCCTTACGAGTGCACCTCTATAAGAAGCTGCTTTTCCTCCCCTTGGTCCCGCAAGCAGCAATCAACATACTCAGTAGCGTAGCTCAGAGAGTTCATCTACTGAGTTAATAACAGGTTGTCTATGTCGCAAGAGTAGAAATGTTAGTGTTAGCGGTCCATTTTAGGCTTGGATGGCTGCCCATAGTGTGATTAGGTTTTGATAGATTCCTCACTTGATTTCTTCTTCTTTTTAACCGAAGCTTCAAGGTGTGATGCATAATGACATGATTGGCTACGTATTTTATTACTGTTCTTCATGTATGTCTTTGTTTCAAGTGTTGGTTATGTCCATCCTTACTGTAGCCTTGCCTTCATAATTCCTCTTCTTCGTATTGAACTGTTATATGTAATATGTCTATCTATGTAATGATGTGTCCCTATGCTCATTAAGCTTTGTGGAGCACCAAAATGTAGATGAAGTCAACAAGCAATTATATACGGTCGTCACTGATTGTGATCTCCTGCGTGCATTAACTATCTAATTTTGGACTAGCATGTGTTGCACGTGATATTTCTGTTTTCAATTTTTGCTGAAATGAAAGTTTAAAGTGCATACTTTTGCACACCGGGGAGTTGAAATGAGATATAACTGTAACCTTATTCTGTTGCTTTTATTTGACAATTGCTGTTGACAATAAGCTGATGTAAGACACGTTAATACGAATTAATTTTGTATATGAGTTTTTGCATATAAGCAGAGAAGTTTCTAGGGAAGATAAAGATTGTTTTTTTTTTGTGTGATCTATAAACAAGATAGGTAAATTTGGATATCTACAAACTTGATTTTTGTAATACCTTGGAACTTGGGAGGCCATTGCTCTACCACGTGTTAACCTTAGAAGCTGACATACTAAGGTATCTAATAACTTGCCACTTGTCTAAAATCCACAATTAGATAATACCAGTGGTCTCACATTAAATTTCTCCTCATCCATTAAATAGGAGTGGTAAATTTCATCACTTAACTTAAAATATATAACACCTATCATCATTCAATTCAACTGTTCAAACTCTTTTAATATTTAACATTTGATCATAATGGGTTCATGACTTTGAACTAAATGCAACATACTCAAAATAAAAAAATAAAAGTAAGGACTCATAGACAACCCTTACAAGTTTCCAAAAAACAAATACATAAATAAATAAAAGAAAACTGTTCAACTCTCAATGACTATAACATCTATAAACTTAATGCATCCACCATGCAAAGCCTGTCCCGTCGTCAAAGTAATAATATCCTAACTCCTTATCATAATAATAATAATCATAATAAAAATCCTCATAATATTTGGTACTTTCCATGTTACCTATACTTGAAACTGAAAACCATAAATCTTTGAAGAATGAGCTATGCTTAGTACGGAATACGAAAAATCACATGTGCTTGTCATATGCGTAACAAGATTCCCTTGCATTCATAAATATAACTAATGCAAAAATCACAATGTTAATTATCTTCCAATAACTAGCAAATAACACAGTTTTAGCATCTTAGAACTTAGAGTAACTCATGACTCATAGGCATGCAACAAATATACATACATATAATAGTATAGCTGTAGGTCTTACCCATTACTCAATTAACCCTTCCTAGATCTAGTTGGGTCGTCTCAATACGAAACCCTATCAGGCGAGTTACGTATGACACTAGGTGCTACACCAACCCATTGGACCCTACTATGGGAGGTTGAAACCAAGCATACGTAGCACAACAATTAGTAAGTCAAGTTTAATTTAATTCCAATTGATGAACTACGCTAAACAAGTATAACAAAACAAGTATGTGTCTCGTACCTAAATCTGAAGAGCAATTGCTACTATTTTTAATGTATAGATCAAGAGTAAGATCAAAATCAGTACCTGATAATAATAAAATTAATGTTTAGAATCTACTTTCTAAAAGGTTTTTTTATGTCCTAACTTAGATTTCAAAATTCTACTTGAATCTTGGGTTTAATTGTTGTTATCTATGTTTTTAAGACAGTTTTAGAATCCTAAATATGATCTAGAAGGCTAGAAAGTAAGGAAGAGGAATAGAAGGTAGAATAAGTATATGACCAAGAATCATTGTTGTGAACTTTGGCCTTGGTTCATGCTCTTGTACAGTAGAAAGACCATAGGTAGGGATCATAGCCATGACCATTGATCGTGATCCTCTTGTCCTAAATTTTTCTTCTTCTTTTTACACACAACTCAACTCGAGCCCCTTAGGAAAAACATGATTACGACTACAGCCATGGTCCTTGGCTATGTTTCCCTAAAACATTGATTTTTTCCCTCAACACCACTCCAAAACATCCATTCAACACTAATCACAACCTTCAACACACCACCTAACCTCTACAAAGCTAATTGCAGTCCCTCAAATACCAAGATCAACCAATCCATAGATTCAAACATACATCATATCAACCTTAATCTATTCTATTTACATGAAACTAATATGAAACTTCAGATTAAAGGGGACTTATGCGTTTTCTCACTATGACGACACCCAAGGATCAACTTTACACCTTCACTACGTTGTAAATCAAGGATTCCATCAAACTTATCACTCTTTTCCATGGAAAAACGTATGTTACAACATCTATTAAGGTCAACATACCTCGTAATTGTGTATTCGTAGCAAATCGATCCTTCTCTTGTGACTTCTAATACTTGGGGTTTAGGGATTTGAATGTTTTTTTTTTCCTTATGCTCCAATAGTCAAGATGGCGAAAAAGCTCTTGTTGGTATTATCAAGGGTTTAAATAAGGTCAGGGTTACTAGGGTTAACGGGAGGTTTCTAATTTTTATTAGACTTAAATGTTCCTATAGGCATTAGCGAATTATATGCCATACTAAAGCCCCTCCTATACATTATTATCTTTATTTTATTTAAATTCCTTTTATTTTTATTTTATTTTTCTCAACATTACAATTTTGGATACAATAGCACTAAATAATAAATCAAATTGGGTCTGTTTATTAATTATAACTTGATATTAGAGTACATGTTACAACAAAATAGGGTTTGAAGTAACTACTACTATGACAACACAATTTGTTACTTCAAAGGGAGTTTTAATAACACAATTGATATGATAGCATGATTGTACAATTTCAATTGGTTCTTGTTGCTTACAGAATCAAGAGGACTAGAGTTTCTGGGAAGAGTTCTCAAAATAAGGGTTTTGATTAAATTGCATAAGCCGGTAACTCAAATAATCTATTTACAAGATTAGTTGAAATAAGCCTTTTAAACCCTAGGGCACAATGGTAAATTGCTTGTTTATAACAGGGATAATAAAAAAAAAATAAAATAAATATGCACTAAGATAAAATAAAACAAATATGTCCTAAGATAAAATAAAACAAATACAATATGTAGAAATTTCTAAAGATAGCTTCAGTCTACTACTCCTTAAAGTTGGTGCCAATACATATTTCCATCCAGGCTCACCATGCAAACTTCATGCAAAGCTGATATCTTCTTATAATGCCATCCAAAATTGTCAAAGTTTTACTTTTTCCATGCAAAGTTGACACAAGACCGTGTAGAACTTGCCAACTTGAGCTATTGAATGACGAACAATCTTTTGGAACTTATTTAGAAAACTGATCCCTGTCATACATCACATACTTACATGTAGTCATTAGATTAATATAATTGTTATTCGAACTCCCAAAGGCCATATCTTGGTGATTTGGATTCTATTTTAGGCGATCTTCTTTCTTTCTTTATTCATTTCATATATCTCTTTGAGACAAAGATGGCAAAGATTAATTGCCCCACATATTCTCTTTTTTTCCTAAAAAGCATCGTTTTTCATCATGAAAATTCAATTTTTTTCGATCGTACTGCATTCCTTACTCTTTCCTTTCTTGTTCTTTAGTTCCCCGGGTGTGTTGGCACTTCATTTTTTTTCCCATCAGCTTCTTCCTTGTGTTTTTTGTTGCAGTCATTACTTCACAACCGTTTTCAATTTTTGCTTCTGGTTCAGCCTATTACCACTTGAAGAATTGAAGTAGCATTGCTCATCAATGATAGGGAGTTATAGAACGATTAAGCTTGCCATACTAAGTGATCAAGCAAAATGACCTGTTAGTACATGATAGAGACCAAAATTTGAAGATAAGCACCATAATTTGTCTCCATATAGATCAAGAAGGGATTGCACGTGTATTAAAGAGACTATAATTGGGGGTATAGACTGGTCACTCTTAAGTCTTTTGTTGAAGGCAATAAACCTTCCAGAAGGTTGCCCGTCTTAACATGTAATAATATAGAAGTCACTATAGGCCCTCTATTGATAAGGTGGTGGTTTATCAAAAGCTATTGCATATGAGAAGGAGGTTGCAAAAAGACATCTCATACGGCAATTGCATGCAATGTTTCAAGGTATTATATATGGTGGATATTGGGTGCTCCTATGCTGATGTCATTCATCCTCTTGATGCAATTACGAAGGGGTACACTTCGGTATTGCCTTTGAACTAAACTAAACAATAAAAATACAGTTTGGTGTCTTATAACTTTGAACCAAACAATATGGATTGAATTAGAAACTTTCTAAACCATAGAACTCTAGTATGGTTTTGTTTGGTTTACAAATTGAACAATATTTTATGATCTAAGAAGTAGTTTTCATAACATGTGATCTCATATGAAAATATAAAAGTTGATTTCATCATAACAAGTATTGATTTCATATAAGAGATTTATGAAGTCATAATTTATGTGACTAAGAAATTTCAAATGACAATTAGTAATTAATTTTATTTATAAAGCTAGTATATAATATAAATTTTAAGTTAGCTATAAATATATATTTTATAAATTTTGATAATAAAAATCAAAGCCATATGCATCTCAATAAATGTAACAAAAAATTCCTTCAAGTGTTATATTACGTCAAAATAATTTTTAAAGTTGTAAATATAATAATACTATGTTTTTCTAAAACCATTTGGTTTAATTTATCCTTTGAAACCAACTTACATAGTTATTAAAATCGGGATTCTACCTATGCGATTTTATGATTTGAGGAAGCTCTTATAAGTTAACTTATGTATAAACTTTTTTTCACGTAGAAACTTATGTTTTTAACTAAGTTTACATATAAACTTGGTAAAAATTTATATTTTTAATTGAGTTTATTGATTCTATATATCTAAGTTAAATGGACAAAAAAATATATAATTAAGCTTTTACAAGCCATTAACCACTAAGGCATTGCATCACTTTCTTTATCCTATTTTATTTTATTTTTCTCCTTTTTTCTCTCTTAATCCCTTATTTTATGTTCATAGCCTTCATCTAGGTTTCAATTCTAATTGCAAAGATTGCAAGAAAAGCTATCTAATTAAGTTTATACTATCAATAATTTAAAATGAGTTGAAATTAATTTTACTCAATTCTTAATTTTCTTCATAGTATGGAATAGATAAATTTTGTTTTAAACTAAAACGTATTGATTAAAATTTGGAATAGTTGGTGAAATTTCCAAGAGATAACCATAGTGGAAAGAAATTAAATAAAAAGTAATGAATTTTAAATATCTACATTATGAATGTTATTTTATTAAGTTTTTTCCTTTTCTTTTCCTACCACGATTCCATGCAATTCTATTTGTACTCTTTGCAATTTTCAATTATCTTTAGTTCATTGCTTTTTTTCCAAAAGAAAATAATGGAAAAAAAATTAGTTTTGACTTTGTCTGTCCTTCTTTCATACACATTTAGTTATATATTATCAAGATTTTTTTTATGAAAAAATTATCTTTATCTTTTCATTTCTATATTTATATCATGTATTTCAAGTTTTAAATAATTACTATAAGTATCTCTATAAGTTTTTAAACCTATTTTATATGAATTGTAAAAATTTATGTTTTTACGTTTCAATTTTATTGACCCTTTAGCAATTTTACATAGAATAGTAAGTTTGATAACCTTACAATTATAAATTGTTTATTTGCTTGAGTTTAGGAATTTTTTAAATCAAATTGCCAAAAAGAAAAACGAAAACTATATTTTTAGTTTGATTTAGTTCAATTTAAGAATTTGTTTACTTTACATCACAAAGAGATAATGTAACAATTGCTGGTATAGTAGCAATGCAAAAGGGGAGCACTTCGGCTTATCACGTCCCTACTTACTTATAATGTTAAGAAAGTATTAGAAGAGGATGCACACTGTAGACGAATGGCATAAGCCTTAAGTTCATCTGGTGATAAAGTGGAGCCATGTCATTGTCTAATGCATTTAGAATCTCCTATCTTTAAGAAAGCTCTAATGCTTTGGAGGAGTTAGACCAAAACCAATCTAGTATGATGCAGCACCACTATATTAAGACTCTAACCTTTCCTTTTAGTAAGTCCACGTTGAAACAATTCATGACAAAAATCTACTTCTTCTTGCAACTATAGTACTTCTCATGAGATTTTATGTATTAGAAATGAAATAAAGTATGATTGCATACCAAAATCCTCTTGGCATAAAAGCGATTAGTGATTGAACACTCAATAAAATTACTATTTGTAACATTGGCAAGACATTTTATGATTATTAGTTATAAGAAATTGTAATTGTTAGAAATGTAAAAAGTAAGATTAAAAAATGTCCTAAAATGCCTCGCTAAACTAAAAAATAATAATCAAATGACTTTTCCTAATAGGTAATGAGGGAAAAACATTCCTATATGTACTAAATATTCCATGATTATCATTTTAAAAATTCTATTTTAAATTAGTAATCTTTGAAATACAAACTAATAATATTTCCATAAAATTTTCATCCATGCATCAATTCTGCTTTGTTTGGAATGGAGGAAAGAATTATGAAGGAATAAACATGAAAGGAAAGCATATGGAAAGAAAGAAAAATAAGAGTATTTAATTCTTTTTATTGTGTTTGGATAATGAAGGAAAGGAAAGTGGAAGGAATATTGATTATTGCTCATAGAGAAAATACAATATAACATAAAAATACTAATGTGCCCATAAAATATAAGAAGAAAGTGAACAAGGGGTAGAATGGGAAATTAAAGAACTTTCCCTTCCATTTTTCTCCAATTTGCTGGGAAACATAATTTGGTAAGCCTCATGGAAATCTTTGCTTCCAAAATCCTTTCTTTCCCATTTCCCCCATTTCCCAAACAATGGTAGGTATCTTAGGAATTGCACTTTCCATTCACTTTTCTTCCTATCCTAATTCATTCCTTTATCCCAAACATAGTGTTAGAGTCATCCTTTACTAACCATTCTCCAACTCTCACCACTAGTTCAAAAATTTCTTTTATATTATCTATCATACTAAGGGAAATAGACCTTTTTACTATAACACCTTTTCTTTTAAAATTTATGTTTACTTACCTTTCCATAACATTATAATGTCACTTCGACATAGTGAAGTCACCTCAAATGGCTAGCATCCAATAGGATATTCAAAATATTTTTATACCTATAATGTGAATAATGGTGGTTCACTTGTTAATATTAGTACACATTATTTAACTATCAAAATTTATACTAAATGCTAATGATCTTATAATCTGATGATATGAATACTAGTTTTCTAAGTGGGATGGTGTCAAGATCCTATAGGGGGCTTAATAGGATTGCCTAGAATTTTCGTATCATATGTGCATCTATAAAACAAAAATCGTTTTACAAGTTAGAGATTGTAAGACTTTATTTATTTAATCACTAGAGTTTTTGATTTTTAATTTATTAATTTATCGTAAAAGATAGATAACTATGGATATCTAATATTTCATAATTCATTAGAATCGTAGAGAATCGATATTCCCTATCAAATAATAAGATAGGGTAAGTCAATTTTATAAATTACAAGAAATACTAAGTTATACGGAACCCTAACATATAAATATTTTCTACATAAGATGTTTCTATACTAGTTATACATTTCTAAATATTCTCTAACTTTTTCTTATATATCTTGAATTTGCACTTTGCACTAGAAACTTATCTTAGTCCTGGCTTAAACAAACTTAAAAAATAGACTGTTAGGGAGTAAGCTACATAAGTTTAGTATGATATTCCTTCTCCTATACTGGCAAATATATTATTAAACAATTAATTAACAAACTTATGGATGCATGAATAAGTAATATACTAAACAATATATATAGTTGATTAGGTGTGGTATACAACTTTAGATTTAACATCCTCTAAAGTTTGGGTTGGAGATTCATTGAGACCAATCACAATCGGGTTCTAACACTTAGGTTTTTAACCATATATTGAAATTTCATATTTTACAAAATATATTTCCATTTCCAAAAATCCAATAACTCATAAATTCTCAAGTCTAGCGGTAAGGTGACCTCCACAGTCTACACTAATGCCCTATAGTGGAGGTCTCTAGACTCGATCCTCAAGCACTCATGGATGACATCTTTAGTACCAACTAAGCTTACGAGCCAAGGATAAGGTCCTATTGTACAAGTGCTCCTGCATTGTACTAATCATAATTTATCTAATCATATGGGATCCCCATCCTCATGGGGCTCTTCATTACTATTCACGTGAGGCAATGGCTGGGATAGTAAATTTAATGTTCGTGCATTTGCACGATTCATTTAATTTAAGATAATTTGAATATGATTAGGTCAAATTATTAGGTGATCAACTAATATCAGCAAATCATCCAAATCATATAGCAATCAATTGTACAACCAATTCTTTAGTTACCAGATTTAACAACATCTTGCACAATAAGCAAGTAGTAATCAACCACATGCATATCTGAACCTTAAGCATCGATTTATTAATATATAAAATTTAGGTATACTAATTATAAGTATAAAACAAGTATAAAGTCATTGAGAGTACTCACTCAGCTATAAGGATAATCAGGGTTGATGGTGAGATCAATATCCTCATCCGAATCACTTGATAATTAAGGAATATAAAAGATAATAAGTATTTAGATGAGGAATTTATTCTATCTAAATATTTATTTAATAGTATACATAAACTACCTATTTACCTTATGTAATTTTTCGATTCGAGCTTTTTTTTAATCGCATATAACTTTTTCATTTTAAATCTAATTTTTATGATTTTATAGTTTATTTTTATCATTTTTGAACGTACTTTCATGTGGTGAGTTTATTTTGAATGTTGAAACTCGTAATTTTTATTATGGTCTTGAAATGTTACGAATTTATTTGTTTTTAGCCCAAATGTTTTTGAGCTTTTCTTTGATAATTTTATTTGTTGGGTTTTTCTTTATTTTTAATAATGTCTTAAATAATTTCTAAATTTTTATATTTTCTTAATATTTTTATTTTTGGGTCCATAATTTCTTTATTTTACCATTTTAATCCTAAATCATTAATTATATTACTTTTTGTTATAATTGTAATTTTCTAATCAATTTATTATTATTATTATCTTATGATTTTTATAATTTTTGATTTAATTAGAAATTTTGTTAGAGTTGATGTGGTAGCTTCTTATTGGTTCAAGATGTAATTTTTTTTATTTTATTTGATTTTTGTATCTCTACCAATTTATAATATTAATATATACATGTATAATACCCTAAAATAATTAAATAATAGAAAAATCATTCCTATCTTTCTTGTGATGTTCACGTCTAGCACATACACTTACATATATATATATATATATATATATACTTATTAATAGGCTTTTAAGAAATATATATATATATATTTTGGTTTATATATATATATATATTATATTATGTGTATATTTATTTGAATCTTAGAAAACTAGAATAATATATACATATATATATATATATATATACACGTACACATACTCCCATATTTTACTAGTTATTTGTATATACATATTTATATTACTATGCAATGTATTCACACATATGGATTGAAGTATGTATTTTAGTATTACATGTATTTTATGTATACTATACATATATAAGAGAACTATATATATGTACATAATTAAGAAGAACACACACACACACACACACATATAGCTCAATACTACATAATTAAGAAGAATAAAAATTGTACATACAACCAAATACATGTACATAAAATTTCCATTACAAAAGATACTAAAAATACATACTACCGCTACTACATACATTTCCTAATACAAGAATTATTACAAAATAAACGTGAAAAATCAAAGAATACATATAAACTTATGTTATAAGAAGAAAAAATCAAGTATAACATAAGGTAATATTTGATTACTCTTTGTCATAAATATCTTTGGGAAGAAATCCTCTTTATGCTTTCTTGAAATTGATAGGAAAGTAGTATTGGAGAAGAGATGTTATGTTGTAAATAAAAGGAATAGATGATAATTTAAAAGGGAATAAAAGTGAAAGAAAATTGAAGGTTAGGGGAAGGTTCTTGTTGGCGAAAGAAAGAGAGAAATTTGAGGAATGGTTTGTGACTTAGAACTGTGGAAAGGTAAAATTAAAAAAGTGCTTTTTCAAAGAGAATGCACCAAGGGAAGGGGTAGTGGTGGAGTTTGAGGGGAGGGAGGGGAGAGCACATGGCAAAAGAGAAGGATAGAAAAAGAAAAGGAAAAGAAAAGAAGAAAAGGATAAAAAGATAAGGAGATGAGATGGGTTAACTTTTCTTTTATTTGCTTTTTATCTTATCAATTGATTTACATAGGATAATTCATGTACACTTGGCAACCGTAATTAGAGAGAAGAAAAGAAGAAAAGAAGAAAAGAGAAGGACAAGTAAAAAGGAAAAGAAAAGAAGAAAGAAAGAAAAATTTGCAAAATTACTTTTGACCTTTCTTAAAACTTTTTCAACTTTTAGATAATATTTAGGATGAAATATGATGTAACTATACAAGAGTATGGAATAGAAAATTAATGTATTCTACATAGTACATAAACATAAAGTAGATAGTAAAATTAAACCAATATAAAACTAATACACCTATATATATACATATATGTGATGCCATAAGTAATTATAGAATAATATTTGTAATCTTATTAATTTATTTAATTAATTTTTTATTCTTTTTATTTATTAATATTTAAAAAATTATCTCAATCCGTTCGTTAATGATTTTACATGATCACGTGTGTTTATTGAATATTTTACTAGATTAGGGATTTATCATCATTACGCTAAATTTGTATTTTTTTTAAGCTTAGGCTTTTGGTTTTAGGGTTTTTATTAGATTCGGGTTTAATCTCTTGCATTTACGCATACATGAAGTTTAGGATTTTTGTATACAATTAAGCTTTTGATTAGTATATTAAGGTTTTTCATATTTGTTTGAGGTTTTGAATTTAAAATTTTAGTCAGTTTTAAATTTATTGGTTTTGTTAATTTAAGAAAATTATCTATAATACTCGAGTTCAACTCAACTCTATACTAAAAAGACTGAATTTGTGAGGTTTATAGATGGACCAAGTTTGAATCCTACCCTCCCTTCTAGTTGTAATAATCGAAAAAAAGTTTATACTAATTACTAAATAACATAGAAAAATATTATCCTAAAATAAGTGTAATCTTCACCAGGTTACATGCCAATGTTCTGAATTGATGTTAACACCAATGCTATTGGTAAAGAATTTGTAGGAGACCTAACGAAGGTTTTTTAAGTTGACTTGGAATAAATGAATAAGAATTCCATGGAAGGCATATATAGTATAAATTTTATTCATAAAGCTAATATATAGTATAAATTTTGAGTTAAATTATATATATAGTTTATAAATTATGATATAAAAGATTAAAGGCATATGCATTTCAATAAATGTAACTAAAAATTCCTTTAAGTGTTATATTATGTCAAAATAATTTTTAGAGTTATAAATATAAGATTACTATACTCTTTTAAAACCATTTAGTTCTATTTATCTTTCAAAACCAACTATAAATTGTTTATTTGCTTTAGTATGGGAATTTTCTAAACCAAATTACTAAAAAAAAAAGGAACTATATTTTTGGTTTGATTTAGTTCGATTTGCGAATTTGTTTACTTTGGCTAACTTTTTTGCCCATCTCTTGTTGCTTTTGTATCACAAAGAGATGGCGTAACAATTCCTGGTATAATAGCAATGTAAAAGGAGAGCACTTTGTCTTATAATGTCCCTACTTACATGTCATGTTAAGAGATTGTTAGAGGAGGATGCACACTATGAAAGAAGGGTATAATTGCAACGTTCTTCTAGTGATAAAGTAGAGCCATGTCATTGTCTAATGGACTTAAAATCTCTTGTCTTTAAGAAAGTTCTAATACTTTGAATGAGTTGATCGCTTTGACTCAAATTCAGTATGCTATTTTTTGTTGTCTAGGTTGAGAAGTCCCTTCATGGCGAGTTATTGGAGTCAAAATAATCTTTTCTCTTATTTTGAAAACATCAGGTGCTTAGAAGTAGTCACAATGGATATTACGGGGGAAGGGTCCCTAAGTTTAAGGAATTTATGGTTGGAATGCTAGGGCATTGTGTTGGCTTGATATGCTAGGTCATTACATTAGTTTGGAGCATGGCAGCTAGGATGCCTAGACCTTATCTGAGCTTAATGCGTTAAGCCTTTACTTGAGCTTACAGTAAAATAACTAGTTGCTAGGCTTCAAGCATAAAGGTTGCAATGTTAGGATTGTGATGCTAAGGTATGACTTAGGCTTTGATTGTGAAAATTGCGTTATTAGGTCATCACTTGGGCTTGAACTGTAAAGGCTATGATCTTAAGGCATTGCTTGAGGCTAAGGTTTAGATGTTTGGATGTTAGGGTGTTGCCTTGGCTTAAAATATTGAAGCTAGTATGCTAAGGTGGTGTATGGCTTTAATGTGTAAGAAGTAAGATATTAGGACGCTAGTTGGACTTAATGTACAAGAACTAAGGTATTAGGGTATTAGATGGTCTTAAGTTATGGAAGTTAGATTGTTAGGACATTGCCTAGATTAAAGCACGAGATTTAAGATGTCAAGCCAGTGTCTAGGCTTCAAGCATGAAGCTAGGATGTCATGACTTTGCTTAAGCATTGGGCATGGAAGTTAAGATGCAAGGGCATTATCGTAGCTTAAGCCATGAAAGCTAAGATGCTAAGACATTACGTAGCTTAAGGCATGGAAGCTAAGATGCCAAGGATCACATATGCTTAAGGCATGTAAGCTGAGATGTTAAGGTATTGCTTTAGCACAAAGAATTCGTAATATTAGGGGAGTCTCCTAAACTTATAGGATTTAAAAATGTTAGGGAAGAATCTTAGCATTAAGGGATGTACATGCTTTGTAAACATTTGCCAATAGTGTTTGTCCCATTTCTTAGTTATGGTTAGACCCCTAGTTTAAATTTCACTCTAGAATGGTCTTTTGGCTTCAATGATGTTGGTGAGTCTTCAAGTCTTAAGGGTTAGACAATACCAAAGGTGTTTCTTGGTCTTTAGAGAATGAACACATAGAGTTAGGGGAACTCTTAGTTATAAGAGAAGCAAGCATGTAAAATTAAAAAAAATGCAAATATGAGTTGATGAAAAAATAAAATAAAATAATATTTGCAAATGTGAGTAAGGAAATTCACTCTTTTTTCATAAAGGGGGTGTTAAGGTTTGACCTTTCCTTTAGTACCTAACAAATTACTAATCACTATCATAAGAATTATGTGCCAACATATAGGTATCATGAATAAGGAGTTAGTTACTCCATGTATTGTTGTCTTTGATGATAAGCTCCTCGCTTTCCTCTCATATAACTATTCTCCTTAAGCTTAAACAATCTTTAGTGCGGTGGTCTACTATTTTGTAGTATCAACAATATTTAGTATTTCTTCTTTCATTTTCCATCTTTTAGCAAACTTAATGTCTTAAGCTTGCACCCTGTGATTGAGGATAGCCTATACATAGAAAAATATATTTATAAGTAGTAAATTTGTGATGCTGTTGCTAGGCACATGCATTAAGATTTACCAAAAAGACAAAGTCTTTCACAATGTAAGCATAATTGACAGTAGTGCAACCAATCTATAGTATGCATGCATCTAATAGTGATTTAGGTATTAGAAGCATGTAATTGATGTCTAATATACTTGGACTTTGTTAAAATGAACTTTAGTTAGGGGAAAATTGTAAAGGGCTAAATTAGATAGATTATAATATTAATTGAAGCCTACTAATGATCTAGCTTAACTCCATAAGTTAAGTGATAAGACTTAGGGACTCCAATCCATATTTGGGAGGAATTAAGAAGATTTGACTTAGTAGGCTCAAAATATGACTCTTTGGATTGATTCACTTGCTTGTAACTTCTCTTAGTCAAATTCATGCACTTAGTAAGAGAGATTATTAGGGCCTTGGACTTAGTAGGAAGCTCATCGGGATAACCCTAAAGTCAGTAAGCTTCATTTTATTTGTTGATTGTCAAGATGGTTAGATGGACATCTGATTTGCTTAAACTATGTATATAAAAATATCGCGAATACTCTAGCAAGAATACTGGGTCGGAATTAGGTAATACAAAGCAAGTAAAGTTGTCGATCCTTTGAGGATTAGGAAATTACTAATCCTATGTTAGTTCTTATCAATATTCAGGCAATCAAAAGTAAATTAACTAATCTAATAATTATACTAAAACTATTGAAAAGAAAATAACTATAAAATATCTAAAACTAAGCAATCAATTGAGAATTGTGAGAAAACAGAATTTACCTTAGTTATGTAAATCAAATTGTTATCATGTTATATAGATTAATAGTTATATGGTCATTCAAGTGAAATTATCGTGCCTTAAAATTAAGGATTTAAACCTTTAATTAATTGGTCAGCTCTCACATCCCCAATTAATAGTGGACTTTAAATTATAATCATACATCTCTCGATGCTATAATTGTTTAATACACTAAATCAATTACCCCTAATGTCTTAGTGAATAATTAATCGCAAAACATTGCATTAATCCCTAGATAACTTCTAATTAATCTAATTAATGCCGCTTTCGCATTAATCAATCAAATTAATCGAGAATTTTTAACAAACCCTATATCAACTCCCGTATCACTAGGGTTTCTAACAATTATAATTAATTAAACAACTATAATCGAAATCATAGAAATTTGCAATCATAAATCATCCATATATTTATTAATTCTATTACATGAATACAATTCTCATCTTTGCTACTTAGGGTTTAATTAATTCCTACAAATAAAACTTAGTCAGCCATGGAATTTGAAATGAAAGCACAATTACTAAATGAATTTACAAAGAAGTTCGTAATTGAAAGTAAGAATAAATCATAGAATTGCATAAACATAAATAAATTAGAAGTCACCAATTTCATAATTGTAAAGAGTAAACTTCAATTGCAACTTCAAAATTGATCTCCATAGGAAAAACGAAGTCTTCTCAACGATTCAAGAATTTCTAAAGAAGAATTCTTCAAAAACTATCTACTGACTGTTCTAAGACTCTCTAACTCTAAAGAAGATGTAAAGTTCTCCTAAACGATGAAACATACGGTTATTTATAGAGAAAACTAGGATTAGCTCTCGTAAGGCATTTTTTTCATGAAGGCTGGTGGTATAAGTTTCAAGGCCGGTAGCGTAGACATCCAAGGCCACCGGTGTTCGGTATAAGTTGACCCAAGGCCGGCTGCCTTCAATTCTAATCATCTTGTGGCTCGATTCGGGCTTCTTCGTTTGCATAAAACTCGTCTAACTTGTCCATATTTCCATTGTAAATCCTTCAATACCTGATATGTCTAAATGAAAATACTTAAGAACCAATTCTAAATGATTTCTATAAAATCAATAATAATTCTCTCTAATTCGCACATTAAAACATAAATAAAATATGCCTTTATCAACATCATTGAGCCAAGAGTTCATAAATACTTAGCCATACCTTCTCATTTAAGACCTATTTTTAGAACTCTAGAGATAGAAGAGATGGTACAAGGTTGTGAACTTCGTTCTTGAAGATGAAATAAGGTTCAAACCAAAAATGAGTCAATTTCAATCAAGAATAATGAGGTCAATAATCTAGACCTTGGATCTCCCTCACCTAGTGCATGTACCTTCTAACCACTAAGACAATCTTTTCCTCCTCCTAGTAACTCCTCTCCTAGTAATCCCTCTAGTGTCATTTCTATGTGACTCACCTCAGGTAATGGGTAGTGTAAAATTTACATGACAAATATGAGATGACAATGTTTAGATCCACATGTCAACAAAACTAAATAGAACTCATATTTGTCACCTTTATTATCTTATGAATACTTGTACACTTTAGTTAATATGTATCTACCATGTGACTTTTTTTTTTTAATCTTAGATAGTTTAATTGCCTATAATATTTAATTACTTCAAAATACATCACATTTATAGTTTGAAAAGTAAAAGTTTAATTGGATGTGATTAGCAATTTGGAACTTGATATATAAATTGGAAAAACAAATAACATTTACACAATGGTTTTAATACTATCTCTTTTTAACTTTTGATTACATCCCATTTTCATTTCGAATCTTTGGTTTCAATATCATAGTAAATTATATCTTGCTTTTCCATGTAAGTTAAACTTAAAAATCAAAGTATCTGTCCTTGACATATCATCCCCACCTGATGGAATTGAGGTAGAGATTGCCAGCTAAATGGACATATTGGCTTTTCACTAAAATCTCTCTATGATATGCACCTTGAAAACTCCATCAACCATAACCTTTTGTCTTTTACCTTTCTATATAAAATTTGATACGGCGCCTTAACATTTTCTTATTTGTTTCGACCCTAACCCTAACATTAAAATATTAGATCGGTAATAACAATATTTCAAATAGAAATTTCATTGTCAAGTCAATTATAGAAATATAAAAATACACCATATTACACATAGAAACTTGTGTACATTGGTATAAGTTTCTTTCTCTCTTTCCTTTTTCCCCCCTTTTTTTAATGTCTGTCATAGCATTTAAGTATATACTATAATAGGGTTAATGTCATGATTTATATCTTAATTTTATTATTTTTAATAATTATATATTTGAAATTTTAACTTATATAATTATACACCAAATTTAAAATTTAATTGTCACTGTCTATATTTCAATTAATTCTATTTCACACTATTAATATAATCGGCATGATTAACCATTGGGGTAGCTGCTTACAAGATTAAGGGGATCATGCAACCTCTCACAGGTGGCCTTCGGTAACCCGTTGTAAAATAATGGGTCACAACCATCTTAAAAAATGCTAGTTATGAGACCCACTAGTAGTTATTGGTGGTTGTAAACAGCATTAGAGGTGTCGTAGGATCCCTTAAGGTTGTAGGTGGTTACTCTATTGATTGATTGTATTGATTAAACTGACGGTATGAATTACAATTAATTAAAGTGTAGACAATAATAATTAACTTTTCAATTAGGTGTATAATTAGATAAGTCAAAATTTTAGGTGTATAATTGTAAAAAGTGGTAAACTATGATATTTCCTAAACTATGATATATATTAAAAATAAAAAAATAGTATAATGATCAATTTTTTAAGGATTTATTGCCTAAGTTTCTTATTCCTTACATTCTTTATTTTAATGTAATTCTTTTGGTATAGTTGGTTCCTTAGTTATTATTTAATATCTTTCCTCGTTTGTTGCCTTGGCAAGCAACATTTACTATTGTCTTTTATCACCAACTAAAGGCAAAAACATTGTTTACATTATGTTAAGAGAATATTCAGTAGAAGTCCTTCAACATCAGAATGAAAAAACAAACCTTAGTAAAGATAGCAACATATTTCTTATGGCATATTAATTCGATTCAAACAATGCTATTATTGCGAATAAATAAATGAATGCAATATTTATTCCCTTCCATAATTTTGATGCAAGTTCAAGAAAAATGTTGTTTATAAAATCTCTATAAACTAAATAGGCAGCTATTAAGAAGAAGATAATGTCATCTTTAACCACACTTAAAATTCTAAAACAAGTAAATTTAACTTTTTTGGTAGTTATATATTTTCTTAAAAATGAAGTAAGTTTAGCAAGTGCTAGATAGAACTATTTATAAAAAGAGAGATAGTATTATGTGTAGTATTTAAGATTTTAAAGTATAAGATTGTTTAGACGTCTTACATAATTTTGATAACATATATTTTTCAAATAAATTAAATAATAAATTGGAGTTGCAGCAAGTGGAATGAAGGATGTTGCTTTATAGCGATGACATGGAGTAGGTATGAGTGGGTAATCCTATTAAATAGGTTATCTACCCTATACTCTATTTTACTGGGTAAGTAGGGTTGGTAATTTAGCACCCGACTTGTCAGATTTGGATAAGACACGATATAATTTAAACGGGTTTGATAGAGAAAAAATCAACACAGGATACAAATGAATTAAAGTTGTCTGGAAATGTTTCAATTTGTATCTAGATATAGGTTAAGGTCCCAAATTTGTTTACGAACCTATTTATTAAACAGGTCCTAGGTTCTACTTATGAATCAATTTACTATTAATAAAGTTATACATATAAATATTGCTCTTTCATTTCTAGTAGAGAGCAAAGTAAAAATGTACATGGTCTAATCTGGTTCGGTCCAATCCACATTCTACAGGTCAATTGATACAGTTAAATTAGTCAAACACCAACAATTTTTAGTAATTAGGATTCCTTCTATCTGTAACTTCTATTTCTTTTTCTTTTTAACTTCTAGTTGCAAGCTAAGCACCTTTTATCTAACATTCACAAGCTCTCAAGTTTTTATTTTACTCAATTATCAAAATTGAGTGTAAAGTTTTGAGTCTTGTTTTCTACATAGTGAGGTACTAATTTTTTTTTTTTTTTGTCTTCATTGTATCAAATAGTGTGTTCTGTTTTTTATCTTTATAATCTTTTTTATTCTGTTTCCATTGTACTATGATAATAAGGCACTAAACTATTGAATTTTTTTTAGAAACCATTCATTGGAAATTCTTATTAGAAAATAGTATGCTTTGCTACTTTTTCTATTTTTTATAACGCGCTGCAATTGGATTTTTTTCTTATAAGAAAGACAAATTCTAGATAGTAAAATAGTAATAAATCACAACTGCTTGCTGAAGTAATCTTTAGGGTCGAGAAACTTTCAATGTAATATATTTTATTGATATGATTTTTTTTTTATGTGTAGATTTTTTTATCATATCCCTTAAAGATCTAATAGAGAATGTGCTGAATTTGGAAATCAACACTGCTAGTAATATCTCTTTAGGCCACGGTTCTACTTAATTAAGTGATGTTATGTAATTTAAAATTTGAGATTTCTGGTAATTTGATTAGACTTTATTTCGCTAATACTTTTATTTGAGTTTTAATTTTATATTAAGCGCTAAAACCCTATAACATTTATATTTATAGCATTTAAATATTATTATTGTCCATTTACCTTTTATATGTGCAAGTATCTTATAGATTTTTTTTTATACCTTTAAAATCGATGAATGAGTCCAACCTGAATAGGAGACATACTTATTAAATGGGCCAGGTTACGGGTTTAGGTATTTACATACGATTAATAAACGAGTTATGTCACAAGTTGAGATTTTCTAGACACAAACTCGTTTTAACATGAACATGAGACAACGAGATAACACAAATTGTTAGCCCTATGGATAGGTTTAGAATGGATATTAAAGGTCGTATGGTAGGTGTTGGGTAATAATTTTTTTGAACTTGCTCCTATAGTAAGGTATGGGTATGGGTATTGGTATGGATACGGGTACGGGTATGTGTAGGATATCTTCATAACTTGGTAGAATGAAGATCTTTGAGCTCTTGGAGGTCTAGGTGTTCTAACTTAGGTTGGTTAGGTTTGGATTAAGTGCTTAGGTAAGAATCACGCATTGATACCTCGACAAACAAGGAGAATCTAATGGTAAAAAATACTTATTCCACCAAATCTAGAGAGCATCTCGAGATTGTTATTCGCTTTCTTAAAATGGGATAGCCTCATCCCTTATAAATAAAGGATGAGATATCATGTTCAAGGAAGGATATAAGTATAGGTCCTCTGTAATTTAAGACTCCTTTTATAAGTGTGTATATCTTAACTTGGGTTGCTTTAGGGACACTTTTACAGGAGAAAATGGTTTAATAATACTAATATGTGGTATATAAGTTTCTCCTCTTGAAGATAACGATGATATTATACTCCATTATTCAACCATAGTAAGATAGAAGTTAGCAACTAGTAAAGCACAAACATGCAGCTGAAGAGATGCCAAAACGACATGGAGAGCAGCTTCCAAGTCATCTGGATGCACTGCATCACACCCTAACCACACCCCCCCCCCACCCTCTTACAATGTCATATGTTTTCCCTTTCTCATATGATGTCTTATTATGTACTATATTGATAAATTGGTAAAAAGTAAGCTACTTAGGGGCGGATGGGAGGGTAGGCTAGACTCAATTCATTCAAGATTCAAAACTTTTGGGGGAAAAAATTAATGTACACTATAGTTTTTAAAAAAATTGAAAATATGTACATGTTCTATAATTTCGTCCATCCAACTAGTGACTCACCCTTCTCGCTGTCAAACTTTGTGTCCACCATTGAAGCTAACAGTTAGCATCAAATGAAGTTTATTTATAGTTAAGTTGGTAAAAAATCATGCGGGACTTGAATCTTATGTTATTACATGACTAAGATCAATAGCCTTACTAAGATAATAAGAAAAAAATCAATATGTGAATAAATTAGATAGAGGAAATAATAGATGCATATGTTTATAGAACTCATCTTAGATAACTTTACCATATCAAGTTTGTCGTCTTATGTATCATTGTTCCCATTGTAACTTTTGCATCTTGATTATATAAATAATTAAAATAACTCTAATGGGTAAAACACCAAAATCCCCTACCCCTTTAATAAATTAGATAAAAGAAAGCATATGTCCAATGCATAATCACATGCAAATCTGATCTACATAAATGATATGTTTTTGAAATTTATTGGGGGTTAATGCTATAAATGATATTTAAACTTTGTCAAAATATGTAACTTACTACCTACATTTTGAGAAGATTAATTAGCTAACTAATTAAATATTTTATGGTTATTTTTCTACCTAGACTAACTTTATTAGGTCCATCTATTGACTTAGATATAAAAATAAATCAAGAATTGATTCATGGGATTAGTGGGTTGTATGACCCATTTTGCCTTAAGTGCTCATTTCGACTACCTGGCAAAGGGTTACATAACTCCTTGTAAGTAGCTACCTACCGCTCGTTAGCCTTAAGGTGGTTAGGATGTTCAATTTCTATTTCGCTATTATGTCTATATTAACAAACGGATTTAACTGAGTTAGTTTAGATAGTAAAAATAACTATAAAAATATCAATTAAATAGTAAATTAATATTTTAAAATATATATAATATATTATATATTTTGATAAAATTTGAATATCATTTATAATATTAATCTTTTCATATATATTGAGAATATCTAGAAGATAAAAAGGACATCATCCATAAATGGTATCAACTATATACAATATTTTCCATCCAACGGGGAGGACTGGGCCGGAACTTATGACCCACTTTAATGAAAGGACAAGGATTGGAAACCTTATCACATTGGGTTCTCAATAGAATGAAAATCGTTCTTTAATATATAAAAATGAAAAAAACAGAGAGGGTGCTCTTATACATTATTGTAATGGAGAAGCTCTTCTGTATGCGTTCGGTATAAAATTTTATAACATACATATTGTAAAACTTTCAGTTTTAACCATTCTTCTATGTATACACTAGTGGAAAATGGACCAATAATACATGTGCAAATAAATAAATTTCATATAATCTATCTAACTAAGCAAGAAAATATTATATGACTTGATTATAAATTGTTCTACTGATAAAAAATCATAACAGACGTAAGCACCACTTATCATTGAAATTACAGGGATCACTACAAACCTTTGCATGCCTTCTGATTTCTCTCATTGTTTTCCCCCTTAGTCCTTAAGTATAGTTAACAATCCTTAAAAAGTGAGAGTGTGGTTACTAATCCTCGAAAAAGTGGGATGGTCGGATGGTCAAACTATAAATAAATAAAAAAATAAAAATTATTATTATTATTTTTTTTTTTAAAGAAGGTGTGATACAAAAAGGGCATATGACTCTTTATTGTTGCAGACAATAATTGAAGGTTTTGACTAATATTCAAATGTCCTCTTCTCGACGTATCCAATTTATTGTTTCTATTTGGCATATATAATCTGAAAATTTCATGTTATTTCTTTTAATTTTTTGGCCAAATTCCATGTAATATTTACTTAGAACACTTCATATTTGTGAAATGAAATTATAAAGGAACAGAATTTCAACTTCTAAGGAGTAAAATAAAGGAGTAATAACTACAAATGAAATTATAAAGGAACAGAATTTCAACTTCTAAGGAGTAAAATAAAGGAGTAATAACTATTACTTTAATTGATTGCACTTAAAATTATAAAAACAATATATTAGGCATATACTAAGAAAATACCTACCCTATGGCAGGCATTCAGTGTCACAACCCACAACTCAAGGTATGTCATGACCTACTGCTATATTTAGCCCTTTTTTCAGCCACACCAAATATAAGGAATAGTTGACAACTATTTTAGGAATCACGTTTCTAATTTTTTCTATTTTATATTAATATATATATATATACATTATATATTTAAATTACTTAACAAATATCTCGGCAAGTAGAAAAATGCCATGTATCTCTTATCTGTGATTAACAAGCACGGGTTATGTCCAATCATACCTCCTCAAAGCAACAAAGTTTTCACTACAGACATCAAGAACGTTAGTAAATTTATTAATCTATTTATTATGATCTTTCAATAGTTCACCTGCAACACTAGAGAATCCGCATCATCGCTTAAAAGCGTCTATTCTGTTCCTACATTTCCCACCAAGAAGTCAGGCGGTAGCATTTACACATAACGTGTTTCTGTCTTGGTTAGGCTAAGCCTCCCAATTACTTGTTCGTGATAATTGCAGGCATCATCACAAGAAGATTGAGCATATATATATATATATGGAAATGGATCATTTTTTAAAATTTATAAATACATGATATGTTCTATATTTTCTTTTTCTTTCTTTTTTTTTTTTTTTTATATTTTAATAAACACATCATCCGCATTGTTTTCTACTACACGATTGTTAATCTCCATAGAAAAGACATATCTTATTTAGAAACCTCAAATAAGACAAGAACAATATGCTTTCTTTTATCATCAAATCCTATGGTGTGTTTATTTGATACAAGGTGTGGTTCTTGTGATTTTGGTTTTCTGTTTTATTTGCATAGACGAACTTAGGGAATCCGATCCTGTCAATATAAATACTCAAGCGACCTGCCAATTGCCCATATGTCCACTCCATTACTTCGCATCCCTATTGCCTTAGGTGGAGAGAGAACCAACAAACACCCAAAAGCCATGGCTTATTTGCTATGGATTTCACTCATATTTCTTGCTAGTGCTTATCTCTTAAGATCATATCTATGGGGAACCTCAAAGCCCAACAACATAAAAGGAAAACTACCTCCAGGACCAAGGGGCCTCCCCATCCTTGGAAACCTCCCTATGTTAGGAGATAACCCCCACCATGATCTTTGCAGGTTGTCCCAAAAATATGGACCCATCATGTACCTACGCCTAGGATTTGTTCCCACAATCGTTGTCTCCTCACCCGAATGGGCGGAACAATTCCTCAAGACTCATGACCTTGTTTTTGCAAGCCGGCCGCCGCATGAGGCTGCCAAGTACATGTCGTATGAGCAGAGGAACCTCACTTTTGCACCATATGGTCCATACTGGCGAAACATTCGGAGGATGTGCATGTTAGAACTGCTTAGTTCTTCGAAGATCAATTCCTTTGGCCCCATGCGAAGGGAAGAAATAGGATTATTAGTCCAGTTTTTGCGTGAGGCTTCTCTTAATCGCAGCGTGGTGGACCTAAGTGCTAAGGTAATTTCGTTGATCATTTTATTAATTGTGAACGTAATGGAGTATGACAGTTAGCAATTTAATTTAAAACTTCTAAGTGTAAAATTGGGAAAAAAAAAATAAAAAAATAAAAATTATGCAGTTGCTTTCTAAACTCTGTTATTAATGATTCTTTAGGGATGATTTTAGGAGTTCTAGTAGGGGTCTAGAAAGTATATACATATTTTTTTAAATGTTACAAGAATGTGAATGCACTTTTGGCGATCTATCAGCATGAGTAGATATGATTATCCATATGTTTATTCCATAAATTTAATCAATGGGCTGATACAAATGCATTTAATCAATAGATTTCATCAATGAGCGCGGACATGAGTTGCCGGATGGTGTTTGGGAAGAAATACGTGGAGAAGGAGTTCGACGAGAGAGGGTTCAAGGCAGTGATGCAACAGGTGATGCAGCTGTCGGCGACACCGAATTTAAGCGATTATTTGCCCTACGTGGGGGCTTTAGACTTGCAAGGGCTTACTAAGAAAATGAAGGCTGTGAGCAGAGTGTTTGATGCATTCTTTGAGAAGATCATTGATGAACATATTGAGACTAGGAAAGAAGGAGAGAGCAGAGACTTCGTAGATGTTATGTTGGGTTTTGTAGGATCAGAAAAGACTGAGTACCGTATCGAGAGACCTAATATCAAGGCCATCCTGCTGGTAATTTTTCTTCTATATGATAATATGCTTATGCTTTTTATGATCCCATGTATAAATGCAAACTTAATTAGTTTTATGAAAATTCGTTCCTTCTAAGAAATTTATCCTTTTGTCTACGTTACACTTATGATGAATGATGTTCATCTATGCTTGTGTTAATTCTTGTTAAGATTTATGGTTGATTTAAAAACTAAAAATTAGTACAATTTGTTTAGATAGTTCATGTATTAGTATTATTCAATTTTTTTTCTTAATTAAAGAAGGTGTATTATTGAGTTGTATATATATATATATAAAAGACCTAAAATATTTAGTGTTAGAAATACACATTTACCGGTAGAAGATTAAAGTGCTAAGCATGGGATCCATATGCTAAAATAGGTCTAGGGCCAATGTTGGAATACCAAATTTATCATTTTAGTGTCATATAAGTTATCAATATAGCCCCTTTGGATATTGAATTATTTGAATGGATTGGCCTAATATGCTTAAAAAAAAAAAAAAAAAGGAATGAGATCCATTTCTTTTATTTTTAGCATACATGCCACCATATTTTTGTCAAAAATTTTCCCCTGATTGTGTCTGATCACGTTGTTCAAGAGCTTATGTTTTCTAAGCTCAAATCTTAGGTGTAGGAAAGTAAGGAGTTCAGCCTCCCATTGTTTTGGAAAAAGAAATTAATATTAAAATATAACCAATATTGAAAATGCTTCTAATCAGTTATATTAATATATATAAGTGCTATAAGCGGAGAAAATGAATCTAAAATAAGTGAAAAATTAGGTATAAATATTCATGAAAGTTAAATAATTGAAGTCATTTATCATTTGATCGATCCATTTAAAATATAAATAACTAATGTCCCTTGATTGTCGCTTCTTGCATAAATATTGTTTTGGTCTATTGCATTTGTTGTAGAAGGATGTATATGCAGGAGAATCTTCTTGAAAAAAAGTTTGTCCTCTTCGAATGAAACAAAGATAGAGCAATGGTTATTACCGGATGTCACCATCTCAGTTTATGGTTTTCCTTCGCCAAAACATACTCCTACAAAATTAAAAATGTTGTTTGTCAAATTTAGCACGATCTTGAAACAAAGAAAAAAGATAATTGTGTGAGTTCTGGATATAGACTATTCCTCAAAATCAAAACGTAAGAGCGTTCTGTGGACCTAAATTAAAGAGTTTCGTATACATACTCTTGTTTTAATTGTTTTTTTTTTCCTATATTTGTTTTTTTTTTCAGGCCAGGGGGAAATATATATATATATATATATATATATATATATTAGATACACGAAAAGTAGTATCTTTTGTCATACTTTTAGGTATGGAATTTTATAATGGTATTAGAGTTAAGTAAGTTTTATGTGCTTTAACTAAAGTTGAAAACTACAATTATCTGCAAGAAGCAAAAAGGAAAGTTACTTGTGGGGTCCCCCGAGTATAGCCAATCTAGTCATTTATTAATTTCTGCTCCTTAATTGATTCATGTTTTTCGGTTGATATAATACCCATGTGGTATTATTTCATTTATTCCAGGAATTTAACATATGTTTATGGCATTCTAGTAGGAGAATCCTAAGTGCAAGATTTTCGAAAAGGGTTAATAATGCACTTTTTAGTCGTTTCGACCTGCATCGGTTGGATGTCGTAGAATTTTGTTAAACTTATGTGTTACACAAACAAACGATATAGACCGTATCTTTTCATTGTTGATGCTTACCTTCACCCATACCTATTTTATACCTTTAACATATAGACCAACAGAATAATATGATCATACAGTAAATCAATTACATTTACATAAAGCCTTGCAAATTCATGTGACATGATGTATGTGTTGATTTTCCCAAGCGATTCTTAGTTATTTATCTAAATAACTTTGATTTATGGGTCTAATATACGATTATTTTTATCATTTCTAGGATATGTATGCTGGCTCAATGGACACATCCGCTACAGCGATAGAATGGGCCATATCGGAGCTCATAAGGCATCCACGTGTAATGAAAAAGGTGCAAAAGGAAATAGAAAGTATTGTGGGCATGCAAAGAATGGTAGAAGAATTTGATTTGGATAGCATGGAATACTTAGATATGGTCATCAAAGAAACCTTTAGAATCCATCCAGTCGGACCATTACTTATTCCTCATTTTTCAACAAAAGACTACACCATTGATGGCTACTACATCCCTCACAATTCACGAATTTTCATCAACACGTGGGCGATTGGTCGAGACTCGAATGTGTGGTCCGACCCAAATAAATTCCTTCCAGAGAGGTTTGAGGGCATGAATATTGACATACGAGGACGTGACTTTCAACTCTTGCCGTTTGGGTCAGGACGAAGAGGTTGTCCTGGGATGCAACTTGGGCTTATTGTGGTACGCTTAGTGGTGGCACAGTTGGTGCATTGCTTTGATTGGGAACTTCCTAAAGGCATGTTACCTTCGGAATTGGATATGACCGAGAAGTTTGGCCTTACTACCCCTAGAGCTAAGCATTTGATGGTCATCCCATCCTATCGACTTAAGATATAACTCGTAGGTTATATCGTTTTCTAATTTTCTTTACTTTGCTTCAATTTTATTATATACTTCTAGAGATATGTGAAGAAAAGGAAAAAAAAAATGTTATCTGGTTTAGTTCTATGTCCAACTATAATATGTTACCTACTTTTTTTTTTCTCTTTCTTTTGATTAGATAAGACCATTCTTGAGAGTAATGCACCCATTAATCCTAATGACATATTATCAAGCATGCTTGATAAGTAATCTAAGATTCATAAGCATTTTACATCTTTTCATTGTTGTTTGGATGAGATGGTAAATAAAAAAAATTTACATCAATTCATGCTTTTATTTTTTTTTTTTGATAAGATGTATAATTAATACTGGAAACATAAAGCATTTGTTTTAACTTTTAACACTAACAAATGCACTTGTTAAGAAATCTATGTAGCTAGTGTCAAGATTGTCACACTTCTCTAGTTCATCATACAATTTACTTTTGATCTCTTAAGATAAGCTGGAGTAATAACTCCCTTCATTAAGAATAGAGCATAATTATAGCCTTTACTAACCTTAAATAGTCTTTTATTCTTTCATTTTTCTATTGAAACCATCATGGTTTGTTTAGGAGTTAAGTTAATTACTAGGGCCTACCAAATGCACATAATGTTCTATCTTAGTTGAGAAGAAACAAAGATGGAAGATAACAAACTAAAGGCCAAATAGAGGATTTGACTCACCATAGCTCACAATCAAACTCTAGCCACTCGATATGACTCATGAATGGTGGAAATAAGGTTATTCGCCACTAATTCCTTGCTTGAGAGAAATTACTACAAAGCTTGCAAGAACTTAGAGAAAGTATATTTCACTAAGAAGATGATTATTGTCTACTATTACAAAATATGCCCTTACATACTTGTTGATAGTTAGTTTTTACTCGCTCGACTTGTCGAACGTTGATAGTTAAAGTTTCATTCACTTGTCCATTCGGCTACTATGCGGTTGAGTAGCTTAAACACTTTGTACCTGGCTGAGTAACACAGATCCATTCCTAATTTGAACTCAAGGGAAATAGTGCGAATAGTTATCACTAGCATGGTTATATTATATAATCGTTTACTTTCCCTACATTTCAGGAAATGAGTCTAATCAAGAGTTTTCTACTTGTTTCGATGGTTATTCCGATAATTGCTACTTCAAACACAACATTCACCTATAAATACGAGAAAGAAATACTGTAAGAGTATCTGAGAACTCTTAACCACTCACTTAACTTTCCCTACTCATGTTTACTGACTTAGACATTGGAGTGGCCGCATGGCCACATTGGACTTGCTTTAGTACTAAGTTCTTTTCTTTTCTCTTTGTAGGATATTTTCATTTACTAAAATCCACCAACAACATTTGGTGCCATCTATGGTTCTCAAATACACCCATATGGCAAAAACTAGGATGACTAAGAGTGTAGGTGTTGGTACTTTCTTGCAACACCTTAAAGGGGGGAGTAGGCATATTGATGAGCAACGTTTAGCTAGGCTCAAGCAACTTTGTCTCAACTTGGCCAAAGAAAACCAATAACTAAACAAAAAACATAAAAAGATCCTTAATCTCCTTCATAATAGTGTACATCTAAATTGAAACAAAGAGCATGGAGATCATGACAACTAGAACAACGATGACTCAATTTATTCACTTAAGTTATTGAAAAAGTAAGCTGGGGTTGTGATGGGACTCTTGGCTCCTATACCTAAAAAAATTGACAAAGGCAAGCAACTATAGTAGGTACACTATGCTGAACCCTTGCATGTCAGTACCCCTACTGTAATGAGTAAGTAGTTCCAAATTAAGAAAAGCCCTTTCTCTCTTGAGGTTTTAGAGGAAGTGATACTATAACACATCAACTTACTACAGTTTGAAACATATGACGATACAAAAGATCCTGAAGAGTATTTAGAGTACTACCGCACGTTGGCTAAGTTGTATGGTTTGAGTGATGCAATGGCCTATCAAGCTTTCCTTCAACCTTGAGGAATGTGGCTAGTACATAGTTCAAACATTTGAAATCAAACATCATTTCTTGTTTCGAAGAACTAGTAAAAGTGTTTCTTCAGCACTTCCTTGCAAGTAAGATTCCTATTGAGGATTCTTTAATCCTTAACACAATTAAACAAAGATTAGATGAGTCAATTAGAGACTACTTAGCTAGGTTTATGGTTGAGATGGTTTACATCCCAAAATTGGATATGAGCATGGCCCTCAATGCTGTAATCAATGGAGTCAAGCTCCATTGAGACTTTTTCAAGTCTCTCGCAAAGAATAAACTGAAAACTTTTGTTGAGTTCAAGGCTAAGGTCACCTCATACATTTGATAGGAAGATGAGAGAAAGGCTCAGTAAGAAGTCAATCAGAATAGAGGAGATAGGAAAAATGATACGAGGAGAAGTGTAAAAGATAGACTAGAGATAGATGATGAGCAAAGTTCAAATGTTGAGAGAAAGAGACTAAGGATTCCAATGCATTCGTCCTACACACTTGTCAATTATCCAATTTTGACATATTGATGGAGGTACATAAACAGAGAGGCATTCTGTAGTGGCTAGAAAGAATAAGAGGAAATCGCTTAAGGAGAAATTCTAATTAGTATTGTGATTTTCATCGTAAAAAAGGCTACAACATAGATGAATGCATCCAACTTAAGACTGCAATTCAACATGGCCATTTATGCAAGTTCTTAGCACATGATGCTGAGAACATTAAGAGACCGCCTTAGAGGAGATGTGAGGAATAGCTGGATGACACTCGGCTAACTATTGCCAAAAGAGATGCAAGGGATGGAAGTTCCAGTAAAGTACCTAACGAAGTAATCAACACTATTATCGGTGGACCTACTATAGGCTAATCAAGCTCTTCGAGTCTGACTAACGCTAAAAAATATGTTTCTAACATCTAAGGCAAGAAGGTTAAGATCGATAGCACAATTACTTTCATAGAAGAAGACTTTGAAGGCTTCTACAGGTCACATGATGATGTACTTGTTATCAGTGCATGAGTTACTAACTTCAAGTTTAAGAAAGTTCTTGTTGACATTGGAAGTTTGGCGAATATCATTTTCCAACACGCTTTTGACTAGATGAGACCTAAGATCAAGGCATAGTTAAGATCTTATAAATATGATTTGTATGCCTTCAACAATTAACCTATCCAAATAGTTGGAGCAATTTCTCGGCTAATCTAGATTGGAGATGATGAGCATGTCATAGAGGATAAAGTGGATTCTTTGTTGTCAAGTGTTGGTCCCTATACAATGTGATCATGGGATGGCCATGCCAACATCTATTTGTCATCGTCCCTTCAACTGTGCACCTCAAAGCTGAATTCCTTGCTCCCATAGGAGTCGGTGTATGCAAAGGGGACCAGCAGTTGCCAAGGTCCTTGTACATGAGAGCCTTGAAATAAGAAGAGGTATTTTAAGTAGAAAGCTGTCCTGATGGTAAGTCAGTTGGCATAAAAAGTACCAAGAATGACATTAAGGAAATCCCTTTAGGAGATGACCTTGAGAAAACAACGAAGATAAGGAAACCCTTGCCAGTAAATATTCGACAAAGTTTGATTGATTTCTTGTGAGTTAATGTTAACATATTTGTATGGTCCCCTTCAGACATGCTGGGTATCCCAAGAGACGTTATGGTACATAAGCTCCAGATTAATTGGAGTGCAAAGGTGATCTAATAAAAGAAATAACATTTTGTACTAGAGAGACAAGTAGCTATAGAAGAAGAAGTCTAAAAGCTATTGAAGGCAAGATTCATTTAGGAAAAGCCTTATCTAACTTGGCTAGCCAATTGTGTGCAAGTCAAGAAGTTTAATGGCAAGTGACGAATGTGCATAGACTTCATGGATCTCAATAAGGCTTGCCCTAAGGATTGTTTCCCATTATGGAAAATCGATCAAATGGGAGATTCAATCACTGGTCATGCATTACTTTCTTTTATGAATGCTTTCTTGGGTTACAACCAAATCAAGATGGACAAGGAGGACGAAGTCCATACATCATTTGTTACTAATTTTGGAATGTATTGTTACATGGTGACACCTTTTGGGTTGAAAAACGCTAGTGTAACTTACTAAAGACTCATTACCAAGATGTTTAAACCGTAGATCCACTAAAACGTTAAAGTATATGTCAACGACATGATTGTGAAGAGTGCGACAAAGCATTGCCATCTTGCTAATCTTAAGGAGGCATTTGCTACTCTTAATTGGTATAACATGTAGCTTAACCCACAGAAGTGCGTTTTTGGTGCAACTTTAGGAAAGTTTGTAAGATAATTGGTCAATTGGTGTAGTTTTGAAGTTAACCCGAGAAAGATTAAGGTGATAATAAATATGAAATCCCCCCATATAGTCAATGAAGTATAGGAACTCATCAAGCGAATAGCTACCCTCAATTGATTTGTGTTAAGAACCGTAGATAGGTGTGTAGAATTCTTTAAAATTTTAAGAAATCTGAGAGAATTTAAATGTTCTGATGATTATGAAAGAGTTTTCAATGATCTCAAAGAATTCCTTGCGTCACCCTCGATACTCTTGACACCTATTTCTAAAGAAAATTTATATCTGTACCAGCCGGTTAGCAGCCGGCCTTTTTCTTCTATATTGGTTCGAATTGATGGCAAAGAGCATTGACTTGTTTATTATGTAAGTCATGTCTTATAAGGGCTAGAGCATTGGTATACGAAGATTGAGAAATTTGTTTTAGTAGCAGTTCTCTCAGTAAGGAAATTGAAACCATATTTCAAGGCTCACCAGATCATAGTCCTTACTGATCAACCATTGCGACAGACATTATAATGGCCAAACTCTTTAGATAGGATGATGAAATATGCTTTAGAGTTGAGTGCCTATGGTGTGCAATACAAACCCAAAATGACATTAAAAGGTCAAGTGTCGGCAAATTTTTTGGTTGAGTTCATTGGTGAGGAAGATAGTGTGAAGATTATCGAGAAATTGGTGTGGCACCTTTATGTGGACAGTTTTTCTATTAGAGAAGGAAGTGGTGCAGGCCTTATTCTTCAAGGCCCTTACAATGTCAAGGTTAATTATGCCTTAAAATTCGGATTCCTAGCTAACAACAACGAATCAGAATACAAAGCTTTGATTGCTAGATTGAAACTAACAAAAGAGATTGGTGCCGAGAAGCTTGAAGTGTTCTCTGATTCACAATTGGTGGTGAATCAAGTCATAGGAAGTTAAGCGGTAAGAGAAGAGGAAATGAGCTACTACTTGTTGGTGGTACGAATGCTTACAGAAGAGCTTCATTCTTTTTCAATTCACAAGGTTTTAAGAAGTAGGAATATTACCGTTGACAAGTTGTCAAACCTTTTGTCAATTTTCTTTCGTACAAAAGTTTATCCACTCCTCCATAGAGTTGTGAATTGGCTTCTTACCTAAAAGAAGAATCTTAGATGGATCCCTTTGTAGATTACTTGAGACATGGTACTTTCCTTGATGACAAGAAGGAAGCACGAAGATTGGTTTATAAAGCTACGAATTACACATTGATAGATGATTGGCTATATAAATGTGGCATGTCACAACCTTATCTTTGATGCCTTCTTTCGAGAGATGCCTAACGGGTGTTATCAAAACTACATGGGGGCATATATGATAATCACATGAAAGTATAGACACTGATGTCTGCGTGTTGCGACTTGGCTATTATTGGCTAATTGTGAAAAAAGATGTACGGATGGTTGTTCGGCATTGTCCATAGTGTTAGAATCATACAATATCGAGTTACATGCTTTTAACTGAATTGCGTTACCTATTCAATCCTTAGCCTTTTGCCCAGTAGGGGTTATATATTCTTGAACCTTTCTCGAAGTCTACCACCCAGTGACAATTTTTCATTATTGCTGTGGATTATTTTACAAAATGGGAAGAGGTCGAAGAAGTGGTGAAAATTACCGAACAAAAAATGGAGGCATTTGTTTTCAACTCCATAATTTTGAGATTCGAGGTTCCTTTTATGATCATCATGGACAATGGCCTGTAGTTTGACAACAAGAAGTTTTGAACATTTTGTGAGAAATATAGCATTCGCCTAAACTACATGTTTGTAGCATACCCTCAGACGAATGGACAAGTTAAAGTGATCAATAAGATCATCTTGCATGGACTAAGGAGGAAAGTAGATCAAGTTAAGGGGAGATGGGCGGATGAGTTGTTGGGTGTTTTATAGGGGTACCGAACCACCTACAGAACCATAATAAAGGAAACCCCCTTTAGGTTAGCATTCGGTACGAAAGCAGTTTTGTTGATTACGTTAGATCTACCTAATCTACGAGTGTAGAATTTTGATGTGATGATTAATTAAGTTGGATTAATGGCAAATTTGGACACCGTTGAAGAAATTAGAGATATTACAAGAGCAAAGATTGTGGCAGACTAGCATAGAGCAGCTAGGTATTACAATTAAAAAGTAAAGCATAAGGTTTTTCAACCTAGGGACTTGGTTTGTTGAAAGTTGGAAGCAACTGGTGTACGAGAAAGCCATAGGAAGATCAGCGTAAATTGGGAGGATCTTGGTAAAGTTTAGGAAGTCGTTGGTAAGGGGGCCTATTGACTAGAAAGGTTAGATGGATCAATCATTCCTCGAGAATGGAATGCTGAGAATTTGAAAGTCTATTTTAATTAATTACCTGGATGATGTTCATGTCCACTTATTTTGTATGGTGATAGCCTACTAGTTTGAAAGGCAATAGCCTACTTGTTTATAAGAATTATATTTGAAGTCTTATTTCATTTATTGATTTATTTATGACTGACAAGATAGTAAGTTCAAACCGCATGGTTAACAAACTGACATAAGTTCTAGCCTATTGTGTTTAACAAACTTCTGAAATTAATCCTATAGCCTAGTAATATGGCTAGTCCATGTCTCAAATGGCTAATGGACAATGTCTATAAGGGATGCATGGAAGGCGTGTGAAATAAATCATGCCGAAAGAATTAAGCGTGTGAAATAACACATGTTGAAAGAATAAGGCATGTGAAGTAAAAACATGTTGAGAAATACTTAGTGTATGAAATAAAACATGCTGAAGAATAAGAACATGTGAAGCAAAACATGTATATTAATAGAAAAATCATAGATACCGAAGGTGTTTTTATTCATTACAATGTTATCACAAATGCTTAGCCTGGTGGCCTAAAGTATTACATACAAAGAACCCAAGTGCAAGACTATCCTATAGCCTATTTTCGAAGTGAGCATATGTAATCTTAGGGCCAAAGGCTGGGGCTTTCTTAGAGCATACTTCTTTTTCGATTCTTAGGGTCTCAGAGCAAGTGGATTTTTCCTTCCGCTTATAGGGGATTTCCTTTGATAGACGTTCTTCGTCTTCTTTGAGATTATTGATACGATCTTCCTTATCATCTCTTATGACGATCTTGTTGCTTGATTCCTCATCATTGCCTTCATCACAACCACTTACTTTGTCATCAACTGGGGTGAAACTTGAGGATTTCCTCTCTTGCCGCCTGGACCCCCTCTAACAACTTCTTTTACAAGAGTCTCTCGTATTGCCGACTAGGAGTGACGATGTCTAAAGCCTCTTCGATAGAGGGACCTCTCTTCATAGTCTCCTCCAACTCAGCAACATGGCTTTGCAATTTTGTATTGTTGGTTTCTAGCTCTTTAATTTGTATCTTGAGCTTATCTTCCTCTTCACTCGTGGTGAAGAGAGTTTACCCTAAGCCCTAACACTCTTCCTTTTTCATTTGTTGCTCCTCTCTTAAGCCTTCAGATTCCCTATACTACTCTTCAATCTTGGCCTTAAGGCTCGAGACTTCATCGGCAGCCAAGGAATGTGCCAACTTCTCGATAGTTAGTTCTTCTTTGTACTTTTGGCCTCTACCTTAGCCCTTATCCTCACATTTTTAGCAGCAATAGTTCGAGTTTTAGATGCATTGTATGCATCCTCAATTTTCTACAACCAATTCATTTATTACGATGACCATTTTAAAGATGATTTGGCAGAATACATGAATATTGTTGTCATTACCTTCTTGATCTCTATTAACCTTGTCTAAAGTAGTCAGAATGTGGTTACTTATCTAAAAACAAATGGGGCTATTAGCAATTGAACAATTTTGACAGTTGAAAGGATGTTATAGATACTTACATCATATAGCTTGGTTGCAATATAGGCCTTGTTACAATCGCCGACCCTATCGACGTCTTTCTTTGTGATCTCTTTGTCCTTAAGAAGAGTGATGCCTTCTATTAAGGCTAGAGATTTCGTCCTGTCACTAAGGTTGAATTAATATGTAAGACGGTATGACTCCAACATGGGATGGAGTACTCACCGACCTCCATATAGGGGAGGAATTTGGTGTTATTAACACTGAGAACCTTACTGTGCATGGCCTTCTTCATTCTTACATCTAACTCTTTAGACCTCTTGGCAAGTCGCTAGCCAATAGGCTATTTCTCAGGTCTTTTACTAGTGCTCAGCACTACCTCTACCACTAGTGATAACCTTTCATCGGCAGTGGTGATTTCGGCCTCATTTTGTAATTGGGCTGCTTAGTCACAATTTCTTAACTGTACAGCTAAAGGAACATTCTAAGCTAGGGGTGCTTCAGTCAGTACACTCTAGGCCAATCTATGCTTCTCACTCACTTTTTGCTTCTTGGTCGGTTGGGAGGTCTTTTAGGCTACTACTTGCTTTGCTGTACCTTCCTTAATGCTTTCTTCACAGTAGCTAGCTGAGCGATAGTGGTAGTAGTGGCTGCAAGCTTATCAGCCTTCAATTTCTTAGCTTTGGTTTGGCCTAGTAGTCTGGCAAGATTTACCTCATCAGTACCCATATCTACAATATGTAGTAAACATATTAATATAAATATGATGATAAAGAACTCACAACTCATGCCGAGCAAGGCTCAAAGGCAACAATTCTTCCCCTAAGTTATGAGAATGGCTTTCCTCTTGTAGTAATACTTGGTACGACAATTACTCATTAGTGTACCTTCCTTCTTGAAAAAGATCAGCTCTTCACTTTCATAATGCCTTATTATTCTTTCGGCGTTCTAGAAGAACATTTTGTTCTTTCTCCTTTGTTAAATATTCTTTGCTACAGTAGTATCATTTGACATCAGCTCTATATCCTTTGTGTAGATTGGCTTAGTCCATTGAGTCCAAAAATTCAACTCTTCATTTGACGCAATAGACATGAATTTGTTGTACCACTTATGAATCTTAGATTCTAACCCATCCATAAGCTTCTGCCTATGCCTTGTAGTGGCAAAATACCAACTATCAGGTTACCTCCTAATCGTGAAAAAGTACTAGAACAATCGAGGTGTAACCTTTAGTTCAACCTCTTCATAGATTATTTCGAAAGATGCTAAAAGCCAATATGTATTTGGTGAAAACATACTTAGCACAAATAAAAAAAAATTGAAGAATCGCTTGATGAATGCTGAGAAAGGGAAGTGTAGTCCAAAATCAAGATATTTGAGGAAGATGTGAAACTTACGCTCCCTTAGAAAACACACTCTTCTTCTCTCGACCACCTAAGATTCCATGCCCCTAGAAGGTCTTGCCAGTACCTATTTTATTTTGAAACAAGGACCTTATCGGTGGCACTCACTACTCCATTTAGTGAATCATGGAAATGGACTATATTATTGTATAGATACCTAGCTACTAATCTTCTCTCCTTATCATCTGGGTAGGTATCTATTGTGAGGGAGTTGATTTAGGCGAGTTTGTCCCACTGCTCCACCATGTTATCGGTGGAACTACCTAAGGAACACGCCATCTTGTTCCTTCTTTAGGGAGGAGAAGTGGCCTTAGTCTCCATTGCTTTAGAATTTGACAGGACAAGATGATGAAATACACTGCGAACCATACTTGATTGATTATGAGGAATATCACAAAATTTGAAGAATTTGAGAGAGAGTAAAGACGAGACATCGAAAGTAAATGAAAGCTTTTGGATGCGATTAAAGAAATATGCTTTGATTTTGAACAGTCCCTTAAATACGGATAGTTTATCCTTGTAATTGCAAATGTGTTTCTGATGGTAATGATGTACTGGTTAGATAATGGCATGGATTGTTGACATGTGTTTTGAGATAGAAATCTAATGGTTGTCAAGTCTCTAACAATTATTAGGCCTGCGGTGTAATTATGACCTGGGTGATAGATGTTAAACTTTATGCCTTTTGGTCTCTTAACAAGCGGGAAAATGAAAATTACGACTTTTCATTTAGGATGCGATCCATCTTCCTTCCTACCTTACTTTGCATCTAAAGAGTTGTTCACCAGTTGGCCTTCAGTATATTAAATGTTACTCCCTTTGTCGAATCCTTGAATACGAGAGTTAGGAGAAAATGTTGATAGTCAATTTTCACTTGCTCAGCTTATCGAATGTTGATAGTTAAGGTTTCGTTCACTCGTCCATTCGGCTACCATGTGGTCGAGTAACTTAAACACTTGGCATGTGGCCGAGTGGCACAGATCAATTCCTAATTTGAACTCAAGGGAAATGGCGCAAACAGTTATCACTAGCACAGTTATATTACATAACTACTTGCTCTCCCTACATTTCAGGAAATGAGTCCAATCAAGAGTTTTCCACGTATCTCAATGGTTATTCTGATAACTGCTACTTCAGACATGACATTTGCCTATAAATACAGGAAAAAAACAATGTAAGAGTATCTAATACCTTTTGACCACTTACTTAACTTTCCCTACTCATGTTAACTGACCTAGGCATTGGAGTGGTCGTTTTGGACTAGCTTCGGTACTAAGTTCTTTTCTTTTCTCTTTACAAGATATTTCCATTTACCAAAATCCACCAACAACAATACTTATTATTTATGACATCATACCTAAAGTGGAAAAGACTAAAAGGATACAATCAAAAATAGGAAAATGCACATGTATAATCTAGGTACAAAAGGAGTAATAGGAAAATTATCCACCATTGAAGAATATCTAGTAGCACGCTGTTAGAATACATACCACATGGGTGTTGTGGGGCACTTGATAGAAATGAACGAAGAAGTATGGTTACTACATCTTGAGTTAGCTAAGGAGTATGCAGTAGATAGGTTAGCAACTAAGTTAGAGGAGTTTGGAATTAGGGATAGCAGAGGGGAGGTTGGATGATCTAAGTTGTCTTGGTCCTTTAAGTAGATTAGGATGGGATTTTGGCACGAACTTGATAGCTTATACAATGGAAAGGTAGTTGATGGATGGAATGAGAGGGAGCCTTAGGCATAGGAGAGCTTATCCTCAACCATCTTCCCATTAAGTACTCAGGTAGCTAGACCCTTAAGTCCTTGAAGCCGGCCTTAAGTGATTGGTCCAAAGCTCAATAATGATTGCCTTGAGGTCAGCTAGGTCGGAGAAGAGGTCAATAGTTACTAAAATGAGGTTGGATGGTTCGTGAAGTAAGTCGGATTCCCATTGATTGCCTCTTAACAGAGCTTTTAAGTTTTACAATTTATAAACCTATATCCTATCCTTAACTCGATTCGATAGGTAAGTGTACCTATTGTTTTATAGCACTGATGAGTATAGGGTCATCTTCATTGGGAAAATGACTCAAACACTAGCACTTAATAATTTCTCCTATTATCTAGCAAGCAAATTTATTAAGTGATCGATTACTAAGACTCTAATTACTACTAAACTACATTAATCTACTACCTAGAGTGATTAATACAATGATTACAAGAACAATTATGAAAAATACACTTAATATGTAGACTTACTTCATCACTTAGTATTGTCTTACCAAAATACTTTTTTTATACTAATACTTGTTAACTATATGAAATTATAGTATATAAGCATTCTTCTTAGAACTACTTACTTCTAATCATAATTGTGTCTATTGGAATCTCTTCCTAATTAAAAACTAATTAAGATCGCATTAATGTCATGTTAATGTATCGATTCTCCTAAGGATACAGCAACTTTCCTAATAACAACCCTATTATCAGGAGTAAGTTGTTCCAATGAACTAGATCTACTCAATGGAATTGTCTCTCAACATATTTTATTGAAATTTGTCTTAAGTCAATGTCATGCACTATATCGTACTTAGATTCATTAAATGTCATTCATTAGAATTAACAAACGTCAGAAAATTACTTTTTCAAGCATTTGATCATACTAGTGATGTATCAAGCCCTAACGAATTACTTACATATGATAAAATAATGATACAAATTAATAGGAAACATAATTACACAGAAATGAAGTATGGAATAAGTTAAAAGTAAAAACCCCTTTTTATTTCACTGAAGAAGTTTGATGAATACACGAACAACGAATTCTTGTTATCTCTCTCAAGTGATTCTAAGAAAGTATAGTACACACTTATGAAATAATATAGAAGACAAACAAAAAATTGTAAGACTAGGTATAAGAATGGGGTGAATGGATGTGTTATGGACGGGTGATGTGTTGTTCTTGATAATGTCTACTCTCCTAAAATTTGATGTCTGAAAATTGATTTTTCTTCACAAGTTGCAATATCTTTTTATATTCTCTTCGTTAAAAGACTCGAATCTACCCTTTTACGGCACCACTTGATGTTTCCTATGTATTGGTTTACGTGAAAAGGTTGAAAAGAACAGTTATATCCCTTTCTATCATGCTCATAACTTGGGGGGCGATAGTTTCGAAAAGAATTATTGTTCATCAATCACGACTGTTATTAAGACCATGAACTCCTTGTTGCATTATTAGGTATCATCACGCTCATGACTACGGCCATGATCATCCTTCTACTTATTTAATCACGTCTGTGATTGATAGGGGATTGATTATACTTCCTTAATCATGGCTGTGATAAAGGGAGTGACTAGGGTTGGATTCTATATTGCTTTACTATCACGCTTGTGATTGATGCTACTTCACTTATTTCTTCCTCTTTACGGCCATGACTAACTCGAAAGTTGTTATTCTTGTGTATACTTCATCCTTTTGCTTGTGATTTACTTGAAATCATTATTTTATTCAATTAAGTACCTAATCTAAAGAATTAAATCACATTTATGATCAATTCTATACCTAAATATATTTTGAAAGTGTAAAGTAATTTATACTTATCACCCATCACTTCATATATCATAAAATAAAAAGTAATAAAAACTATGTAAAGCCTTGTGTAACAAGAGTCCAACATTACATAACCATTTTTATACTCTTGAATTGGATTAATTAATCTCAAACAAAACCTAACTTTGCCTCTTTTTATGAAACATACTAAATCTATTCATCGGTCTACACAAAAATTATATTTGTAATGCCCCAAAACTTAGAGTGTAATAATCCACCATGTGAAGTAATGCTATGTTAAAGCATTTAGAACTTGCAAAACCTATCTAAATCTACAATGAAACATAATATCTACTAAAACTTAAACTTATGTCTCCATAGATAATCATACAAAGGAGTGGCTTAACAGCTTACTCTATCTATAGAAATACATAAAGATCATCTAGAAAGCTAACATAGATTTAGCTAAAGAATTGGAGTCTACAAGCTCTTGAAAGGATTGGTAACCTAACTTCTCAGGAATTTCAGTCACAAGTGGCTCCATAAATTACCAAAGATGCAAACGATTGATTAGAGTTACAGATAGCTCCCTAATAACTTAACAAGTTTAACAGAAAGCAATTAACAATCGTAACATAGCTAAAGGAATTTAATTCTCTTAGTACACAAGTTTTGAACATCATTACTAAGTGAAGATGTTACCCTCATCATGGTAGAAGTCTACCTCATAATCATAAATAAAAACATATCTATAGTCACCATAGATATCTAATCCATTAGTAGATGCTGTACTGGTAGCTGAAAAACAAAAGGATCCTTGAAGTATGAGCTAAAGCCTAGTATAGAATACAAAAGCACAAGTGTATAATCAAGCAATGAATTAGTCTCACATGTAGTTAATGGCATTTTAAATGTTGCAATCACCATGTGATTATTTTGTATTCAAGTCCAACAACTAACACAATTTTGATGTCACAAGACTTGAGATAACTCATGACTCTAAGGTTGTGTAGCTTTCAAGATTGTACGATCTACTAGGGTTCTAATTTGTGTTCACGATCGAGTAAGGTGCTAGTTGTCATTGTAAAGTGTGTTGATGAGCTAGCTTATGATTTGGTGCCCATGGATATTACATTAGAGAGCAACTTTAATGTAAATCCTCGAAAAAGTTACTGATCTCTTGAAAAATTTAGGAGTATTATTTGAGAGAAATAGTAATGGGACTTTGTAGACTTATGATTTCTTCCATGGTAAGAAGGAACTTGATGCGAACTGGGGCTAAGGACTGAAAAGGTTGGTCTTGGGGATAGGTCTAAGTTTACAGAAAGCTTGAAGAAAGTGATGGGAATCGTACGAAAATAGTCAAAGTAAAACAAGCGAACCTACTAGTATCTCTAAGGATATGATGTACTAGGGAACTTCTGATGACTCATGGAACAACTTGATATGATGTACGAGATGGTCCAGTGAGAGTACTTATTGCTTTGCTGTACTTAAGGGTTAGGATAAAAGTGAGGTAAGCAAACAAGCTAAGCAAAGAAATGTTTATGAAAGAAGTATATTTAGTATATTCATGGTGATGATGCCTTGTGGCTATATTTGCATGTGTATTTAGACCCGAAACATTAGGGCAACTTGCCTAAAATGGAAAAGATTAAAAAGAGTAGTATCTAAAAGGAATAATAAGGGTACGATTGAAAATACAATAAAAATGAGTATCTTGTATGGAGGATCTTATCATATGGTTGCTCTTACATGTGGCTTCTTGTAGATGGATAGCTTTTTAGTAGAAAAGACAATTATGTGTAATTAGTCTAGTATCTTTTGAACTGAGGTGCTAAGCAAAGGTGGTGGTTTGGCTGTGCCAAGTTGATCAGTTAATTCTTCCGAGGTGAATTCTCCTCAAACATATTCAGTACGGCTTGGATTCTAGTCAGTTGGGAGGGTGGTTAGATGAGTCGAGTTGATGCTTGAGTGTAGTTTAGGTTGGCAGTTGGAGATAAATGATGAGTATGAGAGGGTTTGGCTTTGCCAAGGCATTAGGTTAGCAGATTGTAGTAGCTTGAACTCCTTAGTGGTAGGTCGTAAGGAAAGAATTCGCTTGACCATACTTTCCAGTCCTTGGGCTTGGGCTCAAGTCAAGGGTTCGGTAGTCTGATTCCTATCATCTTCATAGAACTAATTAGAATTTTGGATCAAATCCAACTAGTCCTCATCCAAGTTCTCTTCGGGTCGATAGGGTCCCTAGGTTTAAGGAATTTATGATTGGAATGCTATAGCATTACCTTAGCTTGATATGCCAACGCATTACATTAGTTTAAAGCATGACAACTAAGATGCCTAGACCTTATCTAAGCCTACTGCATTAAGCCTTTACTAGAGCTTAGAGTATAATAACTAGTTACTAGGCTTAAAGCATAAAGGTTGCGATGTTAGGATTGTGATGCCAAGGTATGACTTGAGCTTTGACCATTTGCTAGGTTGTCACTGTAAGCCCTATAACTACATGATCGGATTTAATATGTAAAGTTCAGGGCAATCAGTTAAAGGATTTAATTTAACCTAAATTATAAAATAAAGCTAGAAGTATTAGTAAAAGTGATCTCATAAGTTTAAATTTAGGAAAATAAGTAACAAAATAATAGAATATTATAATATCAAATTTTAAGTATATTACCTGTTATTTATCGGAAATGTGTAAAATAAGTATAGATAATTAACGATTTGCTAGAGATAAATTATATATACACTAAAAATTATAGAATAACACAAGTAATATTTAGGAGTATTTACTTATACTCTATGTATATTTACGTGTTAATGAAAATACACGAAATTACTTAAAATGCTTGAAAAATGCTAAATAATTAAAGAAAATTATAAAAAAACAAGGAAAAATAAGAAAAGTGGGGAAGTGTTTAGATTAAGGTTATGGCAAGTTGGGGAAGAAAGAAAGGAATTTAACCAATAAAAATAACCTAACTAGAAATTCAAAATTGGAAGAGGATAAGGTAAATGTTAACTCAATTTAATGCAATAAAATCCCCAAGAGCTCTATAAATACCCAAACTTCTTCAAAAGCTTACTTGGTCAGTTGGGAGAGTGAAAAAAATAGAGAGAACCAAAACAAGAGAGGATTAGGGTTTTTCTAAAAGTTTACAAAAAATTTGTGCAATTAGGTTAATTGGATTGAACCCATGACCTATGTCCTACAACCAACTAGTACCGAACCAACGTCGCTGCCACCACTACACCCCATACCTACCACCTGGATCAATTGATACCCTTAAGACCATCGCTGGTGGCCGGAAGCCTAATAGTCAGGTGAGTTTAATTCTAGCCTGATTTTGTATAATTTATTAAAATTATTAATTTTATCCAAAAAATTATGAATTTTATTATTCGGATGTTTTATTGTATGTAGATGTAAGGAAAAATATTGGTTTGATATAATTATATCTGGAAATATATAATGCTTAAGAAACTGCGTAAACCTTAACATGTTTTGATTTAAAAATAAATAACTTTAGGAGTATAGTTTTAGGCTCAAAATTTTTGTGTAGACTACTTAAAAGATATAGAATAGTGCTATGAAGCCTTTTTTCAAAAATGAATTTTTGAAAATTTTAAGTAATATTTAGGCCTTTAATGATTAATTGAATAATTACCGATTTAGTATATAATTAGGTGTTTTAAGATGTTCATATCAGATGTAATATGATAGTTGTAATATTTAAGGTATTAGATGTGAATATTATGCAGTAATATATGTAATTTTAAGAGTATGTGTAGTTGGAATTATAATAAATATAAAATAATAGGTCAAAATGGATAATATAATAATAATACTAAAATATAATAATTCTGATAAAAAACATAAATTTAAGTAATCATAGGAAAAATATAAAAATTTTTCACATTAGGAGTTAATTTAGTACATAAATAAGGATTAGAGTGTATTGGGTAGAATATAACACTGATTTAGGATCAAAAGTGATCCTTAAGATACTCAAGCTTGATGTGATTAGTTTTACATTAGGGTTCAGAATGCATTTTTATGATTTACATATAATACTTGTAGTTAGAACTAATTTAGAACCTAAATTGAAACCAGATTCAAAAACCGAATTCTAAATGAACATAGAATGAATTAATAATAAATAATATGTATATATATATATATATATATCATGATGTTATAAATACTAAAAATGTATTTATATTATAAGACATATGGAGATAAGTCAACTTGCGATAGGTTGATTGAGTGAACTAAGGATTTCAAGTAAGTTGGGTTCGATACTTCATCTTATTTTAGAGTACTATTTTAAAGTATTCGGAGACTTAAGATTGTATATGATTGTGTTTGTAAGTAGATATAAATTCAAGTATTTGTGTATCTAATTTCATGTTAAAATCTGTGTCGTGGTTGGTGATTGATGTGAATTGAATGGTGTGAAATAGTTTAATCACCCTAAACTGTATCTAATTAGCGACCTAAATACCTTAATTAAACATGCATTGAAACCCTTTAGGGGACTCTTAGGATTCTCCAACCAAACATTGATATTTTCGAAAAAGATAGTATTGGATAGCATAATGGTCTTTTCTTCATCCTTAACAGAACTAAGTGATAGGAGAGAAAGTCGTGGTAAGGATGAGGGCAATGGTTCGAAGGATAATCTTAGGAGGAGTAGTGTCTCCATTGCACAAACCTGGGTTTGGTTGTGAGTTGTTGCATAACCATAAAACTCATCAACCTAGATTAGAGCGGGTAAAATTACTCTGATTTCACAATGGACCAGACTACGTTGTGTGATCGCACTTACTTGTTGCATTTCATATAATTAATTGTTGGATAATCTTGTTTGTTTTTGTTATACATTCTTAAGTCTCCAATCTAACTTATTGAGTTGTGGTTACTTATACCCTTATAGACTTTCTTGTAGGTTCTAACTAACTTGTCACGATATAATTATCTTGAGGTTAGTTCTTTTTTGAAGCTATGGGGAGTGAGGATTAAATGACTACATGATTAAGTCTTTTAAATGTGTTATTAGTACTTTTAGGTTTATGAACCGATATGTGATATGTAAGTTAGCTGACTACTGTAGTATGTGTAATTTCCTTGGATTATAAGATAATATTGATGTATATATAAATATATATATATATGACTTAAGGTTTTAGCTTCTTATATAAATTTTAGCTTAATTCTTAATTGAACTGTTTACTTCAAAGCGAGGCATCGTGAATGCTTTGTGTAAATTATATCTATGATTAAGATTGTAAGGTTAATTATTGTCATAGATTTTACACAGCGGGATTGTTGTGACTCTACGGTTTCGGGGTGTAACAATCACCTAGGCTTGAAGTGTAAAGGCTATGATGTTAAGGCATTACTTGAGGCTAAGGATTAGATGTTAGGATGTTAGAGTGTTGCCTTGGCTTAGTGTATGAAAGCTAGTATGCTAAGGTGGTGCATGGATTTAACGTGTAAGAAGTAAGATATTAGGACATTAGTTAGACTTAATTTATAAGAACTAAGGTATTAGATGGTCTTAAGTTGTGGAATTTAGATTGCTAGAGCATTACCTAGTTTAAAGTGTGAGATTTAAGATGTCATGACGTTGCTTAAGCATTAGGCATGGAAGCTAAGATTCAAGGGCATTACTAGGGCATAAGCCATGAAAGCTAAAATGCTAAGACATTGTGTAGCTTAAGGCATGGAAGCTAAGATTGCAAGGGATCACATATGCTTAAGGCATAGAAGTTAAGATGTCAAGGCATCACTTTAGCAGAAAGAATTTATCATATTAGAGGAGTCTCCTATACTTATAGGATTTAAAATGTCAAGGAAAAATCTTAGCATTAAGGGATGTACATTCTTTGTAAACATTCACAAATAGTGTTTATCCCATTTCTTGGTTAAGTAACAAGAGGTAGCTTGGTTTAGGTTGGGGGGTGGGGGTAGAAGTTAGACCCTTAGTTTAGGTTTCATTCTCGAGTAGTCTTTTGGCTTCAATGGTTTTGGTGAGTCTTCAAGTTTTAAGGGTTAGACGACACCAAAGGTGTCTCTTGGTCTTTAGAGAATGAACATGTGGAGTTAGGGGAGCTCCTAGTTATAAGAGAACCGAGCATGTAAAATTAAAAAAAAAAATGCAAAGATGAGTTGGTGAAAATATAAAATAAAATAAGAGTTGCATAAGTGATTAGGGGAATTCACTCTTTTTTCATGAAGGGCATGTTAAGGTTTGACCCTTGCTATAGTACCTAATAAATTACTAATCACTATTATAAGAATTTTGTGCCAACATATAGGTATCATGAATAAGGAGTTAGTTACTCCATATATTGTTGTCTTTGATGATAAGCTCCCTACTTTCCTCTCATATAAGTGTTCTCCTTAAGCATCAACAATCTTTAGTAGGGTGGTCTTCTATTTTGTGGTATTAACAATATTCGGGATTTCTTCTTTCATTTTCCATAGGTAATGTGCCTAGGAGCTCAGTTATCACTAAGCCTTATCGCAGGAGTTGAGAAACCAATGGGTCCTTTGAAATATCGAAGAAAATAGAGTGAGTAGGTCGACGAATGGAATATAGTAGCTGATGTGAAGTTCCTCGGAGGATGTAACCCACCAACGAATATAACACGAATTGACACTTCACTTGATATGACACATAAGCAAATGTCAAGGTTTACCCGCCATTAATCTTGAGTTACTTGGCAAGATTAGATAAAAGTGTAAGAAAATGGACCTAGAAAGGGTTATCTCATAAGAACAAGTATATTCAATGTCCGGAATCAATGTGTTAATTTCAGCTACAAATAAAAAAGACTATTTATAGTAAGTCTTTAGGGCAACATTACAATTAAGAAAAATTACAAAAAGGCATACATAAAAAGAGATTCCTAATACATACGAAAAGGGGTAAAAAGGATAAATGACAAAAAGAGAAAAAAATAGTATAGTGTCAGATGAGATGGATAGATGGCAGTATAACATTGGTTTTGTACAAAAGATTCTCTAGTTACAACAGCTGAGTGGGATTAAGATGTTGCAGTAACTAAGATGGTCGAGATGAGAAAGGGATGCTGTAAGAATTGGTAGGAGGACTCTGCCAGTAAGAGGCTATGTCTCGTTACTCAATAGGAAGCTCTTAACAATTGAAGGTCTGATCATTCAGCATAAAGCCATCAGCCAGAGAATAGTTGGCATCGGAACAAGAGAGAGAACTGAGAATAGTATAACCATCCAAAGCCTTCAAAGAATTCAACTACCATCCTTCTATGTATACTTTCTTGTCACTGGTAGGTTGACGAGAGAGAATTCTTTGGGTAAGGGATTAGAGGCCTCTGATGCGTGCGCGAGTAAGTGGGCCAGAGGTTAAAAACCCATCAGCTTCTTGGGGTTGTTGAGATTTGCCCTCGAATCATGATCTTCGTTGGTGTTTGGTACATAAGGAGTTAGGTCGGCAGTGTTGAATGTGGTAGACATGTCGTAACCCTCGAGCAGCTTAACCTCATAGGTGTTGTCATTAATACGCCTAAGGATCTTAGAAGTTCCATCCGCTTTGGGAGATAGTTTGTTCATCTTCATGCTAGGGATGTGTTCCTTACTAAGATGGACCTAAACAAGGTCTCTAGGGGTATAAACTACTTGTCTCCTTCCTTAGCTTCCTTGTTCCTTTTATCGGGCTACAGTCTTGGCCAGTTATTCAGTAACCCTCTAATGTAACTTTTGGAATTCCTTGACTCATTGTAGGTTGGCTTGGCTTTTCCCTTATGTAGTCAGATTGATAATTAAATCCAAGGGTAAGTTAGGGTTAAGTCCATAAATGATGTTAAACGGTGATTTTCCTATCAAGCTGTGAGCTGAGCGATTGTAAGCAAACTCAATGATAGGCAAGCATAAATACTAGTCATGCAAATTCTTCCCAACAGTTGCTTGTAGGAGGTTATTGACTATCTTGTTCATAACTTTAGTTTAGCCGTCTATTTGGGGGTGACAAGAAGTATTGAACATGAGCTTAGTGCTGAGCTTCTTCCATAGGGTCCTTCGAAAGAAGCTTATGAACTTTGAGTCATGGTCGAACACAATACTTCTTGGCACTCCATATAGTTGTATAATTTCTTGCAAAAAGAGGTTAGTGATGAATAAAACATCATTAGTTCTATAGTAGGGAATGAAGTGGCTCATCTTGCTAAACTAATTAACCACCACCATAATTGAGTCATGTCTTGTTAGTGTTCAAGGAAGGGTGACCATGAAATCTATGCTTAGGTCGGTTTATGGCTGCTTGGGTATAGCTAGGGGTGTATACTCTCCATATGGCTCTCTCTTTCCCTTTGCATGTTTATACACTTCGCACCTCTCAAGAATCCAACACACATCCTTCATTATCCTAGTTTAGTAGAAATGTTCTTTCAATATCTTAACCATCCTCTTTTCCCCAAAATGGCTAGCAAAGCCCCTAGCATGAGCTTCTTGGACAAGTAGCTCTCTTGTTGAATCACCTGGCACATAAACCTGCTTGCCCTTCATTAGGAACCCTTGATTCAAGTAAAACCCATCTACAGCTCTTCCAACATTGCACTTGGCTACTAAGGGCCCAAAATGCAGATCATGCTTATACTAATCAAGTAAAATGCCAAATCCAAGCACCTTAGCTTACAATGTTGTGATGAGGGTATGATGACGAGAAAAAGCATTAGTTACTATGTTTGTGCTCCCCTTCTTATATCTAATGATGTAGCAAAAGGTCTTTAAGAACTCGACCCATTTGGCATGATGCTAAGAAAGTTTCTATTGTCTTTGAAGGTGCTTGAGAGATTCATGATTGGAGTAGATGATAAATTTTTTCGATAATAGGTAATGCTGCTAGTTTTGTACTGTTCAGATAAGGGTATAGAACTCCTTGTCATAAGTTGAATAATTCAAGGTAGCTCCTCTAAGTTTCTCATTGAAGTAGGCAATGGGTTGGTGTTCTTACATAAGGACAGTACCAATGTCGACTCCAGATGTGTCACATTTAACCTCAAAAGCTTTTTTGAAGTTTTGTAGGGTGAGTATTGGGGCAAATGTCAATTTGGACTTTACATCTTCAAAACTCTTCTGAGCTTTCTTCGACTACTGAAACTCTGTGTGCTTCTTAGTCAACTTAGTTAATGGCATCGTTAAGGAATTAAAGTTTCAAATGAATCTCCGATAGAACAAAGCAAGACCATAGATACTCCTCACTTAGGCAACGTTAGTCGACGTGGACCGCTCGAGGATAGCTCTAATTTTTTCGTCATCAACTTGGACTCCTTCCTCTGAAATAACATACCTGAGGAATATAACCTCGCTTTGGTAGAATACGTATTTCTTTAGATTGTCGATTAATCTCTTGGTAAGGAGGATGTCGAAAACCGATCTTTAATGCTCAACATGGGTGATGAGGTCGATATTGTAGACCGAAATGTGATCAAAATAAACCACAACACATTTGCCAATAAGTTCCCTTAATCCATGATTCATGAGCTGCATAAAAGTACTTGGCACATTTGTTAGACCAAAAGGCGTCACCATCCATTCGAACAGATTATCCTTTATTTGAAGGCCACCTTCCATTCATCTTCAGGTTTCATTTGTATTTGGTGGTAGCTACTTTTTAGATCAATGTTTGAAAAGATATAGGCACCATGCAACTCATCGAGCATAACATCCAATCATAGGATTGGATATTGGTACTTAACAGTGATTTTGTTGATGATACGTCTATCAATGCACATCCTCTATGACCTATCTTTCTTTGATACTAGTATGTTTGGTACGGCATAAGTGCTTATGCTCTCTCAGACATATTCGCGATCTACTAACTCATCTACTTATTTCTTCAGCTGGGCTGCTTGCTCGAGATTGGTAGGGTAGCTCCAGGCTAAAGATCAATGCAATGTTCAATGCCTCTTAAAACTGGTAAACCTTTTGGTATCTCGATAGGAAGTAGGTTAGCATACTCTTCTAGTAGAGCTTTCCCTTTGGCAGGTAAGTTCTCGGCTTCTCTCAACTCTAAGAGTTTCCTTGCTAAAAGAAGCTCACATACTTCCTCTTTAGTTTCTCGATAAAGTTAAGTGTGGGAGATCACCAGGAATTTCCATTGCATAGATCGAGCAATCTTCTATTGAGGCTCCTGTACTTCCTTGGGGCTCATAGGAGTCAAAATAACTCTCTTTCTATCTTTTTGGAAGATGTCAGTGTTCTTATACCTATTGTGTAATACCCTTAAGTCAAATAGCTAGGGTTGGCCGAGTAAGATGTGCGAAGTGCACATGGGTAGGAAGTCACACAGCACCTCGTCCTTGTACTTATCTCCAATGGTAATAGGTACTCTAACCTATTCGGTAAGGGGTAAACCTCCTTTCTCTTTCAACTAGTGAATCTTATACGGTTTAGGGTGTGGAAGGGTAGGCAGCTTCATGGCCTTCACTATACCCTATGCTATAACATTGGTATAACTTCCATTGTCAATGATCAAGGCACATAGTTTGCCATTCACAAGGTACATAGTTTGCCATTCACTTGGCAATTTATGTGGAAGAGATTCTCCCTCTATGCATTCTCATCAGCTACAAAAGTACTGAGAGATTGATGCACAACAAAACAGTACTCAGCTCTTACTTTAAGAGGTGTAAGGGCATCAAGCTCTTCTTGAAACTCTTCTAGCATTAGGCCAACTTCAACCTCCTCCTCTCCTTTACTAGTACTCTCCACTTCAAATTGAGGCTTGTCTCCTTTGATTGTCATGATACGTCGGTTTAGACTTTAATTAGCTACATGTTTATAGTCGAGACATTTAAAGCATTTGATCTTTAGGGTTTTCCTTCCAGAGCTCTGACTTTAGTCTCCTTAGAACTCAGGTTCCTTAGCCTTACCTTTACCTCGGCCTTCTTCTGGTCGACTTAGCACTTGACGTCGGGGGTCCACCTCAGAACTGTTCGATGCACGGCCATAGTCTGATAGGTTCGGCATGCTGCTTCGGCTATTCTGGCTTTGTCTTTGCCTCTTAATCCTTTACACCACGTGAATGGTCTCATCTAAGCTTCCCAGTCTCTATAAATCCATAATATGACCAATCTCAGTTCTTAGTCTAGGAATGAACCTCACTATAGTTTGTTTCTCAGGTTTGTCAATATCATATTGAATCATGAGTAACTGAAACTCTTGGACATAGTTGTCCACCGACTTGTTACCCTGTCTTAAGTCTTGGAGACATCAAAAAGTGTCTTGCTTGTAGTATTTGGAAACAAACCTACTTCTTAGAACTCTTTTCATCTCATTCAATGTTCGGATTTTGCGTTGGGCCCTTAGGCGATTATTTTGTAGCTTCTTACACCACATTGTTGCATATCTAGAAAATTTTAACGCGGCTACTTGAATACAAACAGCATCTTCATAATCGTAAAAGTTGAATATCTTTTCGATCTTCTCCCTTAATTTAGGTAGTCGTTAGCACTACTAGACTTGTTGAAGCTCAGAATTTGTGCCTTGAGGTGTTTGGCTCCCCTTGAAGCTCTAAACTTACGCTCGTTAACTCCAACATACTACTCCTCTTCTTTTTCATACTCTTCCACTTCATTTAACTCCAACCTCCTTCTCGCAACTCTATTGGCGTAATGGGGTGGAGCTGGGTTCATAGGAACAGGCTATGGTGCTCGCTATTCATTCATCTGCCTTCTCGGCCTATCCTTCATTTCTTAGCCCTATTTAGTGCCAATCCTATCTCGCGGCTTAGTCTTTAAGGCTCTTTGCACCGAGACAGCTAAATTGGCCACAATAGTGGCGAGGTCTTATATCTGCTCATCAATAGTATGTAGTGTTTGTTAGGTCACATGACTGTATCCTTGAGCATTACTCTCAGTATCATTAATTTCTCCTTGAATGCTTGGATTCGACATTCTTGAAAAGAATAAGCTTCAAAACACACTATTCACGTAAGAAATTATCACATAGAGAAACTACCAATCAATAGTGAACTATAGACTTGCTCTGTTCTTCCAGATGAAAACAAAGTATAACAAACAATAGACCAGTATGAACTATTACAACACAGCTCTTAATCATAACCTTAAGCTTTGATACTAAGAAATTATATAATGTGCTTAGGAGCTCAGTTATCACTATGGCTTACCACAGGAGTTGGGAAACCAATAAGTCCTTCGAAATATAGAAGAAAATAGAATGAGTAGGTTGACAAATGGAATATAGTAGCTAACATGAAGTTGCTTAGAGGATGTGACCCACCAACGAATACAATACGACTTAACACTTCACTTGATATTAGATATAAGCAAATGTCAAGGTTCACCCACTACTAATCTTAAGTTACTTGACAAGATTAGGTAAGAGTGTAAGAAAATGGACTTAGAGGGTATTGTCTCGTATGAACAAGTATATTCAATGTCTGGAATCAATGTGTTAATTTCAGCTGCAAATAGAAGGGACTATTTATAGTAAGTCCTTAGGGCAATATTGCAATAAAGGAAAATTACAAAAAGGCATACATAAAAAGAGATTCCTAGTACATACGAAATTCCTAGTACATACGAAAATGGGTAAAAAGGACAAATGACAAAAAGAGAAAAAATAGTACATTATTAGATGAGATGGATAGGTGGTAGCGTAACATTAGTTTTGTACAAAAGATTCTCTAGTTATAGTAGCCGAGTGGAATCAAGATGTCGCAGTAACTAGGATGGTTGAGATGAGAAAGGGATGCTATAAAAATTGGTAGGAGGCCGAGAGAGAAGTATTCTGCTAGTAGCAGGCTATGTCTTGTTACTTGGTAGGAAGCTCTTAGCAATTGAAGGTCTAATCATTTGGTATAAAGCCCTCGGCTAGAGAATAGTTGGCATCGGCACAAGAGAGAGAATTGAGAATAGTATAACCATTTGAGGCCCTTAGAGAATTCAACCACCCTCCTTCTGTGTAGACTTTCTCATCATTAATAGGTTAACAAGAGAGAATTCTTTAGGTGAGGGATTGGAGGCCTCTGATGCGTATGCGAGTAAGTAGGCTAGAGATTGGATACCCATCAATAGGTTAGCAAACTTGATGTCTTAAGCTTGCACCCTGTGATTGAGGATATCATGTACACAAGAAAATATATTTATAAGTAATAAATTTGTGATGCTAGTCTTAGGTACGTATATTAAGACCTACCAAAAAAGACAAAGTCTTTAACAATGTAAGCGTGCTTGACAATATTGCAACCAATCTATAGTGTGCATGCATTTAATAGTGATCTAGCTATTAGAAGCATGTAATTGATGTCTAATATGCTTGGACTTTGTTAAAAAGAACTTTAGCTAGGGGAAAATTATAAAAGGCTAAATTAGATACACTATAATATTAGTTGAAGCTTGCTAATAATTTAGGCTTAACTCCATAAGTTAAGTGATAAGACTTAAGGAGTTTAATGCGGAACTACAGCCAAGAACAGATAAGGCTAGTTGTAGGGATGGGTCTAAGCTTACCGAAAGCTTGAAAGGATGATGGGGAATGTATGAAAGAGTGAGTGAAAAGTAAGCAAAACCTATGAATAGCTCCAAAGGATATGACGTATTGATGGAACTTTTGAGGACTCATAGCACAATTCGATATGACGTATGAATTGGTCTTGTGAGGTTACTTACCACCTAGCCTTGCTCAAGAGTTAAGATAAGAGTGAAATAAAAGTAAACAAGCAGTGTTTACGAGAAGGGAAAAATGCCTAGTGTATTAATGGTAATTTGATCCTTACGGCTACAAATACAAGAGGTATTTATATTAGAGAATTTAGGGCAATATGCCTAAAAAGGAAAAGACAAAAAAGGGTATAGTCCTAAAGAAGTAATGTACAAAGTATACAAATGGATAAAGCAATGATTATAGTAGCAGATTCTATGGGTGGTCCCAAACACATGGTAGTAATGCATTGGTGGTACTGTTGGAGGATGTAGATAAAGTAGTATGTGTCAGTTGGGTGGCTGAACAGGAGTTCCAAGCAATTGTGGGTTCATTCAAATAAGAGTGGCTAAGGATTTGTGCAGGATAGGACTCTCAGCCTGTTGACAGTAATGATGCCAAGAAAGCGGTTAGGTTGGATAGGACCAAGCTAGTGTATGAAGTATGGTTGTTATCAGGGCATTCTTTTACTTAGCACATAATTTTTAAGAGATGGCTAGTCATTTGACTTGGCATGTAGAGTTGGTTGGTAGAGTGATATTCGGCTTTGGTAAGAATCTGTTGCAGCAAGAGGATTCACTTGGCTAGTCCCTTTAGTCTTTGGGCTTAGCTATAGGTCAATGGTCTAGTAACTTGATTCCATATTTCCCTCTAGGTTGATTTAGATTTGGGATCAAATCCGAACGGTCTTCGGTTAGCTCTTCGTCAAGGTGATATGGATCAAGGTTCATAACGTTGAAGGTTTTAGATAACCTATAATCTTTTGGCAGTTCCAACCTATAGGCATTGTTATTGATCTTCTGGAGGATCCTAAAAGGTCCTTTAGCTCTTGTGGACAGCTTGTTTCTCCTCTTGCTTAGAAACTGTTCCTTATTGAGGTGCAGCCATACTAACTCTCTTGGCTAGAATTGTTTAGCCATTTTACCATTGGCATTCTCTCGTAGTCTTTTAGTAGCTTTATCGATATGTCAAGTAACTTTATTGTAGATGTGTTGAAGGGACTGTACTCGGGCTTTCGCACTAAGGTCTTCTTTCTCGGATTCAAGTATAAGGGTGTAATCTAGGAGCAACTCGAGATTGAAACCATAGACAACCTCAAAGGAGGTCTGCTTAGTGGTGTCATGTGCTATTCGGTTGTAAGTGAATTTGACCACTAGTAAGCAAACATCCCAATTGGCCAAGTTCTTGCCCATTGTAGCTCGGAGAAATGATCCCAATGTGTGATTAACTATCTTTGTTTGGCCATCTGTTTGGGGGTGATAGGAAGTACTAAATAGTAGTTTGGTCCCCATCCATTGCCATAGAGTTCTCTAAAAATAGCTCAAGAACTTCAGGTCTCTATCTAATACTACATTTCTTGGCATGTTATTAGCCTAACAATTTCTTACAAGAAAAGAGAAGCAATAGTTGAAGTATCATTAGTTTTGGAGTAGGGCACAAAGTGTGCCATTTTGCTAAATTTATTTATGATGACCATTACAGAATCTTTGCCTCGAGTAGTACATGGTAGCCCGAGAATAAAGTCCATGCTCAATTTAGTCCATAGTTTCGTCAGAATAGGCAAAGGCATTACTTTTCTTTGCTCAGCTCGACACTTAGCTCTTTTGTACATGGCACAACATTCTGCAACTCGGTGCATGTCTTGTCTCATTCTTGGCTAGAAGAAATGGCCATTTAGTAGTTCATAGGTCCTTCTCTCCCCAAAATGCCTGGAGAGTCCTCTACTATGGGCTTTGCTGATAAGTAATTCTTATAAAAGGTCGGCACGCACAATTTTCACCTTTGGAACAAGTACCCATCCTCCACATGGTACTCATCTACTGTCCTTCTCTTGATACATCATGTAAATATGGGTTGGAAGTGTGGATCCTTAGAGTACTATTCTTTAATGCTTGCAAACCCAAAATTTGGTATACTATTCAGTTAGGAGTACATGCTTCTTCGAAAGAGCATTTGCAACTATGTTGCTCTTCTCCTATTTGTATTTTATTACGAAGTTGAACCCTTCAAGGAATTTGACCCACCTCGCCTGCCTCTTCAAGAATTTCGTCTGACTTCGGAGATATCTCAATGACTCATGGTCAGTGTAGATGACAAATTCTCTCAGCAATAGATAATGCTACTATATTTGTAGTGCTCAAATTAGTGCTAAGAGTTCTTTGTCATAGATAGAGTAGTTTAGTTCAGGTCTCCTAAGTTTCTCACTGTAGTAGGCAATTGGTCAGCCTTCCTACATTAGGACAGCGCCTATCCCAATGCCTAATGCATTACACTCTAACTTAAATACTTTCTCAAAGTCAGGTAGGACTAGTACAAGGGTGGAAGTCAATATTTCCTTTACCTTGGCAAAACTTCTCTCTTCCTTTTCTCCCTATCGAAAATCAATGTTCTTCTTTGTTAGTTCAATAAGGGGTGCAGCAAAGGTGCTGAAATTCCTGATGAATCTTCTATAGAAGGAAGCTAGTCTATGGAAACTTCTTACTTTAGCATAGGTAGTAGGGGTTTGCTACTTGAAGATTACTTGAAAATTTTTGTTGTCTATTCATAAGCCTCCTCCACTAACTACATACCCTAAGAATACTAAATCTTTTTGGTAAAAGCAACATTTCTTAAGGTTGTCGAATAATCTCTTAGTACGAAGGACATTTAGTATGGCTCGGAGATATTCACAGTAACTCGGTATGTCGGCACTGTACACTAGGATATTGTCAAAATAAACCACGACACACTTCCCTATTAGATGTTTTAGTACATGGTTCATCAATCTCATGAAAGTGCTTGGGGCATTTGACAAGCCAAACAGCATGACCATCCATTCATAAAGTCCATGTCGAGTTTTGAATGCTGTTTTCCATTCATCTCCTAATCTCATGTGGATTTGATGGTAGCCAAATTTCAGATTACTCTTGCTGAAGATATTGGCTCCACTTAATTTAGCTAGTAAATCTTCCAACCTCAAGATGGGATACCTATATTTGATCGGGATCTCATTCACGGCTCAGCTATCTATATACATTCACCAGGTTCCATCCTTTTTTGGCATTAGAGGTGTCGACATAGTACAAGGGCTGAGACTTTCCTTAACATAGCCTCTCTCTAGCAACTCATTAACTTGATGTTGGAGCTCAAAAGCTTGTTCGAGACTCATCCGATAGGCTAGCTTATTTGACAGGGCGGTACTGGGTATTAAGTCAATGCAGTATTTTATGCCTCAAAGTGGGGGTAATCCCTCGGGTTACTATTCTAGGAATAGATCGACATATTTGTCTAGCAACGCTTTCACTTCTTGAGGTAATTTACCCCGCTCCTTCATTTCTAGTAGCCATTTGACTAACATAAAGGTCGACTTGTCAGCGTCGATGGCCTCTCAGAGTTTTGCTCTATTCATTACTAGAGTCTTCTTAGATCTATGAGCAAGTTTTATTTGCAGTTTGTTTACTTCACTCAGTGACATTGGGTTCAGTGTAATCTTTTATCCATCCTTCTCGAACACATATATGTTCTTGTATTCATCATGGATAACTCTTCTATGAAATAATCATGGTCGGCTAAGCAACACATGTGAGGCATACATGGGCAGCACATCACAAAGAATTTCGTTAGAGTAATTTTTGATAGTGATTGGCAGTAGTACTTGCTGGGTAACATGTAATGCTCCTTTCTTACTCAACCAATGCAATTCGTACGGCCTTAGGTGTGCAATAGTTAGCAATTTCAACCTTGTGACCAGATTAGTTGATCCTACATTAGTGCAACTTCTACTATCTACAATTAACGTGCTTACCTGATCATTTACCCTACAGGTGGTATGAAACAAGTTCTCTCCCTACTCTTCCTTGCATGAGGGTTCTAAGCTCATTGTACATTAGAAAACTAAGATCAACTGATCTAAGTCATCGGCAAATACATCTTCCCCAATTAGTTCATTATTATGGGAGTCTTCTTTCTTAGTTGGGCTCTCCTCCTTAGGTTCTTTATCAGTACTCTCCACTTTCAGCTTCGAGACGTTTTCCTTGATGACATTAGTTCTTTGGTTTGGGCACTGAGCAGCCATGTGTCTAAACCCTTAGTACTTGAAGTACTTAATTTGGCTCATTTCCTACTAGATCCTTGCCCTTTCTCATAAGTACAGGTCAATACGGCATTGTTAACTCAGCCCTTCTATTCAGCTGGGATATCCACCTTCTTGATTGGCTTGGTACTCGACTAAGCTCGGTGACTTCCCTATCCTGGTCAACAACCTGGTATATACTCAACCTCTTTTTTGCCTCTCCACTCATTGAGCTATCTAAATAGCTTCATCCATTGTGGTGAACCTTTAGAGCTCTGCAATGTCTCAAATGTCACCTCTCAATCTAGTGATGAACTTAGAGATTGTTCATACTGGTGGTTCCTCCACTTCACAGCAGATCATAAGCATTTAAAATTCTTGAATATACTTGTCAATAGATCGGCCTCCTTGTCTCAGCTCGTAAAGTCGAGTAAAAGCGGCTTGTAGATAAGTATCTGGCACAAACTTGTTTTTAAGTATTCTCTTCATCTCAGGCCAAGTATTAATCTCTCTATAACCTTCTCATCTCCTCATAGTCTGAAAATTCTTCCACCACATGACAGCATTTCGAAAAAGCTCAATAGTAGCAATTCTCACTTTCTCGTAATCCTCATACTAGTAATAGTCAAACATATGCTCCACCTTTTCTTCTGATTCCAAGTATTCATCTACACTTCTAGAGCCATTGAAACTTAGAATTCAAAGCTTCACATGGTCAGATGCCCTAGGTGCTCGCACTTGCTCTTCTTCTTCATAATACTCTTCCTAATCTTCTTCTTTTGAATTTCCTAAGTCAATCCTCCTTCTTACTCGTTCGCATACTCCTTTACCTCAAACTTATCAAGCTAGGTTCTGACCTCCACAAGTCGAGCAGCTTGTGGGGTGTTATGCATAGGTTTAGTTGGTCAACAAGCTAACGCATGAACAACTTGGGTTAAGTCTACTAAAAGGTTAGCCACCTCTTGGGTTAAACATTGTTAGTGCTCCTAGAGGTTCCTTAAGACTGTTGGCCATGATGGATAACTTCACTGTTATCATCTCCAACACCGATGTTTACATTGAGGTCCATCATTTTCTTCGTAGATTCAAAGCTCAAACTCATCAATCAAGAGTTTCAGCAAACACTTTTGCAACCTAGAAAATTAACAACTAACAAATATAGCAATTAAACGAACATAGTAACTTACTCTGTTTTACACATACAAAATATAGTATAGATAAGACTTTGAAACAAACTACAATTCAAGTGAAATCTCTACTCTGATACCAAGATAACATGGAATTATAGCTTGAAAGGATAATGGGGAATGCATGAAAGAATGAGTGAAAAGTAAGCAAAACCCACAAATGACTCCAAAGGATATGACGCATCGATGGAACTTCCAAGGACTTACGGTATAACTCAATATGATGTACAAATTGGTTCGATGAGGTTAGTTGCCACCCAACCTTGCTTAAGGGTTAAGATGAGAGTGAAATGAAAGTAAATAAGTAGTGTTTACAAGAAGGGAAAATTGTTAAGTATATTAATGGTAATCTAATCCTTACGGCTACAAATGTAAAGGGTATTTATACTCGAGAATTTAGGGCAACATGCCTAAAAAGGAAAAGAAAAAAAAGGGTATGGTCTTAAAGAAGTAATGTATAAAGTATACAAAGGGTAAAGAAAAAATTCACGAAAAAAGCAATGATTATAGTAGTAGATTCTATGATTGGTCCTGGATACATAGCAGTAATACATTAGTGGTGCTGTTGGAGGATGTAGACAAAGCAATACGGTTGGTTGAGTAGCTAAGCAGGAGTTCCAAGCACCCGTGGGTCTATCCGAATAAAAGTGGCTGAGGATTCATACAGGATAGGACTCTCGGCCTCTTGACAATAATGATGCCTAGAAAGCAGTTGGTCAGATAGGACTAAGTTGGTGCGTGGAGTGTGGCTATTGTCAAGGCATTCTTCTACTCGACACATAATTTCCGAGAGATGGGCAGTCATTCGGCTTAGCATGCAGAGTTGGTTGGTAGAGAGATACTTGGCTTCGGTAGGAGTTGATTGGAGTAAGAAGATTAGCTTGGACAGTCCTTTTAGTCCTCAAGCTCAACTGTAGGTCAATGGTTTAGTAGCCTGATTCCCATCAGAGTCCAATATATATTTGGAAGGACTTAAGAAGATTTGGCTTAGTAGGCTTAGAATAAAACTCTGGATTGATTCACTTGCTCGTACCTTCTATATGTCAAATTCATGCACTCAGTAAGAGAGATTACTAGGGCCTTAAACTCAATAGGAGGCTTATTAGGATAAACCCAAAATCAGTAAGCTTCATTTATTTGTTGACTGTCAAGAAGGTTAGATGGACATCATTGAGCTAGGAGTTTATAAATACCTAGCCATACCTTCTCATTTAAGACTTATTTTTAGAACTCTAGAGATAGAAGAGATGGTACAAGGTTGTAAACTTCACTCTTGAAGATGAAATAGGGTTCAAACCAAAAATGAGTCAATTGCATTGAAGAATAGTAAGGTCAATACTCTAGACTTTAGATCTCCCTCACTTGGTGCATGTGTCTTCTAACCACTAGGAGAACCTTTTCCTCCTCCTAGTTACTCCTCTCCTAGTCATCCTTCTAATGTCATTTCTATGTCACTCATCTCATGCATTGGGTAGTGTAAAATTTACATGATACATATGAGATGACAATGTTTAGATCCACATATCGACAACACTAAATAGAACTTATATTTGTCACATTTATTATCTTATGTATACCTGTACACTTTAGCCAATGTGTATCTACCATGTGACCTTTTTTTTTTTTCATCCTAGAAAGTTTAATTGCCTATAATATTTAATAACTTCAAACTTCATCACATTTATAGTTTGAAAAGTAAAAGTTTAATTGGATGTGATTAGCAATTTGGAACTTGATATATAAATTGGAAAAACAAATAACATTTACATAATGGTTTTGATACTATCTCTTTTTAACTTCTGATTACATCCCATTTTCGTTTTGACTCTTTGGTTTCAATATCATAGTAAATTATATCCTACTTTTCCATCTAAGTTAACCTTAAAAATCAAAATATCCTTCCTCGTCATATCATGCCCACATGGTTGAGTGGACAAATTGGCTTTTCACTAAAATCTCTCTATGATATGCACCTTGCAAACTCCATCAACCATAACCTTTTATCTTTTAACTTTCTACATAAAATTTGATACAATGCCCCAACTTTTTCTTATTTGTTTTGACCCTAACCTTAACATTAAAATATTAGATTGGCAATAACGATATTTCTAATAGAAATTTCGCTCTAAAGTTGATTATAGAAAGATAAAATTATACCATACACGTAGAAACTTGTGCACATTGGTATAAGTTTCTTTCTCTCTTTCCCTTTTTTTTTTTTAACGTTTATCATAGTATTTAAGTATATACAATAATAGGGTCAATATCATGGTTTATATCTTAATTTTACTATTTTTTGTAATCATACACTTGAAATTTCAACTTATATAATTATACACCAAATTTAAAATTTAGTTGTCACTGCCTATACCTTAATTAACTCCATTTTATACCGTTAGTCCAATTAGAATGATTAACTAATGGAGTAGTCACTCATAACATTAGGAGGATTGTGCAACCTCTCATAAGTGGCCTCCGACCACCTCTTTTATAATAATAGGTTGCGACTACCATAAAAAAAGCTAGTCATAAGATCTATTGGTGGTTGCAGATAGTCCTAGAGGTGTGACACAACCCCCTAAGGCTGTAGACGATCATTTCATTGATTGATTATGCTAATTGGACTAATGGATTGAATTGAAATTAATTAAGGTATAGACGGTAATGATTAAATTTTCAATTAAGTGTGTAATTAGATAAATTAAAATTTCATGTATATAATTGTAAAAAGTGGTAAATTTAATATCTAAACTATGACATTGCACCAACTGCAATAAATATAAAAACTAGAAAATAATATAATGATCAATATTTTAAGGACTTATTGCTTAAGTTTCTTATTCCTTACATTGTTTATTTTAACGTAATTCTTTTAGTGTTACTATTTAATATCTTTCCCTGTTAGGGCAACATTTGCTATTATCTTTTATCATTAACTAAAGGCAAAAACATTGTTTACATTATGTTAAGAGAATATTCAATAGCAAGTCCTTCAATATCAGAATGAAAAAACAAATCTTGGTAGAGATGGGAACAAATTTCTTATTGCACATTAATTCTATCCAAACAATGCTATTATTGTGAATAAATATATGAATGCAACATTTGTTCCCTTCCATAATTTCGATACAAGTACAAGAAAAATGTTGCTTATAAAATCTCTATACACTAAATAGGCAACTATTAAGAGGAAGATAATGTCATATTTAACCACACTAAAATTTTTTCTAAAATAACTAAATTTATCTTTTTTATAGTAATATATTTTCTTAGAAAAAGAAGTTAGTTTAGCAGGTTGCTAGATAGAATTATTTATAAAAGTAGAGATAGTATTATGGGTAGTATTTAAGATTTTAAAAGTATAAGATTGTTTAGACGTCTTACATTATTTTGGTAACATATATTTTTTGGATAAATTAAATAATAAATTGGAGTTATAGCAAGTGGAACAAAGGGTGTTGTTGTACAATGATGATATGGAGTAGGTATGAGCAGGTAATCCTGCTAAATAGGATATCTACCCTATACTTCATTCTATTGAGTAAGTAAGGTTGATAATTTAGCACTTGACTTGTCAGTTTTAGACACAACATGATTTAAATGGGTTTAGTACAGAAAAAATGAACACAAGATACAAACAGATTAGAACTGTCTAAAAGCATTTCAATTTGTATTTGGATATAGGTTATAGTCCTAAATATGTTTAAGAACCTATTTATTGAACAAGTCCTAAGTTTGACTCTTGAATTAGTTTACCATTAATAAAGTTATATTTTCTTTTGCTCTTTCATTTTTAGTGGAGAGCAAAGTAAAAATATATATGGTCTGGTTTAGTCCAATCCACATGTCTATTGACACGATTAAATTAGTTAAACACAAACAATTTTTTATAATTAGGTTTCCTCCTACCTCCACCTTCTGTTTCTTTTTCTTTTCAACTTCTAGTCGCAAGCCAAGCATGTTTTATCTAACATTCACAAGCTCTTAAGTTTAACTTTTACTTAACTATCAAGGCAAGTGTAAGGTCTTGAGTTTTCTTTTCCACATAGTGAGTGACTAATTTATTTATTTATGTTTTGTTTTATTGTATCAAATAGTGTGTCTTATCTTTTATCTTTATAATCTTCTTATTCTATTTCCATCGTACTGTGATAATAAGGCACTAAACTATAGAATTTTATTTAGAAACCATTCATTGGAAATTCTTATTAGAAAATAGTATGCTCTGTTATTTATTTTTTTATTTTTTTATAATATGCCACAACTGGATTTTTTTCTTATAAGAAAAACAAATTATAAACAGTAAAATAGTATTATATCACAACTGCTTGTTGAAGTAATCTTTAAGGAAGAGAAAATTTCAATGTAATATATTTTATTGATATGATTCTTTTTTATATATAGATTTTTTTATCATTTTCCCTAAATATCTAATAGAGAATACGTTGAATTTAGAAATCAACACTGCTAGCAATATCCCTTTAGGCCATGGTTCCACTAAATTAAGTAATATTATGTAATTTAAATTTTGACATTTCTTATAATTTGATTAAACTTTATTTTATTGAGTAATTTTATATTGAGTGCTAAGACCTTATAACATTTGTATTTGCCATGTTTAAACATTATTATTGCCCATTTACCATTTATATGTACAAATATCTTATAGACTTTTTTATGACTTTTTAATCGGTAAATAGGTTCAACTTGAACACTAGACACACTTATTAAATGAGTTAGGTTACGAGTATAGTGATTCACTTAAACTATATATAAAAAATTGAATTACGAATACTCTAGTAAGTATACTAGGTTGGAATCAAGTAATATAAAGTAAGTAAGGTTGTCAATCCCTCAAGGACTATAATATTACTAAACTTATGATAGTTCTTATTGATATTAAGATAATAAAAAATAAATTAATTAATCTAATAATTATACTAAAACTATTGAAAAGAAAATAACTATAAAATTTCTAAAACTAAGCAATTAATTGAGAATTGTGAAAAAAAACAGAATCTACCCTATATTATTCAAATCAAATTGTTATCATGTTAAATAGATTATTAGCTATATGGTCATTCAAGTAAAATTATTATACCTTAAAACTTAAGGATTTAAACCGCCAATTAATTAGTCAGCTCTTGTATCTCCTATTAACAATAGACTCTAAATTACAATCATATATCTCCTAATACTATGATTGTCTAATGTCCTAAATCAATTATTCCTAATGTCTTAGTAAATAATCAATCGCCAAACATCGCATTAATCTCTAGATAATTTCTAGTTAATTCGATTAACGCTACTTCTATATTAATTAATCAAATTAACCAAGAATTTCTAACAAACCCTATATCAACTCCCGTACCACTAGAGTTTTTAACAATTATAATCAATTAAATAACTATAATTGAAATCATAGAAATTGCAATCACGAATCATCCCTATATCTATTGATCCTATAACACGAACACAATTGTCATCTTAGCTATCTAAGGTTTCATCAATTCTTACAAATAAATTTAGCCAACCATGGAATTTGAAATGAAAGCACAACTACTAATTGAAATTGTAAGGAAATTCATAATTGAAAGCATGAATAATTCTTAGAATTGCATAAATATAATTAAAATAGATGTTACTAATTCTGTAATTGGAAAAGATAAACTTCAATTGTAACTCCAAAACATTGTCTCCAAAGCAAAATCTTCTCAATGATCTAAGTAATTCTATTGAAGAATTCTTTAAGAACTATCTAATGATTGTTCTACGACTCTCTAAGTCTAAGGAAAGTGTGTATGTCTCAAAACAAGTCTCCCAAACGGTGAAACATAAGGCTATTTATAAGAAAAACTAGGGTTGGCTTGTGTATGGCTTCTTTTTAATGAAGGCCGGCAGTATGAGCTTCAAGGTTGGTGGCATAGACTCCAAGGGCCACCGATGTAAGTGTAGGCTAGTTGATAGGCTAGCAGTATTGAATTCCAATCGTGCCGTAGTTCTTTTCGGGCTTCTTTGTTTGTGTAAAACTCTTCTAAATTGTCCATATTTTCACTTTGAATTCTCTAATTCCCAAAATGTCCAAATGAAAATAATTAAGTACCATTTCTTAATGATTTCTATAAAATCAATAATAATTCTATCTAATTTATACATTAAAACATGAAAAATATGCTTTTATCAACTCTCTTAAACTTGAGCTTTTGCTTGTCCTTAAGCAAAATAAATAGAACTAAAGAAATCTATCATTGAAAATACAAATTTTCCAATTGTTAATCCAAGACATATGATATTTCACACTTTCAGACCTACTAACTTATAATGCCCATCGCTTGAACCAAACTGAAATATGTGATCAGAGTATTACGATTGAAATTAACCTAGGATTTTTATTTCAAAAGTAGATACTTAGTCTTAGAAGGAAAAGCATCCATTTAAACTTCGCAGCTGTTAGCAAATATATTATCCTTGTAATTATTCTGACAAACAAGTTAACAAAGTAGTGAAAGCATATGGTATCTACTCTATCCCTAAGTTTTCTTCCTTTTTTATTACAAGCCTTAATTTATTTCTTAAATTTCATTCAAAATTTCCATTTTCCATACCCATTTTTTTAATCTTTTCTTCTCTTCTTCTCTCTCTCTCTTTTTTTTTTTTTTCTTTTTACTTCAAATACTGAACTTTTGCCTTTCCGGCCTTCTCGTTATAATGAGTGCATTGAGTCGGCATATCTCGAGCTCATCACCCAAGTGACTAGGTTTTAAAGGGACCTCTCCAAACTCTTCCTCACTCTAACATTCAAGTTAGGATACTTTTAACTCAATTTCTTGAGTTATTGGAGTAAAAACTCTCATTTCATCACTTTTTGAATGCTCACTAAAATTTTTTAGACTTCTTTATAGGAATCACTAAGTTCAAAGCTTCACTTACCTCTTTCACTAAGTGTTAAAGTGCTGTTAGAATAACTAAAAAGACCATATACTAACTAACTTTGCATAGAAGTGAACCTATTTACTTTTCAGTTAAGGACTTAACCAATTCTTAAACTTCAACTTCTAAGGCTAAAAACTAGGTAAATTAAGTTCCTAAAGAATTGACTAATTAATTTTAACTGAGTACAAAAATCTCAAAATTGGTGAGTAGGGCACCTTAGTGAGTCAATTATTCAAATTACAATAAGATGCTATCAACAAATTGTTTTCTTTATATAATCTCTAGATTCCAAACAAGAAATTCAAAATTTTGAAAAAAATTAGCTTAAATATTGCTAGATACTTAAGGAGAAACAAGTTCAAGCTGATAGGAAAGTATAACTATTTGTAAATAAAAATTGGCATCAAAATTGATATTCAATCTAATTCGAAATCCATTTCCTATATTTCCTTCCCCTTACTTTAGAATAGACAGTGTCCACACTATCTTCTATTCAATATTCAAAAGGAAATAAAAACTCGTAGCAATAAGAAATGAAAAACTAGTACTCCCTTAGATTCAAATTTTTAGTAATAAGGAAAATTCCAAGCATAAGATCATCACTAGCATAGAATTCAAATCTGACTTGTCTCATCAAGCGTAAAGAAACATGAAATAGTAAAGATAGCATAAAAGTGCACTCAAGAGTACATAGTAGAATTCATGATCCAGAGTTACCCAAACAGATGAGTACTAAACAAAAATAACCTAACAGCAAAGTGAAAATAAAAGAAAAATAAATAAAAAAAGGAAAATAACATAAAAAAAAATTAGAAAAGCACACAAATATCTAACTATCTCAGTTGGTGCTACTACTCTCTATACTGGAAGTCTCATAATGAAGTTACTCTATAGCTGCTGGCTGGAAACATGAAATAGTAGGCTTCAGCATATTGAACATAGTAGTTTAAAACTTCTTATTCTTCTTCCTTTCTTTCCTAATTTCATTCCGGACTTCTCTAATTTCGGTACTCAATTGCTTAAAAATACCAATTGGTGGATGATATGAAGTAGATACTTTAGTAGCAGGAGGATTGTCAAGAATATCCTCCTCATCGACAGGATGGGGCTTATTATTTATCTTAACCAATCCCTAACCCCTAAAGGGAACAGTAGAAATAGGTCTACATGGAATACCATCATCTCCCTCTAGTTCTCGAAAAAGTCCCATACCCTTCAATAATATTGTAATATACCCACCACAAAAGATAACCTGTGTCCTGGTATCATCTATCTATTTATAGATAAAATTTGCTATTTTTATTCCCAAATTTATCTGATACCCAAAAATTATACTGTACAGATAAAACATGTCAAAACTGGTCACCTTGCTATGGCTAGTCTTCTTATAGTTGAGAGTATGAATAAAAATATGGTGGAGTAGCCTGTGCTCCATTGTTAAGAAAGTTGTGATGAATCAATTGAAACTAAAATCTCTCAACAGTCATCTCACTAGGCCAGGAGTTGGGCAAATTAACTTCCTCCTCATCATATAAACCCAGAAAATAACCAATTTGACTCAATTCAATTACATGAATTTCTCCATAAACCTGAAATGTGAAAGTGGACATTCGCCCACTTCTCTCCAGTTGCAAAGTGGACAAAAAATCAATGGCTATATTTCTAAAAGTAGGTTCTTTTACCTCAAATAATCAAAACCATGTTTTATCAGGAACCATTTGCTAGATTCTATTGTCCATTCCATACCCTTGCAAAAGAGTCCAATCTAGATATTGTTGATTCATGAATGTCATTCGTTGTAATTTCCTCCTTCTTTCCCTAGCATTCTCCTAATGTGAAAGTAGATCGTTGCTTAAACTTTTAGAAGACTAAGCGACTGCCGTCTTCTATTTCTTTTGTTAAGGTTGCATCTTCTTAGGTGGCATGATGAATGTGGAAAGCACAGATCTACAAAGAAGAATGGAAATGTGTGTAGAAAAAGTAAAGAGAGTAAGTCTATATGGTTATAGGTATACGGGGAGAGGGAAAGTTTGAGAAAAATCTAGAGAGAGAAATTGGGAAGACAATGAGTTAGGAGAGAGAGAAAACTGATGGTTGTACTTTAAAAAGCATTGTACGCTGGCTCTTTCCTCAGTATGCCAGCATATATGAGTAGGTTGGCTAATAGGTTGGCGGCCTTGAGTTCAAATTTTCACACTTTTCTATTTTTTTTTTCTTAAGCTGGTGGCCTTGATGTCAATGGCTGGCTCTTCTACTCTTTTTTTTTTTTTTATAAAAAAAAATGATAATAAAGAAGATAAAAAAATTAGTTTGTTTAGACACGGTTTACCTTGTATGAAGCGCTTAGTTTATAATCACTAGCTCGACTTTTCCGATCTTACTGTGAATTCTTACTCACCACCATAGTGGCATCACTATCTATGTTTTCTCCTTCAAAATAGTATTTGAGGAGATGACCATTTACCTTAAAATTACGATTATCTCCTACTTTTAACTCAACTGTACCATAAGGAAAAACATTAGCTATTTCAAATGGCCCAGACCATCAAGATTTTAACTTACTTGGGAACACCTTTAGTCGAGAGTTATATAATAACACTTTCTGCCCAGGCATGAACTCTCACTGTTGAATGTTCTTATCATGCCATTGCTTGGCTCTCTCCTCGTAGATCCTAGAGTTTTCATAAGCTTCTTCTTTGATCTCATCTAGTTGGTTTAATTGGAGCAATCTCTTTTCACTTGCAACTTGTAAATCAAAGTTAAGGTATTTTATGGTCTAATGGGCTTTGTTCTCGAGCTCTTCAGGTAGGTAACATGACTTACCGTAAATGATTTTGTATGGGGAAATTTCAATAGGGGTTTTAAAAGCTGTTCTATAAGCCCATAATGCATCATCAAGTTTTAATGACCAATCTTTCCTAGATGTACTGACAGTCTTCTCTAGGATACACTTTATTTCCCTATTGAATATCTTAACTTGTCCACAAGTTTGTGGATGATACGAAGTGGCAATGTTATGAGTGATGCCATATTTTGTTAACAATTTTTGAAATTGCCAATTGTAAAAATGTGACCCCCCATCGCTTATAATAGCCCTGGGTATCCTAAACTTGGAAAAAAATGTTCTTTTTCAAAAATTTAATTACTACTTTGGCATCATTAGTTTGTAGAGTAATTACTTCTACCCATTTCAACACATAATCTATTGCTAGAAGTATATATTTATTTGAAATAGATAAAGGGAAAGGACTCATGAAGTCTATTCCCCACACATCAAAAAGCTCAATTACCAGAATACTATTTTGTAGTAATTCATGTCTCTTAGAAATATTCATGGTCCTTTAGCATTGAGCATAAGACATAACATAATTTCTGTAATCACTAAAAAAACTAGGCCAGTAAAATCCATAAGATAAAATTTTAGTTACAACTCTTTCCTTACTAAAGTGGCCTCCTACTTCTTTAGAATGATAGTGCTGAATTACGCTAAGTTGTTTTGTTTCAAGCACACGACATCTAATTACTTGGTCAACATAACTTTTAAACAGATATGATTCATCCTAGAAATAAAATTTCACATAATGTAAAATCTTCTTTTTCTTTTGAAATGAGAAATCGTATGGTATGACTTACTAACTAAGTAATTAACTATATTAACATACCAAGGTAACCCTTGGATCTTTATTGCATACAATTGTTCATCGGGGAACTTTTCTTTGATGGGTAGCTCTAAACACTCAAATTATAAATGAGATAAATGATCTGCAATTATATTTTCAATTCCCTTTTTATCTCTAATTTCAAGGTCAAATTCTTGCAGTAATAAGATCTAATGAATTAACTTAGGTTTAGCAAACAAATATTTTAGAGCAGCATGTTCTATGTATACTATGATCTTAGAACCTATGAGTTAAGGCCTATACTTGTCACAAGCAAATATAACCGCTAAAAGTTCTTTTTCTATCGTAGCATAGTTTCTCTGCACCTCATTCAAGGTCCTACTCACATAGTATATAACATGAAATAACTTACCTTTCCTTTGCCCAAGTACTACTCCTACAACATAGTTGCTAGCATCATACATCATCTTGAAAGGAAGCTTCCAATCAGGTGCAACGATCACTAGTACCAAAGTAAGCTTCTCCTTTAATAGATTGAATGCTTGCAAACAACTGTCATAAAAAACAAAGGTAGAATCCTTTTCAAGTAAATTACAAAGAGGTTTAGAGATTTTAGAGAAGTCCTTGATAAATCTCTTATGGAAGCTAGCATGCCCTAGGAAGCTCCTAACTCCTTTGAATGAAGTAGGTGGTGGTAGCTTTTCTATTATCTTCACTTTGGCTCTATCAACTTCAATCCCCTTTCTTAACACCTTGTAACCTAAGACTATTCCCTCTCTTACCATAAAATGGCATTTTTGCCAATTCAGAAGTAGATTAGTCTCTTTGCATCTTCTGAGCACATAACCTAAATTAGTTAGACATAAATCAAATGACTTCCTAAGGACAGAGAAGTCATTCATAAATATTTCAATAAAATCTTCTAACATGTTAGAGAATATAGACATTATGCGTCTTTGAAAAGTAGAGGTTGCATTACATAGACCAAAGGGCATTCTCCTAAAGGCAAAAGTGTCATAAGGATATGTAGAGGTGGTTTTTTCCTAGTCCTCAAGTGTGATATGAATTTAATTGTAACCAAAATATCCATCTAAAAAACAATAGTAATCATGCCTTGAAAGTTTTTCTAACATCTAATCTATGAAAGGGAATGGGAAGTGGTCTTTACGAGTGGCATCATTCGGTTTTCTATTATCTATGCAAACTCTCCACTTAGTCATAGTGCGAGTAGGGATTAGCTCATTATCTTCATTTTTCACTATGGTCATACTACCTTTTTTAGGCACTACCTGAGTAGGATTAACCCACTTACTATCCGAGATAGGGTAAATAATACCTACATCCAGCAATATGAGTACCTCTTTCTTTACTACCTCCTTGAGAGTTAAGTTGAGTTATTTTTATGGTTGTATTATGGGTTTGCACTTCGCCTCAAGCAATATCTTATGAGTGCAAACTAAGGAACTAATCCCCTTAATATCGGTAATGGTCCACTCTTGGTGCTCTCTCAGAACTCTTAGAAGTTGTGTCTCCTGGTCACTTGTCAAAGAAAAGGAGAAAATTATTGGCAAAGTATCATTTGTTCCATGATAAGCATATTTTAAATCACTAGGTAAAGGTTTAAGTTTAAGCACTGGAGGTTGTGTCAATGATGGGACTAGCTTCTTCTTACTGGTGCCTAGCTCTTCATAGTATTGATTTTTGATTTTTGACACCTATTCCTTGCCTTCTTCTTTAGGCTCATCGTCATCGCTCTAATCATCTAAATCCCTAAGAATTGATTCCATGGTGATTCTTGCTTTCTCTTCTATAGACTTGTAGGTAATCTCATAAAAAATATCAATAGTGTAACAGGATTTGCAATCATGAAAATGCTTTATGACTTTATAAACATTAAACGTTACTCGATCATCTATAACTCTTAAAGTAAGCTTACCCTATTCTACATCTATCAACCTCTTACTTGTTGTAAGAAATGGTCTACCCTAGATCATGGATACCTCTTTGTCGTCCTCCATCTCTAAGACTATAAAGTCGATTAGGAAGATAAATTTGTCTACCTTCACCAAGACATTTTGAACAATACCCCTTGGGTATTTAATACTCTTGTCAATAAGTTGTAAGGTGACATGAGTTTCCCTGTAATCTCCAAGTCCTAGCTTCTTGAAAATAGACAAGGGCATTAAATTTATATTTACACCTAAATCAATAAGAACCTTATTAAAGTGAAAATTTCCTATAGTGCAAGGAACAGTAAAACTCCTTTGATCTCTTTGTTTTCTAGGTAGGGTTGATAAATTTTTTTATAAGATCATGGAGCACTCCCCTATAAGCATTACTAGTTCGTTCCCATCAATCTTTCTCTTCTTGGTGAGCAAATCCTTCATGAATCTGGCATATAAAGGCATCTGCTGAAGTGCCTCTACAAAAGGAATGTTGTTTTGCAACTTCTTAAAGACATCTAGGAATTCGGGGAATTGAGCGTCTAGCTATTGTTGCTTCAATCTTCTTGGAAAAGAGACTAGAGGAACATATAGTTTCACTTCTAGTGACTTCTGCTTTGGTTCCTCTTCTACTTACTTCCCTTTTTCTTCCTTTGGAATCTCTACCTTTTCTTCAACTCGTTTGTCAACTGTTTCTACTGCTTTTCCGCTCCTCAACATAATAGTGTTGATACATCTGGGATTTTCTTCAGTATTATTAAGTAAAGACTTTGATGGTTTGTTACTCAATTGTTGAGAGATTTGACTAATCTAATTCTCTAAATTTTGAATAGTCGCATGTTGATTCTATAACATAGTGTCGGTCTTTTGCATATAGCTCAACATGAGCTCTTCCATTCTAGACTGATTTTGCTGAGGTGGAGCAATCTATGTAAGACCTTGCTTTTGGAATCTAAGTGGTGGTTGAAATGCATTGTTCTCATTTCTTTATGAAAAATTTGGATGATTATGCCACTTAGGATTATATGTATTTGAATATGGACCTTGATTGCCATGTTGAAAATTGTTGACAAAATTCACTTGTTTTGTACTAGTTGGAGCTGAGTGATTCCCAATTAAGCACTCAAGAGTCGAATGTAGTCCTGAACATAACTCACAAAAAACAATAGGATTAGTATTAAAAGACTATGTTGAGGTGAGTTTACTTACTTGAGTAGTGAGAGCTACAATCTAAGCTATTAATTGAGATACAATGTTATTGTCATTGGTTGCTGCTACTCCTAACTTGCTTCTCTTGTTTTGCCAGTTATGTGCACTAGAGGCCATCTCTTCTATCAATGCACTTGCTTCATTATAGGTCTTACCCATTAGAGCACCTCCAGCTATAGCATCAACTAGGGACCTTAGTGTCTCATCTAGACTGAGATAAAAGATCTCAATCAGGAGATTATCTGGCAAGCCATGATGTAGGCATTTTCTGATTGCCTCCTTAAATCTCTCCCATGCCTCATGAAGTGACTCACTCTTAAACTTGGTGAAGTTGGTGATGTTGTTCCTTAGTTTTGCGATCCTAATTGGTGGGAAAAATCTCCTTAAGAACTTTGAAGAAGGATCAGCTCAGGTGATGATAGACTCTTATGGTAGTGAATGAAACCAAGCTTTAGCTTTATCCCTTAGCGAAAAGGGAAAGAGCTGTAATCTGATAACCTCGTCGGTCATGTTGTTCATCTTAACTATATCATAGTATTGGAGGAATCCTGCAATATGTTCGTTAGGACTTTCATTAGGGTATCCTCTAAGTTGATTCGTCTGAACCATTTGAATGAGGGACAGCTTCAACTCAATGTTGTTAGCCTGAATGGTAAGCCTCCTTATAGCCGAACCTAACACTGTGAGTACTGTATAGTCTTGTAGTGCTTGCAGAACTCCTTATATCTGATTATTATCCTCGTTGCCTACCATCTCTTCTTTCCTTCTTGTGTTCTCTTGCCTCAATTGTTGCAAAGTGCGCTCTATTTCAGAATCTAGTGGTAGAATTTCAGCACTTCTACTCCTATGCATAAAACACCTGCAAAGAGAGCAAAAATAACATTCATTGTCAACTGCGCCTATATTACCAACAAAACTAAAAGGTTTAATATTTCCAATCCCCAACAATGGTGCTAAAAACTTGATTTGCTTAAACTATATATAAAAAATTAAATTGCGAATACTCTAACAAGTATACTGGGTCAGAATCAAGTAATATAGAGCAAGTAAGGTTATCGATCCCTCGAGGATTATAATATTACTAAACTTATGATAGTTCTTATTGATATTAAGATAATAAAAAATAAATTAACTAATCTAATAATTATACTAAAACTATTGAAAAGAAAATAACTATAAAATTTCTAAAACTAAGCAATTAATTGAGAATTGTGAAAAAAACAGAATCCACCCTATATTATACAAATCAAATTGTTATCATGTTAAATAGATTATTAGCTATATGGTCATTCAAGTAAAATTATTATACCTTAAAACTTAAGGATTTAAACCCCCAATTAATTAGTCAGCTCTCGCATCTCTAGTTAACAGTGAACTTTAAATTATAATCATATATCTTCTGATACTATGATTATCTAATGTCCTAAATCAATTATTCCTAATGTCTTAGTGAATAATCAATCGCTAAACATTGCATTAATTTCTAGATAATTTTTAATTAATTCAATTAACGCTGCTTCCATATTAATTAATCAAATTAACCAAGAATTTCTAACAAACCCTATATCAACTCTCATATTACTAGGGTTTTTAACAATTATAATTAATTAAACAATTGTAATTGAAATCATAGAAATTACAATCACGAATCATCCCTATATCTATTAATCCTATAACAATACAAAATCATCATCTTAGCTGTTTAGGGTTTCATCAATTCCTACAAGTAAATTTAGCCAACCATGGAATTTGAAACAAAAGCATAACTACTAATTGAAATTGTAAGGAAATTCATAATTGAAAGCATGAATAATTCTTAGAATTGCATAAATATAATTAAAATAGATGTCACCAATTCTGTAATTGGAAAAGATAAACTTCAATTGTAACTCCAAAACTTGGTCTCCAAAGCAAAATCTTCTTAATGATCCACAGAAGAATTCTTCAAAAATTATCTAATGACAATTTTATGACTCTTTAAGTCTAAGGAAAGTATGTATGTCTCAAAACAAGTCTCCTAAACAGCGAAACATAAGGTTATTTATAAGAAAAACTAGGGTTGACTTATGTAAGGCTTCTTTTTAATGAAGGTCGGCTGATAGGCCGACAATGTAAGCTTTAAGGTCAGCAGCGTAGACTCCAAAGGCCGCCAGTGTAAGTGTAGGCCGGTTGTGTTGAATTCCAATTGTGCCATAACTCTTTTCGAGCTTTTTTGTTTGCATAAAACTTCTCTAATTCATCCATATTTCCACTTTGAATCCTCCAATTCCTCAAATGTCCAAATGAAAATAATTAGGTACCATTTCTTAATGATTTTTATAAAATCAATAATAATTTTATCTAATTTGCACATTAAAACATGAAAAATATGCCTTTATCATTTAGGTATTTATACACATTTGATAAACGAATCATGTCACGATTTAAAGTTTTCCAAAAGCAAACTTGTTTTAACATGAATACGAGACATAACATGATAAAATGAATTGTCAACCCTATGGATATGTTCTAAATGGATATTAAATGTCGTATAGCAGTTGTTGGGTAATAATTTTTTAGAACCCACTATCGAGCTTGGTTTTTAACCTTTTGATTTTTTAAAATTAAGACTTCTTTAAATTAACCAGTATTAAACCCTACCTATTTAATATCGACTCTTGACTAGGGTTTAAAGAAAATTGGCTCTTAATTTGAAAAAATTTTGGAGTCACCACTTAACCGAAGTCGGGAATAAGAGTTAAATTACAACCAAGATGGTTGATTGGTTATAACTTAGCCACTAGTTTTTCGATAAAAAATCGATTTTGTAAAATGATTTTAAAACAAGAGATCTGGATCCAAGGGTTATGATCTTTAAACCCTTATGAGTGCCATTAACTTTCCAATTTTAACCTTAATTTTAAAAATCACCTTTCAATTATAAGATATAACTCGATTATTTGACTAAAATGGGATAATTTGAACAATCTAAACTAAAAAAGGAAAATCAAGTTTTTCCTTTTTTACTTGGTTTGATTTAAGGAAATTTTCCTAATCAGTGTCTAATTGGTGTTTTATTTTTGAAAACCCTAAGATTGTCATAATTTTGGAAAAAGGTCAATTTATTTTTATTTTGGAAAACCCAATTTTTTCTAAGTGATAAAATGAATTTATTTATTCACTAACCTATTTATTTGTTTTTGTTACCTTGTTTATTTATTTATCTATTTCTATAAGTAAATAAAGATTCACCTTTTCTTTTCTTTTTCATTTTTTTTTCTTCTTCTTCCTTCTTTCTTCTCTTCTTTTTTTTTTTCATTTTTACAAATACAAGAATAAAAGGATAAATAAATAAATAAATAAATAAAATTAAAAATAATAAAAAAACAAATAATAATATTAAAAAATAATTTTGCAGACCAAGTTAAGCTCAGGTTGGCTTAGGGTCGGCTTAATCGGCTTAATTGGCTCGAGTCAGCTTTGGTTGGCTTTGATCACCTTAAGTTGGCTCATATAGATTGGATCGTCTCGAGAAGTTGAATCGAAGTGTTTTACTTGGGGTTTTTGGACACGAGGATTCCGATAGTGGTGGTGGTTTTCGTCGAAAACAGCTATGGATGTAGCTTTCTTAGAGAGAGAAAGGGATCGGGTTAGAGAGAGAAAGCTTTGATTTGCTTACCTAGAGCGTTTCTAAGCTTGTTCGACTTTGTGCATTTCTGACCCCTATTTATACTAAATACAACTTGAATGAGCTTGGAAAGGTCATTAATGGAAGAATTAGCCATGAATGGAGATGTTGGATTTTTTTTTCTCATTTTTAGAGCTAATTTTATACTGAATGTGGATGAAAAATGGGTCTCAATTCAAAGTATGCCAAGTGTACTACACGATTTCACAATTAATTTAGTGAAATCGTGTAGTAAATAGGGTAAAAAATGACCCCAAACCAAGCATGCAAGAAAGGAAATGATGAGAAAATTAGAACTGATCCTGCAATTTGGAAGAAGAAGAAAAGAGGAGGGTGATAGTCACGTGTAGGGTACGTGCTACGCACCCCTAAGCGTGTGCATTGCATGCACGCATTTGAAAATTAAATGGAGTGTGCACAAGCACACCCCCTCCTCTTGTAATTGCAGGTAGGGCCTTAGGCCTTTCTTGGTCTAAGAAAATGGACCAGGTTAATAGAACCTGGTTCAACGGACCTTTTTTTTAAATATAAATATATATTTATTTACTTAAAAAGAAAAACTAACTAAATAAATAAATATAGAGATTTTCCTTATTGTTATTTTTATTATTATTTGGGTCTTTTCTTATTCTAAATGGCTTTTTCTAAATTTTTTATTTTTTGTACTTTTTTATTTCTTCTTTTTTTTTGTATTTTTCCTAAATCTTTTATTTTTTGGGTTTTCTTTAATTTTCTATTTTTTTTTCTAAATTAGGACCCTTTAACCTATTCTAATTTAAAAACAAAAAAAAAAAAAAAACAAAAAGAGAAGGGGGCAAAAATGAGGTATCTACAGTTGCTTCTTTTTGTGGAGAAGTTTGAGCAAAACTTTACCATAAAGACAAAAGAAGCACTATTTTTGTCCCAAGGGTAGCTTTTATTCTAAGAAGCGCTACAACTAGCCAACTACCTTAGGCTTGGTCTATTAGGGATTTGTTGAAGAGACGGGTTGCACTCTAATAGTTGGTCGAAGGATTAAAAGAAGAATCGAAGTAAAATAGGAGAAGCGCTCTTAAAGTTGCCTAAAATAGAATGAGAAAACTTAGTTGTGCCCTAATGAGTTGACTAACCATGGCGAGTAAAGTGCTCCTAGAGCTAGTTAAGACCCTAAACTAGATGAGAAAACTTGGTCGTGCTCTAATGAGCTGACTAACCAAGGTGAGTGAAGCACTCCTTGAGCTAACTAAAACCCTAAAAGAATAAGAAAACTTGGTCATGCCCTAATAACTTGACTAATCAAGGTGGGTAAAGCGCTCTTAGAGCTAGCTAAGACCTTAAACTGAGTGAGAAAACTTGGTTATGCCTTAATGAGCTAACTAACCAAGGCGGGCAAAGCACTGCTAGAGCTGGTTAAAACCTTAAATTGAATGAGAAAACTTAGTCATGCCCTAATAAGTTGATTAACTAAGGTAGGCAAAGTGCTCCTTAAGCTTGCAAAAACCCTAAAATGAATGAGAAAACTTAGTCGTGCTCCAATGAGTTGATAAACCAAGGTGGGAAAAGTGCTCCTTGAGGTGGCTAAGGCCTTAAAAGAACGAGAAAACCTGGTTATGCCCCAATGAGTTGACTAACCAAGGTGGGTGAAGTGCTTGTTGAGCTGGTTAAGACCCTAAATGATGAGAATCAGGCTACTGAAACATTGACCTGAAGCTGAGCCCAAGAATTACAATGTTTGGCATGGAGGATCCTCTTATTCCAATCGACTCCTATTGTGGCTGAGTATCTCCTTACCAACCTATTCTATGTACTGAGCTAAATGACTTCTTATCTCTCGCATATTTAGTGCTGAGAAACTGGAGGCTAAGATAATAGCCCATCTTCATTCTAGCACATGCCTTACCAATTACTTACTTGGCTTCACTCCTATAGAGATGCTAAGAGAGAGAGTCCAAATTGACCAAGCCACCCCTGCTTGGACAAGCCAACTGTCCGTACTTTTTGTTTTCATCTTCTAATGACCTCAGCAATATAGTATCGCTACGTATATAGTATCATGTGCAAAATCCACTATACTAATGATTGTTTTTCTTGTATATTCATTTTTACCCTTTTGTATCTTGTACATTGCTTCTTTAGGAAAAGTCCTTTTGTCTTTTCCTTTTTAGGGAAGTTGCCCTAACTTATAAGTATAAATACCCTTATACTTTGTAGCTGTAAAGCATCAGATTATTCTTAATACACTTGAGTATTTTCTTCCTTATGTAAATACTGTTTATTTATTTTTGACATCACTCTTATCCTTTCCCTTAAGCAAGGTTAGGTAGCAGGTAACCTTATCAGATCGATTCGTATATCATATCGAATTGTGTCATGAGTCCTTGGAAGTTCCATTAGTGCGTTATATCCTTTGGAGCTATTCGTGGGTTTTGCTTACCCTTTTTCTATTCGCATTTTGTCCTTTACACACACATACCCCATCACTTTCTTTTGAGTTTTCTGTAGACTTGGGCCCATTCAGCGACCAGCCTTGTTTGTTCTTAGTCACAGTTTGCACCACTAAAAGAATAAGAAAACTTAGTCGTATCCCAATGAGCTGACTAACCAAGGTGGGAAAAACACTCCTAGAGTTGGCTAAGACCTTAAATTGAGTGAGAAAAGTTGGTCATGCCCCAATGATCTAACTAAACAAGGTAGGGAAAGCGTTGCTAGAGCTAGTTAAAACCCTAAACTAAATAGGAAAACTTAGTCGTGCACCAATGAGCTGACTAACCAAGGTGAGCAAAGCACTCCTTGAGTTGGCTAAGGCCTTAAAAGAGTGAGAAGACTTGGTCGTACTCTAATAAGCTAACTAATCAAGTTGGGTGAAGTGCTCCTTGAGTTGACTAAGACCCTAAAAGAATGAGAAAATGTAGTTGTACCCTAATGAACTAACTAATCAAGGTGGGCAAAGTATTCTTAAAGTTGGCTAAGACCCTAAATTGAGTGAGAAAACTTGGTCGTACCTTAATGAGCTAGCTAACTAAGGTGGGCAAAGCATTCCTAAAGCTAGCTAAGGCCCTAAAAGAATGAGAAAACTTGGTCGTGCCCCAATGAGCTGATTAACTAAGGTGGGTGAAGGTGAAGCGCTCCTTGAGCTGGCTAAGGCCTTAAATTAAATGAAATGGGTAAGTGCTCCTAAAATTGGCTAAGGCCTTAAAAGAATGAGAAAACTTGGTTGTGCCCCAATGAGTTGACTAACTAAGGCAGTTAAAGCGCTCCTTGAGTGGGTTAAGGCCTTAAACTAGATGAGATGGGTAAGCACTCCTAGAGTTGGCTAAAACCCTAAAAGAATGAGAAAACTAGGTTATGTCCTAATGAGCTGATTAACCAAGGTAGGCAAAGCGCTTCTTGAGCTAGCTAAGGCCTTAAAAGAATGAAAGAACTTGGTTGTGCCCCAATGAGTTAACTAATCAAGGCAAGCAAAGCACTCCTAGAGCTAGCTAAAACCTTAAATTGAAATGCACCTTATGGGTTGGCTCAAAAGACTGTTATGGATAGAGTCGTAGAAATATTAGTCATATAGCTTAAATGCAAATGCAATTTTCAAAAACTAATGTGCTAACATCGTATGCAAGTACTTACCTAGTCTTGTTGACAGTAGCCAAATTATTAAACCCTTTTTTGAAAAGCCCCATAAGAATTAATTGGCTCACGCTTTGATCCTTTGTTGTCAACTCGAATAATCTTGATGTAGAACATTTGAGACTTCATAGGCTCTTTTTAGAGAAATCATGGAAATTAACTCGATACAGAATGCTACCTACTATTTTTGTCTTTTTAGAACTTTTATGAACCAAAACCCTTATTCCTAACTAATGAACATTTGCCGTGGGGTGATTGCTTACTTGGATTTCACACTTCCTTGTAAAACAAACAATAAAACTCCCTATCAAGAGGAATCAATTTGTAATAAAGTATTTTAAAAAGTTTTTTCAATTACCAATGTCTTAGATCTCACTTCTGAACTTCTCTCATGTTTTTAGTGTAAGGGTTCGATTAAATGAAGTAAAGGGAGTTAGACCTTTCAATGGAGAGGGTGATTATTCCAACGACAACTACGGCCAAGGATACCAACTTTGCTTGCAGATAATGAAAGTTAGACTACAATGACATTCATAATAACTAGCATCTTTGTATTCTAAGTAAAAATTTCCATTGACTCCTTATGGATAGTATAACTTTACAACATCAGCATTTATAGGGTCTCTTAATTCTGGACCATCCATTTGAGACAAAATTAAAGCCCCTCTTGGTAATACTCGCTTCATGACATAAGGGCCTTCGTAATTGGGAGCAAACTTCACTCTAAAGTCTTATGCATTGGGGAGAGCTTTTCTCAACACTAGTTCACCTTCTTTGAAGTTCTGGGGTCGTACCCTTTTGTTGAAAGCTCGAGCCATTATTTGTTAATAACACTAATTTTGACACAAGGCTATCAATCTCCTCTCATCAATCAGATTCAACTGCTTGATGGGTTTTTTTACCTAGTTGGCTTCATTCAATTGAGTTTCTAATAGTTCCCTAAGTGACGGGATCTTAACCTTTATTGGTAACACTACTTCAATGCTGTATACCAAAGAGTAAGGTGTTGCCCCAATTGACGTTCTGATGGAAGTTCGATAGGCCATAAGTGCGAATGGCAACATCTTATGCTAGTCTTTGTATGTAACAGCCATTTTTTCAAGGATTCTTTTGAGGTTTTTGTTAGCTGCTTCAACGACTCCATTCATTTAAGGTTAATAAGGAATAGAGTTCCTATGGATGATCTTGAACTATCAATACAACTTTAACATAAGCTTATTATTGAGATTGGTACCATTGTCAGTGATGATCGTTTCTAAAGTCCTGTGTTGAGTCAAGATATCCCTCTTAATGAACTTAACTATGACCCCTTTAGTAACGCTCAAGTAAGATGAGGCCTTAACCCATTTATTGAAGTAGTCGATGGCGACCCATATAAACTGATGCCCATTGGATACTTTTAGAGTAATCGGGCCAATGATATCTATACCCTACATTGAAAAAGGCTAAGGTATTGAGAATATGTGTAGTTCTTAAGGTAAGCCGTTTATCTTACTTGCATAAACTTGGCATAAGTGACAAATGCCTAATGTATTTGATACAATTGCCTTCCATTGTTGACCAATAGTACCCTAGACTCATAATTTTTTTAGCCAACATGTAACCATTCATGTAAAGGCCAGATAATCCTTTTATACTTCTTTCAGTAAAATCTCAGCCTCCTTGTTGTCTACACACCTTAAAAGTGTGCCATGAAAAGAGTTCCGGTATAAAGTGGACTCACTTATTAAGAACTAAGTGGCGTATCTCCTAATCATCTTTCTGTCCTTTTTCTTGACTTCTTCAAGGTATGTGCCTTATTGTAGGAATGTATTAACATCATGATACCACAGCTTTTCATTATTCATATCCTCAATTGCTAGGCAAAAGGCAGGTTTGTTTTAAATTTCAATAGTAAGAGCTTGAACCTTAACTCTACTGGATATTTGGATCGTGGATGCTAGAGTGGCTAAGGCATTGGCAAACTAATTTTGAGTCCTCGGTACGTGATTGAAGGTGATTTCTTTGAATTTCTCCGTCAATTTAGTTAAGTATTGGTAGTAAGGTATTAGTTTAGGATCCTTTGTCTTATATTCTCCCCGAGCTTGGTTGATAATGAGTGAAGAGTCCTCATACAATTCTAATTCTTGAATATCTTTATCTAAGGCTATTTTGAGTCCCATGATGTCATATTTAGCGATATTATTAGTGTATGGGAAAATGAGCCTTATAGCCATAAGGTATTAAGTACCTTTAGGGGATATTAGTACTACCCCAATTCCATACCTAGATACGTTGGCTTCCCCATCAAAGAACATCTTCCATTTCAATGGCTCATCAACTTCTTTATTGGGGCTTCCTTTGACTACCAAGATATCCTCATTGGGGAAATTGACTTATACTTCTTATGGGGTACTATCGGAGGCATTTTCTACTAACTGATTTGCTAGAGCTTGCCCCTTGATTGAATTCTGGTTCATGTATGTAATGTCGAACTCTAATAGTATCATTTGCCACTTTGAGATTCTACCAATTAGGGCCGGTTTGTCTGCTAAGTACTTTATGGGATTACGTTAAGTCAATAATTCAACCTGGTAGTAGAGTGTATATTATTTGAGTTGATGCATTACCTAGACCAAAGTACGGTAGGTTCTTTCAATTTCTGAATGTTTCTATTCTCTTTTAGTGAATTTCTTGCTCAAGTAGTATACAACCCGTTCTTTTCCTTCTTCGTCTTTTTGGTCGAGTGTGTGCCCTATAGACTCTGGTAATATTGTCAGGTATAGAAATAAAGGCTTCTCAAGTTTTGGAGCTACTAAAATTAGAGGGTTCATGAGGTATTATTTGATTGTTGTAAAGACTTACTCACGCTCTTTGTCCCAATTGACCTTAGCATTCTTTTTCAACAACTTAAACAAGGGACGGTGCTTGATCATGAGTTAAGATATGAACCGGGCTATATAGTTTAAATGGCTTAACAAGCCTCTGATTTCTTTGAGTGTGCATAGAGAGGGCAAGTTAACTATTACTTTGACTTTATCAGGGTCTACTTTGATGGCCCTTTGGCTGATTATAAAACCTAATAATTTCCATGAAGTCACTCCGAAGGTACATATCTTTGGGTTAAGCTTCAACTAAAATTTTCTCAACCTATTAAACAATCTCCTCAGATTATCCACATGATTTTCTCTTTCCTTAGACTTAGCAATCATATCATCAACATATACTTCAACTTCTTTGTGCATCATGTCATGAAAGATTGCTACCATGGCCCTTTGATAAGCTGCTCCGATATTTTTTAGTCCAAAAGGCATTACCTTGCAGCAAAACGTACCCCATGTTGTAATAAATGTTGTCTTGGCTTTATCTTCTTTAGACATTCGAATTTGATTATATCCGGAGAATCCATCCATGAAAGGGAAAAGATGGTTTCTAGTTATGTTATTGACTAAGATGTCAATATGAGGCAAAGGGAAGTTTTCTTTAGGGATTGCTTAATTAAGGTCTCGAAAGTCTATGCATACTCTGACTTTTTCATTCTTCTTCATCACTGACACTATGTTAGCTACCCATTTGGAATAATCAGATATCTCAATAAAACCAACCTCTAGTAACATTTCTGACTTCTTTCTTAATCTTCAACAAGACATTAGGTCGGAACCTTCTTAACTTTTGTTTCTTAGGTTTGATATCCTTTTGTATAGGTAAGTGATGGACTACGATTGATGGATTCAATCTAGGGATATCTTCATAAGACTACGTGAATACATCTTAGTATTTAGATAGTAGTGTGATCATTTCAACCTTTTACTCTTCTTTTAGATTCCCTCCAATCTTCAATGTTTGGCATTGTCATCAGTCCCAACATTAATTATCTCAATTGGCTCATCAACGGAAATTTTACCCATTTCATGTTTTTGCCAGCTTTCTTACACGTTGCTATGGTCATTAACATTACTCCCAATGACTAACCTAGTAGGGCTAGAGGTGATATTAATATTTTCATCGCCTATCTGTGCGAGGTATCCATGGCCTTTATTTGGGGCGTTGGATTTGGGAAAACGAAAGGTGTGTAAAAGAAAGAGTGTAAGTAAGGAAGAAATGAGGGGAAAGAAGATTGATTCTTATATAGAAGAAATGCCTTTTAAGTACAATTTAGAATAAAGGTAATTTATTACAAAACTCTATAAAATATTGGACGATGATTCATCCTTTACCCTAGGGAGTAGGGAAGACTTATTACTATTTATAGGGATGGAGAACCAGTTATTCAATTGTTGAGACTTGTTGGATGGGCTAACTACTTTATCCTTGCGAGAGGTGTCCTCTTTAGTAGGCTCTGAATTGTAATGGTAGGAAGGTCATCGAGGTATGATACAATCTGTCACCTCTTTTTCCCTTCGTTTGCAACTCATCCATTAGAGTTAGGATGTAACCTAGCCTATAGGTTCCAAATTGACCTTCTTCGAATTTCAGCCTCTCATACTTCTCTTGATTAATCATGTACACCTTTTCAAACATTTGGAGCCTAAAGTCCTCTTACTTCTTAGTACTAATATAGGGTATGGCCGTTTCTTTATATATTTCGTAATCCTAGTCGCCTAGAATCATTATAACTTGGCAATTGGAGATGAACTTAACCTTATGATGAAAACTCGAAGGTACAGCCCTTACCTAATGTATCCAAGGTCTTCCTAATAGTAGATTAAAAGTCCTTAGGATGTTTAAAACTTGGAATTGGATGTTGAACATTTGTGGACCGATATTAATTGGTAAGTTAATCTCCCTTATAATTTCTCTTCTAGTCAAAAGCTTAAACTGTTGTTGAGCTTGGTTTAATTGCAGTTACATCAATGCCTAATAGATCTAAGGTAGTGAGAGGGCATACATTCAATGATAAGCCATTGTTAATGGGGATTCTTGCTATGATAATGCCACTCATCCTTACTCTTATGAAGAGGGGTTTAGTGTATTGATGGCCTTCTTCGCCTAGTTCCTCGGTAGAGAAAGAAATCTAATCCATAGTGAGGACAAAGTTGGTGATGGACCCTATTCTTTCAACTAGTATTTTTCGAGGGACTTTAACTTCCCTCAATGTTTTAAATAAAGCTTCCTAATACGGTTATGATGCCATTAATAAACTCATGAGGGATACTTATGCTAGAGTCTTAGCAAGCTGATCCATTACTTTATACTCGCTGGACTTAATTATTTTAGTAAAGGTAAACAATGCTTCTTCATATTCAGTTAGTTCATTATTTGGCCTTTCTAACACAATCCTCTTTTTTAGGTCTTCCCTTAGATCATAGATTCTACCACAACAGGTAATCTCTTCTACAAGCGATCTTGATTGCCTAAGGTTTACTACTTAGTAGTTGAGAGGGGTAGCTTTATAATTTTCTAAGGCTACAAGTACATGAAAGGTGTACCATTTAGTTTGTGGAATTTGTGTCTCTTCTTGTGTGTATAATCTATATACCTTAAGGTCCCAATTGGAATTGATCATGTTGATGGCGGGTTCTAAGTTATCAAATATTATATTGATGATGGGCCCATGGTTAGGCAAGGGGTTGCATTTGACATTTGTAATGGGAGCCTCTATGAAGTTTAATTGGATTGCGCCTTTGTCGATTAAATCTTGAATTTTATTTTTTAATCTTTAGCATGAGTCGATTAAATGGCCTATCTGCCTTAAATGATATTGGCACTTGGCATTAGGGTTAAAAAACTTTGGTCTATATCTTTTACTGGGAGGATCATAATGGATCAAATTATCTTTTCTCAAATTTTCAAGGACTTAGCTGAGGGGAACCAATATCTTAGTGAATTGTCTCAAAACCCTGTTGACTTGTGGTTGACTTCAGAATTGTTGTTGTATTGGTAGAGGATTTGTTCTAAAGGAGACTCGAGTATTGGACCTAGAGTTTGAATTCACCATGCTGATAGTTGGTTCTGTGGTTTTGCTTGTAGTAGGCTTTACAAAAGGTGGTTTTCTATTTGATGGCTCCTGTAATTTACCAGCAGTAACAGCACTTTCAATCTGACATCCTGCGGCTACTACCTCTATGAAATTGGAGGAGGCTTGCCCATTCAGACAAGAAAGGTAAGGTATTTCAAGAGTATTAGTAAAAGCTGAAGTCAGCTCCTTCTCGGTCATAGGGGTGGATACTTGTGCAATTAAGGATCTCTACCTCTGGGCATATTCCTTAAATGACTCATTATGCTTTTTTCGTAAGGTAACCAAGTCTATCATGATTGGTGCCACTTTAACATTGAATTTGTATTGCTAAAAAAATGCCTTAGCCAATTTTTCCTAAGTGTTCACTTGATTTAAATCTAATTGGGCATATCGGGTCAAGGTAGGGCTAGTTAGGCTGTTTTGAAAGGTTTGGACCATGAGCTGGTCATATTGTACGTACTTGCCCATCTTGTGTACATATAGTTGAGTGTGCAATTTGGGGCATCCAGTCCCGTTGTACTTTTCAAAGTCAGGTACTTTGAACTTTTTTAGGAAACTTCCGTAGTCATACCCAGAAAAATCTATTATATCAACCTGCTTGAATCCATCATACCCTTCTAGCATTTTCATCTTTTCAGTGATTTGTTGGGTCAATTGCTTCTCAAGCTCTTTTAGTCTGTCTCGATCAGCTTTAAGCTTTAGATTGACTGAAAACGAGTAAGTGTTCGACTCTAAAGTTGGGTTGACCTTTAGAAAGACCTCTTTTATTTCAAAAGATTTGAAGGCCTGATCTACTTTAAGGGGTGAGGCTTTAGCAGTCTTTCCATATCGGGTTTTAGAACTTTCTTTGTTTGATGGAGCCGTAGACCTAAGCAAAGTGATGCTATTAACATGAAAATTCAATTGATCTGCAATTTTCCCTATTGTTTGTTCCAAAGATTGGAACCTCAGCTCAGTAGGATCAATATCCTTGGGATTGACATTACCGCTGTTGGTGTTGGTGTTTTCATTTCCTTTGTTGGCCATTTTGGTTTAAGAGCGGGTTTTGATAGGACTTCTTAGGAAGGTTTGATGTTTGGGAGCTATCTTGGCGACCTAGATCACTTCTCAACAAGTTAGCACATGAATGTTTTAATTTTTAAAAGAATGTAAATGAGCCACACAGATGCAACAGGAATAGAATCAACGAATAACCAGTAAGATGGTAAAATTTTTTTATTTTTGTAGCTTTTGTAGTTCCCTTTTACATGATTTGAAAAAAAGAAAATACATTTTAAGAAGACTATTTTAAATGTTCTTCTAGTGCTTGGCAAGCATTCCCTTTTCCTACTTACTAAACTTTGCTGGTGTGCCCTTCCTCTTTTTTGAGTTAGGCTCTCCCATTTCTTCAATTTCTTTGAGTCTCTTCTAGGTCATCCTTAACTGATGTTCCAAGCCTGAGAACGTTGTTTCAATTCTTGAAAGAGATCTTCTCATATATCTCGCTCTTCATAGATTATTTTTACATGGGCTTGTACTTGGTCCATATAGGTCTTGATTTTAGGACCCGGTTTAGTTGGTGTTGGTTGGATGACCCTTAGTGCTCGATACTAGATCTCCCTTACCTTATGGAGCTGATCATACAAATACTCTTTGGAAACCCAGTGCTTATCCACTTTTCCTAGCCACTCTCTTAAATCGATGTTTGGGCTGACAGTCTCTATTTCCCATAACTGTTTGATTGCTTTGAGTTTGAATATCTTCTATAGTGGCGAAATGTGAAGGTCCTCATAATCTAAGGTTATGATATCCAACAAAGGCTTATAGACTATATCTTAGATACCTCTTAATTGTTTGATCATATTGTTAAGGTAATAGCCTATGCATAATTTCATCCCAATTAGAGGTATTGCTTGATAATTTTTTCAAACTAGGATTACCCTTTTGAAGTTACTCAATCTTGCTGTCCATAAGAAATTAGTGACTTGGAAATTTCTCAACACTTCTACCCAACAGTATGTGGATTTTCCTTTTGAGAGATGGACCTTATCGACAAATGAATTGATCAGATCGATGTTATGAGCAAATTCTCCTCAGATTAGGTTAAGCCCATAACATTTCATATGGCTCACGAACCATATTATCAGTAATGCCATGTTGGTCTTTAGTGTACCATCATTCTTTTCTTTTAAAATACTAAGGCTTCTGATCTGCTCTGCAAGGAGGGTCAAGACATATGATTTTCCTTCAAGAAATTGGTCCACTAACTCAGCGACCCTAAAATGGATGAGGTACTTTCCATTACGGAATAGGAGAGTCCCGAATGTAGCTAGTATAAAGGTTTTTATTTTGTTTTTTTCCCCAATCTTTGAGATTACCATAGAAGATGCCTCATTAGTTGGATTTAGGCTTGATGATTAACCAGGCTTTTAAGTCTTTTAGTTTGATGTAGTTACCATTACAATTTTTAAGGGCTTTGTTTGCTTCAACTTTTTTAATACCCAAGAATTTTGAAAAGACATTTACGGGGTCCACTTCTAAATTTGGGGTGTATATATTTTCCAAAAAAGAGGCTCGAAGTAATTGGGTATACTATTCAAGTGTTGGGCTAATTAGGTGAGGCCCAACTCGAAAAGAAAAGCTACTTTTTCGAGTTCCCAAAAGTTGGTTAGAGCCCTAATCAAATTAATCTTTATTTTTACTTTAGAAAGTGATAAAATGGGCCTAATCTTACTAAAGATGGTCTCTTGTTCTCTTGGATTGAAATGCCATAATAATTGGTTTAGAATGGGCTTGGGGTAGATGAGCTTGTCTACAAATTTTTCCTTGAAGAAGATAGAGTTGGATGATGAACAAGCAATTTCCTAATTTGAATTACAAAAGGAAAAATATGTTACAAGATTGTCCGACTATTAAGTTTTAAGTGTTCTTTTATGTATACACTAGTGGAAAATGGACCAATAATACATGTACAAATAAATAAACTACATATAATCTATCTAATTAAGCAAGAAAATATTATATGACTTGATTATAAATGTTCTACTAATAAAAAAATCATAACGGACATAAGCACCACTTATCCTTCAAATTACAGGGATCACTACAAACCTTTGCATGCCGACTGATTTCTCTCATGTTTTTTTTCCTCTTAATCCTTAAGTATAGTAAACAATCCTTAAAAAGTGAGAGTGTGGTTAATAATCCTCAAAAAAGTGGGATCGTCGGATGGTCAAACTATAAATAAATTAAAATATAAAAATTAAGTTTTTGATTTTATGTATGTTTTTTTTTTTTTTAAAGAAGGTGTGATACAAAACGACATATGACTCTTTATTGTTGCAGATAATAATTGAAGGTTTTGGCTAAAATTCAAATTTCCCCGTCTCGACGTATCCAATTTATTGTTTCTGTTTGGCATATATAATCTGAAAATTTCATGTTCTTTCTTTTTAATTTTTTTACCAAATTCCATGTAATATTTACTTAGGACGCTTCTTATTTGTGAAATGAAATTATAAAGGAATAGAATTTCAATTTCTAAAGAATAAAATAAAGGGGTAATAATTATTACTTTAGGAATCACGTGACCTACAGCTATATTTAGCTGTTTTTTCAGCCACACCCAAAATCTAAGGAGTAGTTGACAACTATTTTAGGAATCACGTTTTTAATTTTTTCTATTTTATATTAATATATATACATTATATATTTGAATTATTTAACAAATATCTCGGCAAGTAGAAAAATGCCATGTATCTCTTATCTGTGATTAACGAGTACGGCTTATGTCCAATCATACCTCCTCAAATCAACAAAGTTTTCATCTACAGCCATCAAGAACATTAGTAAATTTATTAACCTCATTATTACGGTCTTTCAATAGTTCACTTGAAACACTAGAGAACCGCATCTTCACTTAAAAGCGTCTATTCTGTTCCTACATTTCCTACCAACTAGTCAGACAGTAGCATTTCCCCATGAGGCCATAACGTGTTTCTGTCTTGGTTAGGCCAAGCCTCCCAATTATTTGATCGTGATAATTGCGGGCATCATCACAAGAAGATTGATACATACAGCGCAATTTTATGGATCATTTTTTAAAATTTATAAATACATGATATGTTCAATATTTTATTTTTCTTTCTGTCTTTCTTTCTTTTTTTTTTTTTTTTTAACAAACACATCATCTGCATTGTTTTCTATTATACAATTGTTGATCTCCATAGAATAGGTATTTAGAAACCTCAAATAAGACGAGCAATATACTTTCTTTTATCGTTAAATCCTATGGTGTGTTTATTTGACACAAAGGCGGGTTCTCCTGATTTTTTTTTTTTTACTTGGCTAGACAAACTTAGGGAATTTGATCCTGTCAATATAAATACACAAGTGACCTGCCAATTGCAGAGTGCCCACTCCATTACGTCACATCCCTATTGCTTTATTTAAGTGGAGAGAACAACAAACACCCACAAGCCATGGCTTATCTACTATGGATTTCACTCATATTTCTTGCTAGTGCTTATCTCTTAAGATCATACCTATGGGGCACCTCAAAAGCCAAGAACATAAAAGGAAAACTACCTCCAGGACCAAGGGGCCTCCCCATCCTTGGAAGCCTCCCTATGTTAGGAGAAAACCCCCACCATGATCTTCGCAAGTTGTCCCAAAAATATGGACCCATCATGTACCTACGCCTAGGATTTGTTCCCACAATTGTTGTCTCCTCACCCGAATGGGCGGAACAATTCCTCAAGACTCATGACCTTGTTTTTGCAAGCCGGCCGCCGCTTGAGGCTGCAAAGCACATGTCTTATGAGCAAAGGAACCTCGGTTTTGCACCATATGGTCCGTACTGGCGAAACATCCGAAGGATGTGCACGTTAGAACTACTTAGTTCTTCCAAGATCAATTCCTTTGGCCCCATGCGGAGGGAAGAAATAGGATTATTAGTCCAGTTTTTGCGTGAGGCTTGTCTTAATCGCAGCGTGGTGGACCTAAGTGCTAAGGTAATTTCGTTGATCATTTTATTAATTGTGAACGTAATTGAGTATGACAGTTAGCAATTTAAAACTTCTAAGTGTAAAATTAGGGAAAAAAAAAAATTATGCAGGTGCTTTCTAAACTCTGTTATTAATGGTTCTTTAGGGATGATTTTAGGAGTTCTAGTAGCGGTCTAGAAAGTACATACATATTTTTTTAAATGATATAAGAATGTGAATGCACTTTCGGCGGTCTATCAGCATGAGTAGATATGGTTATCCATATGTTTATTCCATAAATTTAATCAATGGGCTGATACAAATGCATTTAATCAATAGATTTCATCAATGAGCGCGGACATGAGTTGCCGGATGGTGTTTGGGAAGAAATACGTGGAGAAGGAGTTCGACGAGAGGGGGTTCAAGGCAGTAATACAACAGGGGATGCAGCTGGCAGCGACACCGAATTTAAGCGATTATTTGCCCTACGTGGGGGCTTTAGACCTGCAAGGGCTTGCTAAGAAAATGAAGGCTGTGAGTAGAGTGTTTGATGCATTCCTTGAGAAGATCATTGATGAACATATTGAGACTAGGAAAGAAGGAGAGAGCAGAGACTTCGTAGATGTTATGTTGGGTTTTGTAGGATCAGAAAAGACTGAGTACCGTATCGAGAGATCTAATATCAAGGCCATCCTACTGGTAATTTTTCTTCTACACGATAATATGCTTATGCTTTTTATGATCCCATATATAAATGAAAATCTAATTAGTTTTATGAAAATCCATTCCTTCTAGGAAATTTATCCTTCTGTCTACTTTACACTTTACACTTATGATGCATGATGTTTATCCATGCTTGTTTTAGTTTTTGTTAAGATTTATGTTTGACTATTGCAATTTATTTAGATACGTAACGTATTAGCATTATTCAAAATTTTTTTTATTAAAAAAGGTATGCCAATGAGTTGTATATATTAGAAAAAGGACCTAAATATTTAGCATTACAAATGCACATTTACTAGTAGAAGATTAAAGTGCTAAGTATGGGATCCGTATCCTAAAAATAGGAGTCATTTACATCTAGGGCCAATGTTGGAATTCCAAGTTTATCATTTTAGTGTCATACAAGTTATCAATAAAGGCCCTTTTGATATTGAATAATTCGAATGGATTGGCTTAATATGCTTAAAAAAAAAAAAAAAAGAGGAATGAGATCTTTTTTTTTTTTTTCTTTTTGTCCTTTTATTTTTAGTATACAGGTTACCATATGTTTGTGAAAAAATTTCCCCTGATTGTGTCCGGTCATGTTGCTTAGAAGCTTATGTTTTCTAAGCACAAATCTTAGGTGTAGGCAAGTAAGGAGTTGAACCTCCCATCGTTTTGGAAAAAGAAATTAAAATCAAAATGTAGTCAATATTCAAAAAGCTTCTAATCAGTCATATTAATATATATATAAGTGCCATAAGCGGAGAAAATAAATCTAAAATAAGTGAAAAATAAGGTATAAATATTCGTGAAAGTTGAATAATTGAAGTCATTTGTAATTTGATTGATACATTTAAAATATAAATAACTTATGTCCCTTGATTGGTACTTCTTACATAAAAATTGTTTTGGTCTATTGCATTTGTAGTAGTAGGATGCATTTGCAGGAGATTCTTCTCCAAAAAAAGTTTGTCCTCTTCGAATGAGACAAAGATAAAGCAATGGTTATTACCCGACGTCACCATCAACATTTATGATTTTCCTTGACCAAAGCATACTCCCACAAAAATAATAATGTTGTTTGTCAAATTTAGCACGAACTGAAACAAAGAAAAAAGATAACCATGTGACTTCCGGATTTAGACTATTCCTCAAAATCAAAACGTAAGAACGTTCTGTGGACCTAAATTAAAGAGTTTCGTATAAATACACGAAAAGAAGTATCTTTTGTCATACCTTTAGGTATGGAATTTTAAAATGGTATTAGAGTTAGGTAAGTTTTATGTGCTTTAATTAAGGTTGAAAATTACAGCCATTCTCAAGAAGCAAAAAGGAAAGTTATTTATGGGAACACCCCGGCCAGGGATTATAATCAATCTACTAAATGGTCATTTATTAATTTATGCTCCTTAATTGATTATGTTTTTCGGTTGATGTAATACCCATGTGATATGATTTCACTTATTCCAGGAATTTAACTCATGTTTATGTTATTTTGGCCTTGTCACGTATATTTATGGCACTTTAGCTGGAGAATTCTAAGTGCAAGATTTTTGAAAAGGATTAATAATGTACTTTTTAGTCATTTCTACTTGTGTCGGTTGGACATCCTAGAATTTCGTTCAACAACCAACGACAGAATTACCAGTTCTATCGATGCTTACCTTCACCCATGCCTATTTTATACCATTAACATATAGACTAGCATAATAATATAATCATACAATAAATCAATTACATTTACATAAAGCCTGGAAAATTCATGTGACATAACATATGAGTTGATTTTCTGAAGTAATTCTCAATTATTTATCTAAATAACTTCGATTTTTGGGTCTAACATTTGATTGTTTTTATCATTTCTAGGATATGTATGTTGGCTCAATGGATACATCCGCTGTAGCAATAGAGTGGGCCATATCAGAGCTCATAAGGCATCCATGTGTAATGAAAAAGGTGCAAAAGGAAATAGAAAGTACCGTAGGCATGCAAAGAATGGTAGAAGAATTTGATTTGGATAGCTTGGAATACTTAGATATGGTCATCAAAGAAACCTTTAGAATCCATCCAGTAGCACCATTATTGATTCCTCATTTTTCAACAAAAGATTATACCATTGATGGCTACTACATCCCTTGTAATTCACGGATTTTCATCAATACATGGGCAATTGGTCGAGACTCGAATGTGTGGTCTGACCCAAATAAGTTCCTTCCGGAGAGGTTTGAGGGTAAGACTATTGACATAGGAGGACATGACTTTCAACTCTTACCATTTGGGTCAGGACGGAGAGGTTGTCCTGGGATGCAGCTTGGGCTTACTGTAGTACGCTTAGTAGTGGCACAGTTGGTGCATTGCTTTGATTGGGAACTTCCTGAAGGCATGTTACCTTTAGAATTGGATATGACTGAGGAGTTTGGCCTTGCTACCTCTAGAGCCAAGCATTTGATGGTCATCCCTTCCTATCGACTTAAGATATAACTCTTGGGTTATACCATTTTCTGATTTTCTCTACTTTGCTTCTAAAGACATGTGAAAGAAAAAGAAAAAGAAAATGTTATCTGGTTTAGTTTTATGTCCAACTATATATGTTACCTACTCTTTTTTTTTTTTCTCTTTCTTTTAATTGGACAAGACCATTCTTGAGAGTAATGCACCTATTAATCCTAATGACATATTATTAAGCATGCTTGATAAGTAATCTAAGATTCATAAGCATTTTACATCTTTTCATGGTTGTTTGGATGGGATGGTAAAAAAAAAAAAGAAATTTATGTCAATTCATGTATTTATTTATTTTGATAAGATGTATAATCAATGTTGAAAACATAAAAAATTTGTTTTAACTTTAAACACTAACAAATGCACTTGTTAAGAAATCTATGTAGCCAGTATTAAGATTTATCACACTTCTGTAGTTCATCATATGATTTACTTTTGATCTCTTGAGATCAGCTGGAGTAATAGCTCCCTTCATTAAAAACATGGCACAATTATAGCCTTTATTAACATTAAATCATTTTTTATTCTTTCATTTTTCTATTGAAACCATCATTGTATTCTTAGAAGTTAAGTTAATACTAGCTTATCAAGTGCACATAACGGCCTATCTCAATTGAGAAGAAATGAAGATGGAAGCTAACAAACTAAAGGCTAAACTGAGGATATGATTCATCATGGCTCACAATCAAACTCTAGCCACTCGATATGACTCATGAATGGTGGAAATAAGGTTATTTGCCACTAATTCCTTACTTGAGAGAAATTATAGCAAAGCATGCAAGTACTTAGAGAAAGTATATTTCACCAAGAAGATTATTATTGTCTATTATTACAAAATATACCCTTACATACTTATTAATTAGGACATCACACCTAAAGTGGAAAAGACAAAGGATACAATTAAAAATAGGAAAATGCACTTGTATAATTTGGGTACAAAAGGAGTAACAAGAAAAGTATATACCATTGGAGAATATCCTCTACTACCCTATTAGAACACATATCGCATGGGCGTTGGTAAGGCGCTTGGTAGAAATGAATGAAGAAGCATGGTTGCTGCATCTCAAGTTAGCCAAGGAGTGTGTAGTGGACAGGTCGGCAACTAGGCTGAGGTAGATTGGAATCAAGGATAGTAGATGAGAGGTTGGATGGTTTGAGTTGTCTTGGTCCATTAAGTAGATCGGGGTGGGATTTTGGAGCTTGATAGCTTATAAAAAGGAAAGGCAACTAATGAATGGAAAGAGAGAAAGCCTTAAGCATAGGAGAGCTTATCCTTGACCATCTTCCCATTAAGTACTTAGGTGGCTAGACCCTAGTGTCCTTGAAGTTAGCCTTAGGTGATTGGTCTAAAGATCGAAAATGATTGCCTTGAGGTTGGTTGGGTTAAAAAAGAGGTTGACAATTACTGAAATGAGGTCAAATAGGCAGTGGAGTAAGTTGGATTCCCATCAAATCATATATCAATAAAAAGTAATAAAAACTATGCAGTCTTGTATAACAATAGTCTAACATTACATAACCATTTTTACACTCTTGAATTAGATGAATCAACCTTAAACAAAGCCTAACTTTTCCTCTTTTTGGGAAACATACTAAATCTATTCATTAATCTATACAAAAATTACATTTGTAATGCGTTAAAACTAAGAGTGCTATAGCCTACCACATGAAGTAATGCTATGCTAAAGCATTTAGAACTTGTAAAACCTATCTAAATCTATAATGAAACATAATATCTGCTAACACTCAAACTTATGTCTCCATAGATAATCATATAAATGAGTAGCTCAATGGCTTACTCTATCTATAGAAATACATGAAGATCATCTAGAAAGCTAACATAGATTTAGCCATAGGATTGGAGTTTTCATGCTCCTTAAACAATTGGTAACCTAACTTCTCAAGAATTGGAGTAACAAGTTTCTCCATAAATAACCAAAGATGCAAATGATTGATTGGAGTCACAAATGGCTCTCTAGTAACATAATAAGTTTAATAATACCAACTAACAATCGTAACATAGCTAAAGGAATTCGATTCTCTTAGTACATAAGTTTTGAACATCCTTACTAAACGAACATGTTGCCCTCATCATAGTAGAAGTCTACCTCATAATCATAAACAAAAACATATCTATAGTCACCATAGATATGTAATCTATTAGCATAAGTTGTACTAGTAAAAAAATAAAAGGATCCTTGAAGTGTGAGCTAAAGCTTAGTACAAAATACAAAAGCACAAGCTTATAATCAAGAAATAAATCAATTTCACATGCAATTGATGGCATTTTAAGTGTAGCAACCACCATGTGATTATTTTGTATTCAAGTCTAACAACCAACACAATTTTGATGTCACAAGACTTGGGATAACTCATAACTTTAAGGTTATATAGCTTTCAAGATCATATGATCTGCTAAGGTTTTGATTTGCATTCACAACCGAGTGAGGTGCTGATTGTCATTGCAAAGTGTTTTGATGAGCTAGCTTGTGATTTGGTGCTCATGGATGCAGCCGATATATCATTGGAAAGGCCTTAGCAAATGGATTGTAGGATTATTTTTGTTGGATTTCAATGCTCTTACAAATTCATGCTAGGATGAAGGAAATTAAATTATTTCTTACACATCCATTTGAACTCATGAAGGATAAAGATGCAAGGGGACATTTAGAGGTATGCTAAAAGAGTTTATTTGGTAGAAAAAGAGTTCAACCAAAGAGGAACCCAAGACTTGCATATTCAAGGGAAATCCTTTCCAACATAGGGGGAATGATGTGACCAAGAGGGGTGTACATTGAGTTGAAGGTAGGAAGGATCGAGATCATGGGAATTGTTGTTTGAAAGTAGAGGATAGAAGAAATTGAAGACAAAAAGGTACATGCTCAGGGAATACGGTCATATGCCTAAGTGTGTACATGTACATGCTTACCCAACATACATACACATTCGTAAAGTGAAGAGAAACATAGCTGAGAGATGTATGGCTAATGGTACATGCTTGTGTACTTTGTCTAAGTTTTACCTACACTTTTAATTACAAATTTTCTTTAATTAATTATACTTTAGTTTGTTTACCACATTGTCTTGACCTAGTGTTTTCTCTTAGTTTTTATTTAAAGGCTTATTTATTATAAATAAGTTTAGATAGTTTTCGCTATTGAATTACATTATTTGCTTCTCTTTGAGAGATCTTTTGCAATCTTGTAAAACAATTCAAGCATGCTTGTTTTTCTTTTTTTTTTTTAATTAGATAGATATGTGAGCATTAGTTCGTCTAATTATAACTTTGTTGATTTCGTTCTTTGTAAGTTTATTGAAACAGATTAAATATCCTAGTTTGTTTATCATAAATAATCATCAATATCCTTTATTATTATGTTATTCTATATAAAAATCCAAAAAGAGCATATATTTGGATCACTGCAATGCTACTGCCTTGACTCGATTCTACCTTAGGATTCGAGTTACCTCAACTTAACCTGAAAGTGTTTTTATTAATGTTAGCATGATATTCACTATTTTGCCTTATATACCACTACTTAATATCTCACATAATCTGTGTCAAACTTCATTCACATTTTGTTCATATGGGGTATCACAATTTTACTAATGCTTGAACTAAAATATAATTAATAGTTTCGATGATATGATTTAAACATAAATCATTATGATAAAAGAATTAAATATGATGTCATTTCACTCATAATTTAATGGTTATTTTTTTTTTAAAGAATAGAAGCTTAGTTGTTTTTTCTTAGTTTTAATAGCCCACTATATTTAAGCTAATAAATGATGTAGAATTGATGAATGTTTAAGCTTGTAGTTTTCTCATGAGTTTACATTAAACAATTTATATTGATTTGACTAAAAAAGATCCTTATAAAACCATAAACTTGTAAAATCATATAAATTGGGTCATGATTTTAATAATCATTAGGTAAGAAGCCACCATTTTCTTTAATAATATAGATAAAGAGAAAGTATAGGTTCTTTGTGTAATACTTAGAGATGATCATTATTTTTCATATGTATATTTGAAGTTGAAAGCACATCATCCTTAGACCATTTGAACCACGTAAAAAATTTTCCATCCAATAGAGGACAACACCCAAATTTACGATCCCACTTAAATGATTAGATAAATCATATTAAAAACCTTATGGCATTAGGTTTGCAACAGATAGAAAACCCTAATAAATGTTGTTATACATTATTACAACGGAGAAAACTCTTCTATGTGCATTGGCTCTAAAACTTATGAGATAAAATATATAGTGAAGTTTTGAGATTTAATTTCAACATTTTTTTTATATATTTACATAGTAGTGCTGGGTTTAGATTAATATTCAAACTCCCACTTCTCTTTGCGAAAAAAAAAAAAATATCCCTCTTCGTTATTGATCAGGATTACTGTTTCTACTTGGTGTATATATTATTTGACTTTCCATGTTATATTTACCATTGCATTTGGTGGACTTGAATAAAATTGTCATTCTTCCTTTTATATGTGGAAGAGTTATTCTCATGTTTAGTTTGCAAGTAGTTCTACCATGAGTAATGTCCATTCTATTAGGTATAGAATGGATATGAAGTTTTTATTCCTTCCCTTAATATAATGAATTGATAATCTCTAATAAAATGTATCTTTTATTGCAAAAATATCAGGATGAGAATTAATAAATAAAGTTAGAAAAGTAAATATAACTACTTAGTAGAGAAGGGCAAGGTTAGAGTTTTTAAATAATGTTCACAATCTAATGAGATGATATTAGCTAAAGGATGATAATTAAAACTATCAAAAAACGGAAGTAGATTGGATCCAAGAACAAACAATTAAAATTGAATAAGGGAAGTTTACAAAACAATATTATTTTAAAAATAAAGTAAGAAAAGAAAAGATTGATCAAAAGATAAAGATTAGAAGATAAGATTGAAAGACAAGGTCTACAAACAAGTTTGAAGAATTGCACTAATCCAGAAACACAAAAGAGTACAAGAAAACGTACTACGTGCAAAAGCAATAGAAAATTAGAAGACATGATAGAAACACAAAGAAAACATTTTATAGGTAAAGACTTAGCATTAAGGAGAAGATATATTTAGGTAATATATCTTATCAATCTAAGGGATTTTTTTCATCTATATGAAGTAAACAACACATGTATAAGCTATGAACTATTGGAAAGGATGACTTTATGCAAATAAAAGAAGAACGAATTTGGAATTACACACAATTGACAATAAGGTACATTCAAAAGATAGAAATATAAAGATCATGAAGATTTGAAGGCCCCATTGGTTTTAAGGAAAATCTCTCACCAATGGAAAACATATTCTATTGAAAATATTTTCTTAAAAATCGTATGTTTTTATGTGTTTGGTTGCCTTCGTAAAAACGTAGTGAAAAGAATTTTTCATTGTTTGGCATGAATTTTATGTAAAGTATAGTCACACTCAAATAAGGTATTATAAAGGTATTATAAGGAGTATTATAAGCCTTTTATGTAAAAAAATCATATATATATTAATTTTCAATGTTCATTATTGTAACCTCATTGACTTATATTTTAAAATTTTATCAACAAGTGTTTTGAGTTACTTCTTCATTACAATCTCTTCATATTTATAATTCATAGGTCAATTTTATTAAAGCTCGAATAGAAATCACTTTTAGAAAGTTAGAAAACTTGTGGAAAGTAGTTCAAAAAATGAATTTCCATTTTAAAAAGCGTAAATCATTTTCCTTAAAAATCATAACATTTTCCCTTTAATAGGAAAATGTTTTCTACTTAGAAGGACATTTACAATCTAGCAAACAAAGGAAAGCAAGGAAATTGTTTTCTGAAGTATATTTTCTTTTAACCAAATGGGCTATGAGGACAATGACTGTGTAATAGCTATTACCAAAGATTGATCATTTGAACATTGAAACCACAACTATTTAAAGAGATCAAGAGAATAGAGAAGGAGAGAGAGAGGAAAAAGTGAAGAACATAAGAGATAGAAAGGAACAAACTATAACATTTTCTAAATACTTTGTAAATGAGCTCTTACATGTTTGTGAGATAAATAGTCACTGAAAAATACTTGAGATATTTGAGCAAAAGAGTACAATCTATTATGATTGAAAGAACTATACTAAAGTGAGAGGAACACTAATGTAAATCCTTGAAAGAGTTACTAATTTTTTAAAAAATTTAGGAGTATTATTTGATAGAAATAGTAATGAGACTTTGTAGACTTGCGATTTCTTCTATGGTAGGAGGGAACTTGATGCGAACATAGGCTAAGGACTAAAATAGTTGGTCGTAGGGGTACTTCCAAATTTACATAAAGTTAGAGGAAAATGATGGGAATGGTGTAAAAACAGTAAAGTAAAATAACTCGATATGATGTACAAGATAGTTTGGTGAGGATACTTACCGCTTAGTCTTGCTTAAGAGTTAGGATAAGAGTAAGGTAAGTAAATAAGCTAACGAGAGCAATATTTTCAAAAGAAGTATGTTCAGTATGTTGATGGTGATGATGCCTTATGGCTACCTTTACAAGGGCATTTATATCCAAAACATTAGGGTAACCTACCTAAAATGGAAAAAGACTAAAAAGGGTAATATCTAAAAGAAGTAATGTACAAGGAATAATATGAGTATGATTGAAAATACAGCAAAAAATGAATATCTTATATAGAGGATCCTATCATATGGTTGCTATGACTTGTAGCTCCTTGTAGATGGATGGCTTTATGGTAGAAATGACAATTTTGTATGATCAGTTTGGTATCTTCTAGACTATGTTGTCAAGCAAAGGTGGTAGGTTGGCTGTGCCATGCTGTGCAGTTAATTCTTTCATGGTAAAATCTCCTCAGACACATTTAGTATGGCTTAGATTCATGTTGGTTGGGAGGGTGGTTGGATGAGCCTAGTTGATGCTTGAGTGTAGTTTAAGTCAGCAACTAGAGATAAATGATAAATATGAGAGAGTTTAGTTTAGCTAAGGCATCAGGTTGGTAGATCGTAGTAACTCGAACTCCTTAGTGGTAGGTCGTAATGAAAGAATTCGCCTAACTATACCTTCCAGTCCCCAGCCTTTGGCTTGGGTCAAGGGTCTAGTAATTTAATTCATATTATCTTTGCTAAGCTAATTAAGATTTGGGATCAAATTTGGTTAGTCCTCATCTAAGTTCTCTTAAGGCTGGTAAGGGTTGAGGTTGGCAATATTAAATACGTCTAACACTCCAACATCTTTTAGAACCTTAAGTTGGTATGCATTGTTGTTGATCTTTTGGAGTATTTTAAATAATTCTTTAGCTCTGATAGATAGCTTTTTCTTCCTCTTATTAAGGAATCTTTCCTTACTTAAGCATAACTACACTTGGTCTTAAGGCTGAAATTGCTTAGTCATCCTTCCTTTGCTTTTCTCTTTTAGTTTCTAGCGGCTTGATCAATCTAATAGGTGACTCGTTGGTAGATTTCTTAGCTGGACTGGACTCTAATTCTTGCTTATGGATCTTTTAGGTCAATGGGTGGCATCAGGGTATGATTGAGGGGTAGCTTGGGATTAAAACCATAAACGACTTCAAATGGGGCGTACCTGGTGGTGGCATGTGCTATCCTGTTGTAAGGAAATTCGACTACAGGCAAGCTGATGTTGTAAACTCTACTTTTAAGTGGGACTATGATTCGACTAAGAGTACTTCCTGAATGTTCCCAAGGGTCAACTAAACTAAGAACTCAAGTTTATAATTAAAAACAAACTTACTTTTCCAATTCGATAGCCTATTATCGATAAAACTCGAACATGAAGAACTGTGGACTCTAAAGTCACCTAAGACCCTAAGCCCTAAAACAATTAAGGGTTTTTAACCATAAGCGACTAATTGATAATTTAATTTAAATAATTTCATTCAACTTTAGAAAATTTCATAATTTTATGAGAATTGAATCATAATCTACAAAACAATTCAAGAAGTAACTCCTAAAATAATTTCTTATAAGACAATTCCCTTATCTTCATAACTAAGCCTTACATATGAATAACTAGACTAACTAATCACCCTAAATAACTTATTAATTGAGAGTTGGAGTCATTTATCAATTGATAACCTATCAAAAACTAGTGAAAAGACACTTTCCTTATCACCCATTAACTTATACTACATATGGACAAATTTTCACAAGATTTCACATGCTTAACTTTAATAAATGAGACAAGACAACTCCATGCCATAAAGAGGCCCTAATGGCCAGTTCTTGCAAGCAAGAAAAGGGGAGTCATGCTCTTGTCTTTCATCCATCAATCACTTTGTCTTACACTTTACTATTCATCCCTTAATGCTTACATCATCAAGAGTTACAATTATTGACTTTTGTGCATACTACAAGACAACAAATCAACCTTCTGAAACACACTTTCCCACCCCCATACAACCAGCCACTCTTTCTCTCATACCCCTCACTTTCACTTTGATTCTTACTTTCATTTCTCTCACTTGAAAATCAACCCAAAAGAAGAAACACAAAAACCCCACAAAATCAATATTGTCGCTACTTGTAGCTCCCATACTCATGGCACAAAAACTCTACTTTGTGTACTCCATTTGTCAACCTTCAAAGCTACTTTTAGGATCCTTATAACACCCTCTAAACCCCACTTCAAGGGACCAAAACTCAAGTTTCTAAAAAGGTTACAAGAACGAGAAAGTAAGACAAGAAGCTTAAATGGAAACTTAGTGCACAACCACCATATTTTTGCTTTGTGGACAAATAAGTGTTCTTTGTGTTTGTAGTTTAGTATTCATGTTAAGAGACCATGATTTCTTGAAGATATAAGTATGATCATAAGTTGACAAAACATCTAAGTCTACCCTAAGAAGTAAACTTATGAAACCCTTATATGAAAGTTGAAATATGAGCATGTAAAGTTGGTGTTTTGTAAAGATACTTGTTTAACACTTTGAATGGAAAATTTTAAGTTGAGAAAATCTTGAAATGAGAACTTGAATGAAAGGGAAGCATGCTGGATGTGAGGTTTTAGAAGTCACTTAGATGTTGTTTTCACTTTTATTTAGTTAAACATACTCAAATCTAGACTTAGATAAAGGAAAAATCCATCACATGAAGTTATATGAGGAAACCAACTTTATAAGACATGAACTATGATATGAAAGTTATGATAAGTATGAGATCTTCTACTTTCATGTAAAGTATGAGCTAAATAATCATATCATGAAAAAGAAGTCAAGTTAAGATTTGAATACAAGTAGTTTAAGTTTATGATCTAATACCTAAACTTAAGCAAATGATGAAACAAGTTGGAGAACCAAGTTGGAAGCCTACATACCAAACCGATAGATTTGGAACTTTGCTAAAAAACACTTAAAAATATGATAAAAGTAAGTAAACAAAGTGAAAAGAACAATCAAGGCAAGTACGTTAAGTGTATTAAGCCTAAAACTCAAAACTAAGCTTAAAACTTCCAAAATGAGCCTCAAACACCAAGTTAAACCCACCTTAAGTTTTTGACCAGCAACTTAGCACAATAATAAAAGTTGTTTTAAACTCTTAAGACTTCTACAAGACACCCCTTTAGCCTAAGAAAGTGATTATCTTTGATTTGGATAAAAAAAAAATCCATTTGACAACTTAAGCCCACTTAAAAGCCCAAGAAGTGGTTATTAGCTTTAGGAGTGTAAATCAAAGTTGTGAATCTAATCTTAAGGAGTATTTTAATCTTAGAATGAGATCTTAAGCCTAGGCCCAAAGGATTTCCCAAGTTACTAAAAAACCCATTAACCAAACAAAACCCAAAAGCAATCCAAATCATGAGGACCGCTACTTTTCTGACCTATAGACAGATTTGCATGCCTCATCTCAAAAATCTAACCTCACTACGTTAAAGTACCTTGAAAATGATGAAGATTGACTATAAGATCATAGAAATCGGAGTTAAAATAAGAAAATTACACTCGATTGAACTTTAAGTAAGAAATTGGGAAAAATACGAAAACTAGTCAAAAGTATAACTTAAAGGGTTTTCAGTTTAGTTTTCTAAGTTTATTTCAAATCCTTATAGTATTATGATTGCGATGTGTAACGACCCGACCGGAACTCCTTCCATCGAGGTATTGTTCGCTTTGGCACGAAACGCCGTACGGTTTTATCCCTTGGTGCAGCTGCTTCCCAGGAGGTCACCCATCCTGGGATTGCTTCAGCATGAGCACGCTTAACTCCGGAGTTTCGATGTACTCCGAGCCGCTACACCAAAAGGCGCCTCGATGATTAGAGTTCCTCTTTCCAGGCATGTAAGGGGTATTACAATCCACCCCCCTTACAAAACTGACGCCCTCGTCAGTTTCGTTACACAGGTCCAAGACAACCACCAGGTAGGGCCACGCCCTTCCGGCTGGTGGAATGCTCTGATACCATTCTGTAACGACCCGGCCGGAACTCCTTCCATCGAGGTATTGTCTGCTTTGGCACGAAACGCCGCACGGTTTTTTCCCTTGGTGCAGCTGCTTCCCAGGAGGTCACCCATCCTGGGATTGCTCTAGCATGAGCACGCTTAACTCCGGAGTTTCGACGTACTCCGAGCTGCTACACCAAAAGGCGCCTCGATGATTAGAGTTCCTCTCTCCAAGCATGTAAGGGGTATTATACGATGTCCAAGGGACCCGGTATTTGGAGACAACCTACCCTTGGACTACTTCGATTAACCTATATGGTTGAGTGAGTAAATTTCTGATGACTCTTTACTTGATTTTGCTTGTAGAATAGATGCACCTAAACTTACATATATAAATTGGATGCTTATGGGAATTCTAATTTTTTACAATAATTCATATGTACGCTTATATGGAATGAAATTGTCTTATCACCATGAAAAACCAGATTAATCACTTATATGATTAAGAAATCCAATAAATCATGCATTCCCTATAATTGTATTCGGATGACACCGACTGCTACTTCATACAGAAGATGGGAAGAGACTCATAGGAGGAGGGCCTCCTATAGGATTGGGTACTAGTTATGTCATAATTTATATTAAGTCTCTATCTTAAGCTAATGGGCTTACAAGGTGTCAAGAGACGCCAACTGTTAGCAAGGGGCCGTGTTTGTAACTTCTGCTTAGGGTATGTATTTATAGATTATGGGGGCCACTACACCGCTAGACTTAGGATTTTGAAACTATAATTTGTTGTCTAGTAAAAAAAGTATATATATATATATATGGTTTTGTTTTGACTTAAGCATAATAGTGCAAATGAAATAAAATGTAAGATCTAGAACCTGGATTTTTGTTTAGATTAGTTAATTATCTCTAACCTAACTATAGGGGGCATAATTCTAAGTCGTATCTAGTTCTCAGGCTACTGCATACATTATTTGGCATACTAATTTTTCATGCACTCATATATTTGTGCATTTAATAAATTTCTATCATACGGTATTAACGAGGGTATTTATCTCACTAAGCTTAAGCTTATACCCCAATAGGTTTCTTTTGTTGTAGGGAAACCTCTTCATTCATCCAGGTTGGGGAATGCTCGAGGTGAGTCTTGTTTAGAGATAGGATGAAGCAATTAAGGAGTAGAGAGGAGACTTTTTGTAATAGCTTTTTGTAGATAGCCATTTATCTTTACTTTTGTTCATATTATAGATTGAAGTTTCTAATGCAGTTTCTTTTATGAACTGCATTTGTTTGTAATATTCTTTTGGTGTGGAACTTAACGAGTCTACACGTTTACTTGTTTAATTTACATCTTAGAAGTAAATTTTAGTAAATTGCTCTATATTACTTATCTATGGACCTAGTGGTAACGTGTAGTGAAAGAAGCCTTGTATGTCGTATGAAAGGCCTATGATCAGCAAGGGGGTTGATAGTAGACCTTTATGTAGTACATGAAGATTTACCACTACAACGATATTTTTAGGTCGTGATAGACATATTACTCAGCTAAGTTCTTTCTCATTACAGCTTGATCCTAGGGTAAGGTTAACTACCTTAATTTGGCCATCGGTTTAAGGATGGCAAGAGATGTTGAATAGTAGTTTGGTTCCCATTCGATACTAGAGGGTTCTCTAGAAATGGCTTAGAAATTTTAGGTCTTAGACTAACATTACACTCCTTAGTACTCCATGTAAGCAAACTACCTCCTACAAAAATAAAAAAGCAATAGCTGAGGCATCACTAGTTTTAGTGTAGGGTACAAAATATGCCATTTTGCTAAACCTATCTATGATAATCATCACAGAATCTTTGCCTTAAGTAATTCAGGATAGTTTGAGGACAAAACCTACACTTAGGTTGGCTTATGGTTTAGTTGGAATAAATAAAGGTATTGCTTTCCATTGCTCTACTTGGCTTTTTGCTTTCTTATAGATGGTGCATCTCTCAATCACACGATATACATCAAGCTTCATTTTAGGCTAAAAGAATCTATCATTTAATAGCTCATACGTTATTTGCTCTCCAAAGTGTCTAGAGAGTCCTCTACTATGGGCTTCTCTCACTAGTAGTTCCATTATCGAACAGGTTAGTACACACAAGCAAGGTTATTAATTGCTAATTAGTTTCCTTAAACTCAAAAGAAAAGTTAAAAGCCCAGATTCAATGGATTTCTCGTTCTTCACTTTCTTAGCCAACAATACACTAACCTAGGGATGATGGTATTTGAACATCTCGGTCTTCACTTGATACTTGCAAAAGATTCTATGGGGTATGAGTACAATTAGCTTAGTAAGTGGGATGGAGTCAGAAGAGTACTAATCAATCATAAGCAATTTAACTTCTATTACAATTGAATAACAATCATACGCATAGCATGCATACAAACAATTAATTACAATCACAAACAAAAATACTCTTAAGTTTCCAAATACTTTAATATAGTGCCTCAACAAGTAGTAAAACCACGATCCCAACTTACCTGTTCAAATGCTCACTATAGAAGACTTATGTCTTCAATGCCTTGATCACTAAGAGATCTTATAGATACAAAACCTAAATTTAGTTTTCGTAATAGTTACGAAACCATTAGGATTTTATCTATAACGGTTATATATATAAGTATAATATCATTTTCCTTATATAATGATATATAGTTTTACTATATAGGTCATGTTAAGTTATTAAATATTAATAATACACGCAGTTGCACTACTACATATAATATATGGTTTCGATCGTATCGAAATATACTTTTAATAAGTTAAATCATATTTCAATTACGGTAAGGTTAGCATAATATGTAAATTCTCGTAATATTATAGAGATATAAGTTATATTACCTAGGATTATTTGATTTTAGTAAAAATAATGTCGTTGGGTTCGTACAAACCTAACGACATGTATTATGGGTCCTACTTTCAAAGATGACTTTTAATGGGTAATTCGAATTTCTGAGATAATTATATGTATCTAAATAAATATTATCATGTTATACGTATTTTATCTAATTAATCTATATGTTACATAATTTGTTAATATAATTCTGTAATATAGGTATTATCTAACTTTAATACACATATACCATATCACGGTCGTTAAAATACCATTAAATATATTAAAAATATACATTTTTATCAAATCTAACTAGTATATATATAGGTAGTTTCTATTTCATTATTTATCACATTTTAGACTATTATTACTAAAAATGAGTTCCGATTCGTAATTTAAGTCATTTTACAGCGTAAATTTATAATATATAGCTTGGGTTACTAAATAATTCCTTGAAAATTTATATAGACTCCTAAACTATGGAGAATTCAATCATCACTTGGTTTTATGTTATCGATTTATCACATATATACTTAAAATTATAATTTTACCCTTGAATTGCATTTAATTACCCATATATTATCTTTTTTACACAAAATTATTTCCAACTTATCCTAACATCATTATAATTCACCAGAAGTTAGTATGGGTTACTTTCATCAATTATTTTCATAAAACTTATTTATTTTGCATTTTCAACTTAATTATAACTATTTTTAGGGCTAAAAATTACAAAAAATATTAAAAATACTTAAATAAAAAATCTGGCTAATAGCAATTATCTATATATCATGTATAATCTATACAAAAATTTTGAGCTAGAAATAATATTATTTAATACATTTATTTTGAAAGTCAAAATTCAAGTGAATAGTAACTTTCTTAAGCAAGTATACTAAATATTCAAAATTTTACAAAAATAAAAATTTAAATGATAGTATATCTAAAATAATCTAAGTATAAATTTTTTTCAAAATTTTCTAGGTAGATTTATTATTTTTTTAAAATAATTGAAAACATAGCAGAATTTTAACCTTTCAATTTATCGAAGCTTCGGTGGTCGACGGTAGAGGAGGTAGTGTTGGAAGGGCCAGATGCTGAGGTTTCTCGGTGGTGGTGGAAGAGCTTCATAGCAAATCACGATTTGCTCAAGAAATTAGTCCAACTCGGTAGTTCCTCTTTTTTTTTTTTCAAAAAAAAGTTTCCTTCAATTTTTTCTAATTTTTTTCTTTTAGTAGTTTAGGGTCCTAAAGGATCTAATTGTTGTTATAAGCCCCTTATATAATTGTTTAGGTTAGCTTCCAATTGCCGTGATTTACAAGCCTTTTTTTTTATCCTTATCCTATTGTAATTCCAAGCATGAAGTGTCTTTTGTTTGTTAATTGATTTTAACTTAGCATTGTTAATTATTGGGAGTAAGCCACGATGATTTCCAGTAATTTTCTAGCAATCTTGAAGGCAATTAGATAAGTTTAAATGTATATTTTGATTAAATATTAATATTATATATATTATATGAGTATTTAGTTATTTTATTAATATACGAGTATATATCCTATGTATATATATCGTGTGTAACATATAATTATACTCATATTATTATGTTTCTAACATATCTTTTATTTCTAAGATATATGTCTTATTTATTTTTATAAATTCAACACATATTATATATAATTATATGATTTTGGGTTAATTTATGAGTATAATTATTATTTATACCGAGTATACTTATAAAAATACATTTATATTGATATAGTAAATTATATTATATTATCTCATTTTATAACTTCATTGACTTATCTTTAAGTACTCATCGCACTTTAAGCTTGATTTTAGGGGTTTTAATCAATTTTGTATTATATGAAGTAATCATACATCTAGGGGCAAAATTAGGATTTTAGATCATTATTTTCAAAATTTATCTTCATTGGGTCACTTCAACTAACTTTTTTATCTTAGTTATAATGTTTGGACTCAATTGAATAACTTTTCCCTAAATGCCCAAAACACAATTTTAAGGGCTTACATAAAGTCTAGTAGAGCTAAGATTGAGGTTGAGGTCAACTTTGCTTTTACCTCAACAAAACTTTTCTCTTCTTTCTCTCTCAACTTGAACTTTACATTCTTCTTTGTTAGCTCAGTTAAAGGCACAACAATTGCACTAAATCATTAGATGAAGCATTGGTAAAATGATGCCAATTCACGAAAACTTCTCACCTTAACATAGGAGGTTGGGGTTAGCCACTCGACATAGCTTATACCTTATCCTCATCTACTTTCAATCCTTTTCCTCTAACCACATATCCTAGGAAGATCACTTCTTCCTAGTAGAAACAACATTTCATTAGGTTTCTAAATAATTTCTCTACTTAGAGGACATAAAAAATAGTACAGAGGTAGTCAACATGCATTGCTAGGTCAACATTATAGATAGGGATGTTGTCGAAGTAGATGACAACAAACTTCCTAAACAAATCTCTCAAAACATGATTCATTAGCCCCATGGAAGTGCTTAGGGTGTTGGATAGCTCGAAAGGCATGACCATTCACTTATTAGGCCATGTTGAGTCTTGAAAGCAGTTTTCCATTCATCCCCTTACTTTTCTAATTCTGTGGTATTTAGACTTTAGGTCAATCTTATGAATACCTTCGCTCCACTTAGTTCATCCAACATATTGTCTAGCCTCGAGATAAGGTACCAGTACTTGATTGTAATCTTATTGATAGCTCTGCTATCTATACAAATACGCCAAGTTTCATCCTTCTTCGGTACAGGCAATGCGGGTATAATACATGGGCTGAGACTCTCCCTCACATATCCTTTCTCCAGTAATTCACTGACTTGTCTCTAAAGATCAACGGCTTGTTCGGGGTTCATTCGATTAGCTGGTTTATTCGGCTGAGCAACATTAGGTATTAAGTAAATGTAGTGTTCAATGCCTCTGAGTGGGGGAAATCCCTTAGGTAACTTCTAGAAATAGGTTGACATATTTATCTAGTAGGTCCTTGACTTCTAAGTGTAGTTTAACTCACTCCTTTAGCTTTAGTGAGCACCTAATCAATGAAAAATTCGGTGCATTGGCTTTGATAGCTTTTTGAAGTTCATTTCTACTCAACACTAAAGCCTTCTTTGATTAGTGAGCAAGTTTAGCTTGTAGCTTGCTAAATTGACCCGGCAACATAGGGTTCAATGTAATCTTCTTTCCATCCTTCTCAAACACATACATATTCTTATAGCCATCATGAATAACCCTTCGATTGAAAAGCTAAGGTCAGCCTAGCAGTACTGAGATGTACACATAGGTAATATGTCACGATGAATTTTGTTGGAATAGTCTCTAATTAAGATTGATAGTAGCACTTGTTGAGTGACATATAGTACTATCTTCTCATTCATCTAATGCAGCTTGTATGGCTTCAGATGTAGGATAGTTGGCAGCTTTAGTTTCTTGACCAAGTCAGCAGATGTGACATTAGTATAACTCCTACTATCCACTATAAGCACACAAATCTACTCATTCACTTTGCAAGTAATATGGAACAAATTCTCTCTCTCCTCCTCTTCGATAGATGGTTCCATATTCATTGCATGACATATAACTAAAGTTAACTTATCCAAGTCCACTACAAACATGCCTTCCTCAATCAAATTAGCAATAACATCATCCTTGTCTTCCACTTCTTTCTCCTCTTCTGGCTCCTCATCTATGCTATCTACTTCAATCTTTAGGGCATCTTCTATAATAATTATGGTCCTTTGGTTTAGACATTGAGTAGCCATATGTCTACACCCTGGACACTTGAAGTACTGGATCTGGTTCATCTTCCTTCCAAATCCTTGTTCTTTTTCATATGTTCTTGATGGTACATCACCATTAGGTCGGCCCTTCTGTTTGGCCTTGACATTTAACCTTCTAGTTGGCTTAATACTTGACTGAGCTTGGTGACTTTCCTAAACAAGTTAGCTTGATTGCTCAGGTTAGCTCATTGGTGGTTGGGTTAGTATTTTGCTTCTTCTCTACTGTTTTACTCGTTGAGCTATTCTTATAGCCTTATCCAGTGTGGCGAACTGCTGAAGTTCCACAATATCTTGTAGGTCACTCTTTAACCCGATAAGAAACATGGATATTGTTTGTACTGATGGCTTTTCTACTTAATCTAAGTTGATTAATTCTTTAGTGCATAGATTTGGAAATTATAGCAATTATAGAGTATAGCAAGTGAAGTGTTAAATAAAACTTAGATGAATCGAATTGTTAGAACTAATTTTTACTTGTGATGTAAATTTTTTTATTCAATTATTTGGCATGGGCTGTATCAAAGAAATGACAAACCAACTCAACATAATGTTTAGTATTTAGCTATAAGTGTATCTTACTTAGATGTTGATTACAAGAGCAATCCATAAATGGAAAGCATTGTGTCTTTTAGTGTCGATATTAAACAACAGAGAACAATTCAACTTAAAGTTACGTGGAGGCTCCATTTGGTAGCTAGGTTTTATCACACTTTCTAATTTATGGACTCTTGCTACACAAATGATGTAGATTTAAAATGAGTAATTGAAAGACCAATTAATGTAGTTTTGACCTGAAATTTTATGGTTATACTCCTAAGATGATGAATTTTGATGTTATGTGGTTGGATTTCAAAAATCATGTTGTTGGATTTTGTTTTCATCAAAACAATGTGCTGGATAAGTGTTTTCAAGAGAGCTTAGTGATTCTTTGTAAAAACTATAGTATAAATGAATATTTAGTATGCTGGGAATTGATATATATATATATATATATATATATATATAATTGAAGTTCTTAGTGGATATTTGTTGATGTTATAAAGTGTGAAAATTCTAGAAAATGTAAGGGAAGCTTGTATACAAGTTAAATAGTAAGTTGTGATAGTGGCTAAAGGGTTAGAAACTACGCCAGAAAGAAGATCAGAATATACTTTAGGAGTGAATAACTTCATCATGCTAAAAATGGGCTTTAGGTCAGAAAGTAATTAATACTGAAACTTTATAACTATATTAAAGTCAGAATGTAAGTTAGGAACTTTTTAAGTAAAAGCCTAACTTAGAATAATAAGTCAAAACCTTAATTAGAAACTTAGTCAGAACCTTAGTCAAAACCTTAGTTAGAAACTTTGTTAGAGCCTTAGTCAGAAATTTTGTCAGAACCTATCTCAAGTCAACTAAAAGTTAGATAAATAACTAAAGAACTTACTTATGTTAGAATGTACTCCTACTTAATAAAGAAAACAAGTTCTTACTTCATATGTGAATTTAAAACTGAAGTTGTGTATTACTTTTTAAGGATTATTAATGAAGATCATGAATGCAACGTATAGAAGCATGTGACAATAGATCCAGGTAAGTTAGGATCGATGCTTAATGGTATATTGAAGTATCGTATTAAGATACTTGGAGGAGTAAGAATGCTTGTTTGTGATTATAGTTAAATTGTTTGTAGGTATGCTATGTGTGTACTTAGAATACTGATTGTTGATTGGGAGTTGAACTCTAAGTGCTACTTCTGCTTGAATATAGATCATATCTTGTGTATATGAACTTAGTTGGTTACCTGATAATCTAGATTAAACCTAAGTTGACTAAATGTCTAACCTAACTTTTATAATCACCTAGTAGGGGTAATGATTAGTTTGTTAAACTAAATACCAATGTATTCGTTAAGGATAGCAGAAATGGTCTTTTACTCACCCTTAGTTAAACTAAGTGATAGGAGAGGAGGTCGCGGCAAGCTTAGGTCAATGGTTTGAATGTTGATTAGGGAGGAGGGTACTCTCTATTGCATAAGTCCAGATTTAGTTTGATAGTGTTGCGTTGAAACTCTTCGGAATCCAAGTTAGAGTTGACAAAATTACTCTAACTTCATAATGAATCTATTAAACATTGTGAGATGCTATATCATTTGTTTGTTGCATTTGCATATAATTAATTATTGAACAACCTTGTTTGTTAATGTGTTCTTACGACTTCGTGTGTTCATATGACTTCATCTCTTCTTACTGAGCTAGTTGAGCTCACATCCTTATAGATTGTTTTGCAGATGTAGAGTAATACCAGAAGATGCCCCATTATGCTTGTCTATAGGTTAGTTTTGATGGGATGGGGAGTATAGTGAAGAAGTTTAATGGATAGAATGAAGCTTAAGTTTCTTTTGTTTTTCTTTTATGGGAAGATTATAGGGTCTTTTTAGGAGGCCTTATAGTCTTTGCTAGCTCATTGTTATCATTATATATGTAATGAAGTCCTCCTATGGAGATGTATATTTTCTTTTGAAAACTTTAGACTTTGAATGTACCTAAGATGTATAATAAACTAATCTATCTATAAGTATAAGGAAATGTATTTTGCTAAATATTACTCTATAGGTTTTATATACTATAGGCACCCATCTGACTACTTCAAAGTTGGTTGTGTCATTGTTTACCTTATGTAGACTACACTTAAGTTAATAGCTAAATGGTAAGCTTCTAGCTTAGGTTGGTTTGTACAACGGGACTATTACGACCTCTAGAATTGGGGTATGATACTGTCTATTTGGGAGAATAAGGACAAAGGGCCCACATGATTAAGGAAAGAAAAGAGACAACTGAGGACGTATAAAAGGAAGATAGCAGCTTCCAAAGGAAGAGGAGCTAAAGACAAAGAACAAAGAATATAATAGTTTAGGATTTTTTTTTTAGAATATTGTGTAGAATAGAAACTTTATTTTTTTTATTGCATTAATTTGATTATGTTTTTTTTTTTTTTTTAGTTTTAGGACACTAATTCCTTTTGTTCTAACTCACTAGAGGATTCCTCGTAGGCACTTAAATGTATTAAGATATGCTAATTTTTGTATCAAGTTTCAGATTTGATTATATCAATTGAGGTGTTTTTTTTCCTTGTTATTTTCAATTATTACATATCTTGAATCATTAGCGTTTTGTGATGAAATATTGTGCTTAATTTATTTGGGTTTTGTATTGATGGATTTGATGAATTGATATGTTTTATGTATTGTTCTGATAACAATATTGAGTATTCAGGTATTTTTCTATTGTGCTTATCGTTTAGTTATTTAGTGTTTGGCCATCACTTTTTAGTTAAATAGAGTTATAAGATATTCAAGAGGGTTTTGTTAACTTGTGATGAACATAGCTTGAATTTTTGAAAAGGCTCGTTATAGGAATATGCAGGTTTACCTAAATTCATGAACTTACGTATTTAATTCAGTTGGAAATATAATTTGAGTCTTAGGGACATACTTGGTTCATATTTCTAACTAAAGTAGTGATTCTAATATGAGTAGATTACTATTTACCTAATAATTATGAATAAGTTGCCTTGGTCAGTGGATTTATGCTATAATTAGAATTTCGCTATTGTAGGAGGTAGGCAAGTTCTAGTAAGTTTAGTCAAATCCTATTTAGTCAATTTTGAATATCGATTTAAGAGATTGCATCGATTTAAATGAAAATAGATTTGTGAATCCCATCTTGATCTCTTTTTATCTCCTAAATTGGGGACCCTCATAGTGTAGCTAAGACATTTAGTTTAGTGTTCACCTTGTTATTTAGTTTTCACTCACTTTTAGTTTAATTATTGATAGCTTAGCTTAAGGAAAAACTCAATTGATTTAGTACTTAGCACTTAGCACTTACCTCCCTCTGGAATTCGACCTTAACTCATTGTTACTACTTCCATGACTCGATACACTTGTCAGTTCATGCTCACACTTTTAGTGAGTCATGTTTTTAGTGCCATTGTCGGGAAGCTTCGACTTTGCTAATATTAGATTAGTAGTTGATACCTTATACTAGGCTTCTTTTTATTTTCATTTTGACATTTACTTTTGGTAGTTTATCTTAGTAGTAGTCTTGTTATTTTATTTAATTTCATAGTCCTTAGCTGGTAGCTCTATTCTTGATAGTTAATTTAGTGAAATTTTGGTGCATTTCTTTTGATTTTTATCACTCACTAATTAGCTACTAGTGCTACTTATTTATTTATTGTTTGTTAAACTTCTCCTTTTGTCAGTTGCATTTTATATAGAAAAACCAAAAAATTTCTAGCTTTATTTCATTGTGGTGTTACTTACGTTATGTATATCTTTACTAATAGAATCATGCTTTGACTTGTTGTTTTGCTCTTAGTGATAGTAGTAGTGTACTTTAGTTTGTCAAGTTTTTATCTTTCGAGCATTTTGGGATCTTTGTTTATGTTTATGATTTTGAGTATGATCGTTGTTGATTTATTTTTGGTTTAGCTTTTTGCTAGTTTAGGTTCTTGTTAAGTGTTAAATTTCTGCCTTTTAGTTAGTTTATCTTACTATTTTAGCTTAACTTGCACCTTCATTGCTTAATTATTCATTGTAGAAGTTGCAACTAATTGAGAAAAACAAAAAAATCTTCAATCTGGTCATCAAGTGTTTAGTGTTGTTTACTTCAGTTCATTGCTTTGAATTTCAATTAAGTTAGTTTAATTTAGCTTATTGATAGTTTAGGCCTTTAATTTTGCATTAATCTTGTTGTTTATGTGATTTTCTCCTTTTATATTTTACATTTCTTAGAGAAAAACAAAAATTTTGGCCTTGTCTCATCATTGTGTTTCTTGGGTTTTATATGCCCTTCTCGTGGATATCATGTTTTCGCTTGTTACTTTTAATATTAGAGTACTAGTAGTTTACTTTGGTTCCTAAAGTTTCAATCTTTTTATATTTTTGGAGTTGTCTTTTAGAGAATTTAGTTAGTTTAGTTTGTAAAGATCCAAAATTTCTGAAAAATCCATAAAAAGTTATAAAAAAGTTTTTGAGAAAAGCTAATAAAGATCCTTCCCTTAGGTATTGCTAATGTATATTTAGTGAAAGAGTGCTTGATTTGACTTTTCTTTTTTATCCTAAAATTAAGTGAACATTTCACCGATGTTTGACAGAAAGAAGAGCAAATCTTGAGCAATTGAGAATTATGGAAGGTAATGGGAATGGAGATAATCATATTGGAGATGATAATAATGGGAAAAATGCATAGATTGTAGGTGGAAATGAGAATGCAAGACCATCGTAGGAGTACTACGTGCCTACTATTGAGGGAGCCACACTAGTTTTTACATGCCTTACAATTCAAGCAAATAATTTTGAGTTAGAGACCGCATTGATTCAAATGATGCAAGTAAATCACTTTGGTGGTAGACCTTTAGAAGACCCAGATGATCACTTGATGAATTTCTTGCAGATTTGTGCTATACTTAAGAGTAATGGAGTCTTTGATGATGCTATTTGCCTTCGCCTATTTCCTTATTCTCTTAGGGATAAGGCAAGGAGCTGGTTGAATTCATTGCCTATACAATTGGTGACTATGTGGGATCAATTGGCACAGATGTTCTTGGAAAAATTCTTTCCACCTAACAAGATTGCCTAATTGAGAAATGAGATTAATGCTTTTTGCTAATATGAAGGAGAGACATTTTATGAGGTTTGAGAGTGATTCAAGGAGTTGCTTAGGTATTATCTTCACCATGGTATACCTTTGCCCTCTTTGGTTTACATTTTTTATAATTCATTGAGTAACTAGTTAAGGATTATGATTGATGTTGCTTCAGGAGGTTGTTTGATGAGAAAGAAAGTAGAGCAAGCAAATGAGCTCTTTAAAGAAATGGGTATGAATTCTTTCAACTAGCATAGTGAGAGGATGAGACCAAGACAAGTGGTTACTATAAATGAATTAAAAATAGTTGCAAAACTTCAAGCACAAATAGTGGCTCTTATAGCTCACATGAGTAAGATGAAGTCTTTGAAAAGCCTAAGCCCATGTTTTGGTTGAGTCGATGATGGTATATCTTATGGGGGTCCACTTATGTGTTTTTTGAGTCTTCAATGGGGAATTCCTTTACTCCTTATGTAAGTTAAAGCTTGTAACAAGTCAACTTTGTGAACAAGTTTAATAGGGGAGTAGGGAATTGGAATCCCTATTTAAACACTTATAATGTAGGATGGAGACACTACCTAAATCTAGGTTCGAAAGATAGGAATGCTCTTAAAGCACCTCTAATAGTTCAACAGCAAACACTTCCATAAAAGGAAAAAGAAAAAGAGGATACCACAATTTAGATGTTGAAAACCTTGTTGCAAGAATCCTCCAATCAAAAGGCTATCATCTAAGACTTACAAAAACAATCAACTAAGCTATCCCAATCATCTAGTAGTCACCTTTAGGGTGCCCTACCTAGTAACATAGCTAGAAATCTAACGGAACAAGCTAGGACATCAAATGGAAGAGGTAGGGAAGTGAACACTATGGAAAGTGAAAAGATAATGGATCCTTTAGGTAGACCATTTGAGGAGTTTGAGCTTGAAAAGAATGACATCTTAGTTGATGAGTATGTGATTGAGATTGGAACCTAAGACCATGTAGGTAATGTGGTGACAAAGAAGATGGTTAAGGAGGATTTCATGAAAAGAGATTTAGTTAGGAGTGTTTATGAAGTTGTGAATGAGATTAACGAAGTGATGGAGAATGAAGAACAACATTTCAAGGAAAGTAAGGAGAAGGATCGATGTAAAGTGAAAGATGAGCAAGTTCAAATGAGTGGTTATGATAAGTTAGTGTTAGTAGATGATTAGAGTGATGATGAAGACAAACTTGATGTTGCGCTTGACACTAAGATTGATGAGCATAAGAGCATTTAGGTGAAGGAAGTTGAGAATATGACTAAGAAGGATCCTTTGGATATGATTGAGGGTAAGATAGTTGATAAGTCAATTGAGATATCTCAAGAGTCGACAAAAGAGATAGATCATAAGCATATTGGTCAAGTAATCTCGCTTATCTAAAGGGTGCAGGCTTAAAAGTAGAGTACATACTCCCTAAGATGGATGCCCTAAGAAAGGTTACTATACCATGCACCATCTCAAACCAGCTCATTTCAGGTGCTTTATGTAATTTAGATGCTATAGTAAACTTGATTTCCTTTGAGATAATGGAGAAATTGAAGTTAAGGAGTATGTTGAGAGCTATGGATATAACCCTTAGGATGGCTGATTAATCTCTTAGGACACCCTTAGGGATATGTGAGGACGTGATAGTGCAAATTAGTTGATATAAGTTTCACATTGACTTTGTGGCGATAGATATGAGAGATGACTAGCACATGTCATTGTTCTTTGGGCATCCATTTTTAGCTACAGCCCATGCCCTCATTTATGTACGGGGACAAAGGATTATACTGAGAGTAAGAAATGAGGAAATCATGCTATATGCTAGGTAGTGTAATAAGCGAGATGAATCTTATGTTTCTAGTGATATCTCTTTTGACAAAATGATGAGAGCAATTGATGGTGGCAAAGTTAGCATTAGAAGACTGAGCTTGGGGTTTGTAGAGGATGACCTTAGTGTTGCAAAGAGATAGTCCCACAAGTTTGAGCTACTATGACCAAAAAGGGAAAAAATTAGGCTGAGGACTATAAACTAAGTGCTGAGTGAGAGGCAACCCATTATTGAGTCTCTATGTTTTTGTTTATGTTGGTTTTACTTTTAGTTTCCATGTTTATCCTCTTCTTTTGATCATTTTAGTTTGTTCTTTCATGTTTGTGTTTATTCATCCTTTGAGTCTATTCTCTTGGTTTACTCCCTCTTGGATTAGTTTATTGTGATATCCTTTGTTTCCTATTGTATAGGTTTGTGTGATTGAAGATTGGGTGCATATGTGATATGGCTATGTTGTTGGCTTAGAGTTTAGAGCATTGATAGAGTGGTTTTAGTGATAGCTAAGAGCTTCAGAGTATGGAGCTAGCTAGAGACTTGTATGGATTTAATCAGGCCATCAGCCAATACCTCAAGGGAGTCCATTCTTTCTTGCCCTCTTCTATTATCTATATCTATTGTGCTAAACAATGAGGACATTTTTTGTCCTAAGAGTTGGGGGTGGATTTTGTGTTGAACTATAGTTGGGGGTTGTGTTGGTTGATGTATGATGGAGTGGTTGGTGGATTTGTGTTGACCTGTAGTGTGTTGAGTTGATTATTTATGGGTCCTTATGTGTTGGGTATATATTATGCTTGTGTTGGTTGCATATGACTTGATTGCATTTTGATCCTTATGCTTATTGTGCAAAAATGAGAATTGATTCATGCTATTGTTAGCATTTGCTTCATACGCATCAAAATTTTTCAAAAGTTTAGAACTTTAGTTGCATTTCTCATAAAAAGAGTAATTTTTTACCCAATTTTATTGATTCTTTACCCTTTTTCAACTTGATCTTGAGTTGGACACTCTTTACTTCTCTAAAGTTAAGACATGAAATCGTTACTTTGTTTAGTTATACTTTGTTTACATTGAGATTTGACAACTTAGGATTAAGGCATTATCCTTGATTAAGGATTAGGTATTTGCATTTTTAAGCTGACTAGTATGTATTCATATTCTTTGAAGTTCCAAGAGCTTGATATGATTGTGTAAATCATGGAAAACTTGAGGTTTCCTTGAATGTTTCTTCCCGAATACAAAAAGAACCTAAGTTAGTGGTAAAATAAAACCTAACCAAATGATTAATCAAATATATAAAAAAAAGTAAAGCAAAAAGAGTGTATAAGTAGACATTTGGGGCATCCAATAAGCGCATGGCACATCTCCTTGAATAAATAATTCTTGAAAGGGTTCATAAGCCCCTAGTGTCTAACATATGAAAAAGGTGAGGAATAAAGAGCTTCCTAATGTAAATCAATCCAATAAGGGATGTATGTGTGCTTCAAGTCAAAAAGAAAGCAATATACATACAGAAAATAGGAAAAACCGAGAAGAGCAAGATAAAGGAAAAGCTTATTATTTGCATCATTTACTTAATAGTATTGTGCTTGTGATATGGATTAAGAGTGTATATATGCATGTTTAGTGTGCAAAATGTGAGGATCTTCTCTTTAGTTAATGGATGTTATATTTGATTTGTAGTAAGAGAATCTTGGTTTATACATGGTGATCTAACTCTATTGAGCAAGTGATTAGTGCCTTAAGTTTATTGCTAGTGATTTGTATGCATGTTGATTTATTGAGTAGCTAAGGGGCAATAAAAAGTTGCTTGAACTTGATTTATAGTGGAGAGAATGCAACTAGTTTCAATGAGCCTTATGGTTTTGGTGTCATTATGAAGTAGGTGTTGATAATGATTTGAGTGTGCTTGCTTTCCTCATGAGAATTTGCTTTTGAAAGTGACATAGATTTGCTTGAGGACAAACAATGAATTAAGTTGGGGGTATTGCTGCTGATTAAAGAAGTTGCATTCACTTCAAACAGTAGCAGCCCGTGATTTCCAAGTGTTTTGAGCAGCATTTGATCATTCCACCAAGCAACAGTTGAACCGAAACCAACTAGTAGCAGAGCAACAACATGGACAGCAGTTAATGCCTCTTCTACAATCTTAGCCGATCATCAAATCCAGCAGTGAGTCGAGCATGGACAACCAACACTTAGCAGCCCCTATTTGTATCGAGAACATGCAAAAAGCCAAGTAGCAGCTCTATGGACATGTGGTGTAGAGAAGCGTAGCAACTGGCTGAGAGCTCCTCAACACAAACAACCAAACAACCCATATGCCGAGACATCCACGCACGCGCCGGTCAGATTTCAGCAGCCACGGCACTTCAACTTCAACAGTGGCAGCCAACAAACTAACATCAACAAGGAGTACGTAAACAATATTTTAGAAGCTCCTTTGTTAAGCTTGCAGCAGCCTGTGCACAAATTCTCTATCGGTCAGTGGGTACAAGGATGTGAACTCCATATAATTCTTTAACAGCAGCAACTACTTGTCTGAGCTGATCAATTCTTCAGTGCGCAGATTTGGAAATTACAGCAGTTATAGAGCGTAGTAAGTGAAGCACTGAATAGAACTGAGATGAATCGAATTGCTGGAACTGAGTTTTATTTGTGATGTGAAGTTTGTGATTCAATCATTTGGCATGCGTCGTATCAAAGAAATGACAAACCAGCCCAATATAATGTCCAGTATTTAGCTATAAGTGTATCTGACTTAGATGTTGATTACAAAAGCAACCCATACGTGCAAAGCATTGCGTCTTTTAGTGCTGATATTAAACAACAGAGAACAGTTTGATTTAAAGTTACGTGGAGGCTTCATTTAGTCACTAGGTTTTGTCACACTTTCTAATTTATGGACTCTTGCTGCACAAATGATGTGAATTTTACCATTTTGAGGGGCCTATATATTTGCGAGAACAAGGACAAAGGGCCCACATGATCAAGGAAAGAAAAGAGACAGCTGAGGACGTACAAAAGGAAGATAGCAGCTTCCAGAGGACCAGGAGTCGAAGATAGAGAATGGAGAGTACAATAGTTTAGGATTTTTTTTTTTTTTTTGAGAATATAGTGGAGATCAGAAACTTTATTTTTGTTTTATTGCACTAATTTGATTATATTTTCTTTAATTTAAGGACATTAATTCTTTTTGTTTTAACTTATTAAAAGATTTCCTGGATACTCAAACATCTCAAAATATGCCGATTTTTGAATTAAGTTTCGGATTTAATTATACCAATTGAGATATTTTCTTTTCTTTGTTATTTTCAATTGTTATATGTCTTGAATCATTTGGGTTTTGTGATGAAATATTATGCTTAATTTATTTGAATTTTATATTAATGGATTTGCTAAGTTGATGTGTTTTATATATTGTTCCGACATCGATATTGAATATTTGGGTATTTTTCTATTATGTTTATTGTTTAATTATTTAGTATTTGGCTGTCACTATCTAGTTAGATAGAGTTATAGGATATTCGGGGAAGGGTTTTGATAATTTATGATAAATATAACTTGAATTTTTAAAAAGGCTTGTCATAGGAATATGGGGATTTTAATTAAATTTATAAACTCACATACTTAATGCAATTAGAAATATGGTTCGAGTTATGAGGACATGCTTGGTTCACATTTCTAACTAAAGTAATGATTCCAATGTGAATGAATTATTATTTACCTGATAATTATAGATAAATTGTCTTAGTAGGTGAATGTATGCTATAATTAGAATTTTGTTACTTTGAGAGGTGGGCAAGTTCTAGTAAGTTTAATTAAATTTTATTTAGTCGATTTCAAATATTAATTCAAGATATCACATCAATTCAAATGAAAATAGATTTACAAATCCTATTTCCATATCTTTTTATCTCTTAAACCTAAGACCCTCATAGTGTAGTTAAGACATTTGATTTAGTGTTCACCTTATTATTTAGTTTTTACTCACTTTTAGTTTAATTATTGATAGCTTAGCTTAGGGAAAAACTTAATTGATTTAGTACTTAACACCTAGCTTCTTGTGGAATATGACCTTGATTCACCGTTTGTATTACTTCTACAACTTGATACACTTAGTGGTTTATGCTCATGCTTTTACTAAGTTATCCATATCACCAAAATCAATTCTTCTTCATACTCGTCCTTCTATTCCTCCACCTCGAACTTGTTGAGCTAGGTTCTATCCTTTAACGGGTCGAGCAGCTTGTGGAGTGTTCTACATGACCTTAGCTAGTTGATAAGTCATTGCATGAACAGCTCTGGTTAAATCAGTAATGAGGTTTGCCACCTCATCAAGTTGTTTGTCTATACTCATGGGGATGTTTTGGGATTGTCATCCATGATGCATGACACCACTATTATCATCTCCAATATTGACGCTGATATTAGGATTAGTCATTCTTTTGATTAGAAATAGTAAACAAACTCAAAATCTACAAAAAAATAGAAACTACTCCTCCACACCAAATAACTACACGCATAATCGCTCAAAAGAATGACAAACCTAAATGAAAATGTACTCTATTTTCGTATACTCGAAACAAGGCAAAACAGAGTATGTAACCAAAATGAACTACTATTTTTTCTATTCACTCCAACACTTATAGCTAACTTCTAGGTAACTACAACACATAACCACAACAATCACTACTCACTAGAAAGTTTGAACAACTTATCCAAATGAAACTTCTGCTTTGATAGCAAGATGATGTGAAATGGGGCCAAAGATTGTTAAGGTCTATCACAAAGGTAAGGCTAAGTTTGTAAAAAACTTGAAGAAAGTGATGGGAATCACATGAAAAGAGTAAAAGTAAAACAAGTAAACCTACAAACAGCTCCAAGGATATAACATGTCATGGAACTTTTAAGGACTCATGGAACAACTTGATATAATGCATGAGGTGGTCCGGTGAAGGCACTTACCACCTAGCCTTACTCAAGGGTTAAGATAAGAGTGAGGTAAGCAAACAAGTTAACGATAGCAATGTTCACGAAAGAAGTATATTTAGTATGTTGATGGTGGTGATGCCTTGCAACTACATTTACAAGGATATTTATACCTAAAATGTTAAGAAAACTTGCCTAAAATGTAAAAGACTAAAAAGGGTACTATCTAAAGAAGTAATGTAGAAGGAATAATAAGGGTACGATTGAAAACAAAACAAAAATGGGTATCTTGTATGAAGGATCCTATCATATGGTTGCTTTGACATGTGGCTCCTTGTTGATGGATAGCTTTTTGGTAGAAAAGATAAGTCTATATGATCAATCTAGTATCTTTTAAACTAAGGTGCTAAATAGAGGTGGTAAGTTGGCTATGCTGACCTGAGTAGTTAATTCTTCCAAGGTGAATTCACCTCGAACATATTTAGTACATCTCAAATTTAGGTTCGTTGGGAAGGGGGTCAAATGAGTTAAGCTGATGCTCAGGTGTAGCTTAGGTTGGTAGTTGTTGATGAATGATGAGTACAAGAGGGTTTAGCTTAGCTAGGGCATTAGGTTAGCTGATTGCAGTAGCTCAGACTTATTAGTGGTAGGCTGTAAGGAAGAATTCTCCTAGCCATACTTTCCAACCTCTGGGCTTGGGCTCAGCTAAAGGGTCCAATGGTCTGATTCCTATCATAACTGTTATCCTCATTGTGGAGTTTCTTTTAAATAGTAGTATATCAAGAATATAGGAACTGATCCTTAGCAAATGATGTTGGAAGAGTGGACTAATACATAAGGTAGAACCATTCTATATTGTTGTCTGATTTTTTGATCCCTATCTATTTACTTTTAGTAAATTATTTATTACTTGATTACATGCTTGATTAGTTGTATGTTGATGGACAAATAAAACACAATATGGATAATTAAAAGCATATCACTAGGGAGAAAGAACAAGAAATACTTATTAAATAGTTTAGTAATTTTTAGAAGCTAAGTTAAAGATTGAATTAAAAGAATTTTAAGCTTTCCCACACATATCTTTCATCTAGACTTGTAAGTAATTCCAACTCATCAGAAAGAAAAGAAGAATTTAGCAATCATATTTTATCTTGAAAATAAAAAACTAAAAATTGTTTAAAACTTACAATATTTTATTAACAATCAATTCAATAACCTTGCCTCTTCTTGATTGTTCATTGGGATCAATAGGATATAAAAGAATTGTCACTTTTGGAAGAAGGTTCAGATGAATACTTACCTTCCACAACAATATATCTTTGGTTTTATGCTTTAGCAGACATAAGTATTGAGAAACAACTCGTTTAGGCTAGATGTAGATTTAGGTTCACCAACCCACATTATTAGAAAACTCGTTTACCAGCATTGGACCTAAATGAGGAACAATATGATCATTTATGACATTAAAACAAGAACTTAAGTTGGACATTGTTGATAGTGGATTTTCATCCTTACAACTAGATACATTGCACAATGTCAACCTATCTTAAATTAAAAGATACATAAAGTACAATGATTACACTCATAATTAAGCCTTGTTGCTGCTCTTACTTGTTTAGTATTACTAGATTAGTATTTCTACTATCGACCTTTTGCTAGAGCTTTAACAGTTCATTATAGTTCTTTTGACCTACACTTTCTAAGGTTGAATCACTAAGGTCCAACCCATCAAGTTCAAATAGTCAAACATCAAAATAAGGGTGTAAATAATTCGACAATTATCCAATAACTACTTAACCACCTACTTCTCCCTACGTCATGCATATGGCTAAATCAAGGAGATGCCATATGTCATTAGTGGTTCAACTACCTTCTAATATAGTTATTTGATAGAAGTTCATAAATACAAGAGATCAACCTCTATAAGAACTCTCTATGCATACTACTTACTCATTTACCTTCTTAATTACTCGTTTATACTCAAACATGTACCTTACCTTAGCATCGAAGTGGCTACGTTGGACTAGCCCCAATATTGCTAAAGCCTAACATTTGCTCTTTTGTAGATCATGAACATCAACCTAAATTTTGACAACTACATTTTGGCACCGTTTGTTTTAACCTAATCATGATAGTTAAAACTAAATTAACAAAGAGTGTTGGTGGTAACCACTTAGGGAGTGGTTAAATTGCTAGGTTAGAATAACTTTGTGATAAATTAGCTAAGGGATATCAAGAATTAGCAAGAATAAAAGATGAGATCTGGAATTTGGTACGTATAAATTTCTTGCCAAATCAAAATGATGAACAAGATTTGAATAATGTGGAGAAGTTTGATGATTCTATGTATTCTCCTAAGCAACAAGTTAAGTAAGCCAAAGTAGTTTAGGAAACTTAAGCTCTTGCTCTTAAGAAAAAATGATAAAGGGAAAGCAGCATAGTAGGCACATCATGTAGGTCTGTCACATGTTCATGCCCCTAAGTCAATTAGTTAGTAGTTTGTTCTAAAGAAAAGTCCCTTGTATCTCAAAGATCCTAAGGAAAATTGTTCTTCAACATATCAAACTCCTACAGTTTAAAACATATGATGGGACTAAAGATCAAAAAGATTACTTAGAGTGTTACTATATGCTAGCTAAATTGCGTAGCCTAAGTGATGGAATTGCTTGTCAAGCCTTCCCATTGACCTTATGGAATGCTACAAGCACTTGAACCCAATATAATTACCTATTTTGATGATTTAGTGAAAGTATTCCTACAACACTTCCTTGTCAGTATGCTTCTAGTTAAGGACTCCTCTTTCCTTAACATGATCAAGTAGAAGTCTGATGCAACCATAAGGGAGTATTTGGCTCGATTTATGGTTGAGATGGTTCAAAATCCATAGCCCAACATGAACGTTGCTCTAAAAAGCAACATGGAAACTTCTCTAGGCAAGAATAAGCCTAAGATGTTTGCTGAATTCAAGGCCAAACCAACATCATACATTGGAGAGGAAGGCAATATCAAAGCTCAGCAAGAGGCTAACCTTAACAAATCCAATCCTATAAGTGACGAAATTCACCTAAGTGTGAGAGATTGGCTTGGTAGTAGTGACATTCATTTTTTAGGTGGAAGTAGTAGAGATAGGAAAAGTCTATGAATTCTAACCTTCTCTACTCGTATTTCCCTTCACCATCCCATGTCTGACATTCTTATGAAAGTTTGGAATCAAAGGATTTTGTGGTGGCATGAGAGGATGAGAGGGAATCCTTCTAGAAGGAAATCTAATAAGTATTGTGATTTTCACCACGATAGAGGCCATAATATTGATGAATGCATATAGCTCAAAAATGCCATTAAAGATACTATTGAGAGAGGCTATTTGAGGAAATTTGTAGCTCATGATGTAGAAAACATTGAGCAACCAACCTAACGGAGAAGGAATGATTAGGATCAAGATGAACGACCTATTAAAGCAAGGAGAGATGGAAGAGAAGATGGTAATGACAATAACAATAATAGGGCCCCAAATGGTGTTAAACACCATAGTTGGTGGACATTTTAATTTAGGTTGGTCTTCTTCTTTGAGCTCAACTAATGCCTTTGATTATATTTCTAATGTGTGGAGTAAGAAGTTGAAAGTTGACAATTCAATCTCCTTTTCATAATGAGATTATGAAGGTATCTAAAAGCCTACAATGACACACAAATATCAGCGTAAGGATTGCAAATTTTGAAGTGGATCTTATGATCATATGAGGCTTAAGATCTTAGTAGACATGAGAAGCTTAATGAATATAATTTTTCAACATGCATATGATTAGATGAGGCCTAAGATCAAGGTACAATTGAGGTCTTATGATTATGACTTATATGCCTTCAACAATCGGTTGGTATGCATTTTAAGGGTAATTTCTCTCCCCATCTAAGTCGAGGATGATAGCTATGTTGCAAAAGATAAGGTGGATTTTTTTGTTGTTAAGTGTTGGTCTCCATATAACATTATCATTGGGGTTGGTCTAGCTAAAACTTATTCAACATGGTCCCTTCAATTGCGTACTTAAAAGCTAAGTTCCCCACTCCAACTAAGGCCAAAGCATGAAGGAAACCAACAACTCAAGAGATCTTTATATTTGAAAGCCCTTAAATGTAAGAAAAATTTTCCACATTGAGACAAACCCAGATGGGAGAGCTAATGACCTAGAAAAGCTAGAAGAGGGAATTGAAGAAATACAACTTAAGGAAGATCTAAAGAAGACTATAGAGATCGAAAAGTATTTATCTCTAAAGCTACGACAACACGTGATACATTTCCTCAAGAGGAATACTGACGTGTTTACATGGTCTCTCTAAGACATGCTTGACATACCCAACGTATTCATGACACACAAATTGAAGATAGACCCCAATGCCAAATTTGTTTAGTAGAAGAAGAGGCGGTTTTCCCTTCTGTGGCAAGTCATAGTAGAGGACGAAGTATAGATACTTTTTTTAAAGTAGGGTTTATATGAGTAGAGCCTTATTTGACTTGGTTGGTCAATTATATGTTGGTCAAGAAGTTAAACTACAAGTGGTGCATGTACATTAACTTCATAGATTTGAATAAGGTATGCCTAAAGGACTATTTTTCCCTATTAAGAATTAATCAAATAGTGGATTCAACTACTAGTAATGTCATGCTTCACTTCATGGATGCTTTTTCTAGCTAGAATCAGATCAAAATGAAGAATGAGGATGAAGTATACAACTCATTCGTCACTAATTTTGTTATGTATTGTTATATTATCATGCTTTTTGGTTTAAAAAATGCTGGTACAACCTATTAGAGGTTAGTGAGAAAGCGTTTAAGCCTTAAATTCATCATAATATCAAGGTATATGTTGGTCATGTGATTGTTATAAGTGTGGAGAAAGATTGGCACCTTGCTAACCTATAACAAAACTTTTGATAACTTGAGGAGGTATAGCATAAAGTTGAATCTACAAAAATGTGTCTACGAGGCCACTTCAAGATAATTTTTATGCTACGTAGTAACTTAATAGGGAATTAAGGCTAATCTGAAAAAAAAATCAAAGCTATCAAGGATATGAAGTCCTCAAGTACATTGAAAGAGGTATAGGAGCTAACAGGTTGAATTATAACATTAAATAGATTTGTTTCAAAACGTATTTATAAATGCGATGACTTCTTCATAGTTTTAAAGAACTCTCTCTAAGGAATTTAAGTAGATAGATGAGTGCAAAGTTGCATTCTAAGAATTGAAGGAGTTTTTGTCCTCTCCACCTATACTTTTGAAGCCCATTCTTGGGGAAGAATTATTTGTTTATCTATCTATCAATAGCTAAGGTCTTTCCTTTGTAATAGTTTGTGTTGAGGGAAATGTGCATCGGCTAATCCATTACACAAGTCATGTTTTATAAGGACCTAAGTTGAGGTATACTAAAATGAAGAAGTTTGTTCTTGTTGTGATCATGGCAACAAGGAAGCGAAGCCTTATTTTGAGGCTCATCAATTGACAGTTCTCATAGACTAGCCCCTATAACAAATTTTGTAGAAGTTTGATTCTTTAGGTAGAATAATGAAGTATGCACTATAGTTGAGTGCATATGGTGTACAATATCAATTAAGAATGAAATTAAAGGCATAATCATAGTTGATTTTGTTGTAGAGCTTATAGGTAAGGAAGATTGTATCGATCTACATAAGAAGCCTCAATAGAACTTGTATGCAGATGGCTCCTCAACCCAAGAAGGATGCAATGAGGATCAAAGGCTGATCACTTACTCCCGTGCTTGAAGACTAGCTAATTTGGTTCGTCAAGTTGTCTAAGGGGAGTTGAATCCTGAAGAGCAATACCTTCTCTACCCCAACTTGTTGAGTTGTTTCATGCTGACCTTTCTCTATCTCATCATAGAGTCCTCTAAGGCAACCAACCCACTATTGAGCTGAACACTTAATGCCAACCAAATCCAATGCTAAGAAATGAACCCACGTGTGGCTAAGATGATATATGTTTGAGGCCGAGCTATCCAACTACTGAGTAGTTTAGTCGATGTTAAGTAGAAGAATGACTACTTATTAGACCTTCCCTTTCACTGCCCAGCTACCGAGTTGCTGTCCTAACCTACTCTGCTTGGATCAACTCTACTTAGCATCAATAACCATTTAGACCACCGGAATGAGAAGTAGACATGTGTCATACCTTCTAACATTCGTATTGTCCTTACCAAAGGATACTCTTTTCTGCATCCACCCTTGTAAATTATATACTTTTCCTTTTCTAGTAATAATCTTTTTAATAATTGTAACAACCTAGGACTTATCCTAATTGGGTCATATAAATATCCTTATAAGTGTAACAACTACATCAATTAGTGAATACGAATCTCAAACATTTCCCTTTGTCAACTAAGTGTTTTGTTTACTCCAACTTACTCTTATCAATCCATTTAGCAAAATTTGTGGTGAGTAACCCTTCGAAATTGGCCTAATATGTCACATCTATCAAGTTAGCTAGTTCGTGTATGGTTTAACAATGTATCATATCTATGGAATTAGTGCTCGATTTTTGTTAAACATTCTACTCTCATTTATCTTTCGAACCATTTCACGATTTGGACCCACCTTAGTCTGTATGATACTGGTTCATTGTGTGTGCTCATTCATGATGACCCGTACCATCTTTGGTATTAGAGCTTGGCTACGTTCAAGTAAGCTTCTGGTCATTTATGTTTATGTATGTTGTGTATGAGGTTAGTGAGTTGAGATTAGCATCATATTGAAGGAGCTATGATGGTTGTAGTAAGTGTTGGAGTAGTATACTAAGTTAAGAAAGTTCAGTACTCTATTTTCCCCTATTTTATGTTCATAAAATAGAGTATGCATGATTAGTTAGTTTTATTGTTGAGTAGAGTAATATTGCTATCATTGTAGTATTTGTTGGTGTGTTAGTGCTATTTATTATTGTTCGAAGGAGGATTTTTGAAGTGTGTTTTAGCTTTTAACCTATTTAAGTAAACAATAATGTTTGACTCTAGTGTCCAAGGAACCTTAGGCAACCAAGAGAGTGGTTTTCGTAATGGCTAAGGTGAATAAAGGAGTTTCATACCCCAATCTGTAGACAAGTGACTAGACAGGCTTATCGATTTGGTGTCTAGCCTGGTGACTGCTATAAATGAGGATAGCTAGCTAACTAGAAATGACCTATATTGAGGGCAAGCCAATAAAGTGCTCGAGAGAGGCAATGGTCAGCTTAACGGAGCAAATTTCCTAGCTAAGCGGCAACAAATTAGAGGCATTGAAAAATATCTCTTAATGAAGGTTAACTATGGAAGAGATTGAAGGGGAAGATGAGGAGATAAGTGATAAAGAAGAAGAGTATTATAAACCTAAGGAGAGGACTATTTGAGCTCCTAGAGTGGAAAGATTAAGGATACAAGTCTGTAGTTTTTCTACAAATAGTGATGCTGAGGATTACCTTCATTGGATTGATAAAATAGAAAAGCAATTTGAATGTCATGAAGTCCCAAAGAATGCTAAATTATGGCTTACTATTTTGGAATTCACGAAGCATGTTGCTCTATGGTGGACAAATTTGTAAGCTATGCAAAGGAGAGATGGAGAGAGAGAAGTTAGAAACTTGGAATAAATGAAGTGAAGATTTGTTCCGAGCTATTACTTACAGGATGCCTTTAAAAGATTGCAAGTGCAAAAGTAAGGAGGATCAAGTGTTGATGCCTATGAGAAGGAATTTCAAGTGTTAATGATTTGCTATAAAGTTGAGGAACTAAAAGAAAGGACTATCTCCAAGTTCATTAATGGATTAAAGTATGAGATTGGGGATATTTTGGAAACAAGAGATATAAGATCATTGGATGAGGCAATCTGAGCTGCCTAAAGGAACGAGAGGCATTGAGCGAGTAGATTGTGAGCCTTTATTAGTTGGTCTACCCTTAGTTGATCTGTTTCGAGTAGACCAGTGAGGTCATAACTAAGTAAAGTTGTTGAGATCTAACCTACTTTAGTCGCTCGAGTAAAGGAGAAAGAAGTGTTGAGAAAGTATGAAAAAGGATAACGTTCAAGAAGGAAGACTAGTGAGCTTTAATACTTCAAATACCAAGGATTCAAACACAAGACTACACAATGTTCGAACTAGTAAGTGATGTTGATCAAAGGAGAGATGCTAACCATTGAAGTCAATGATTCTAATGAGGAGATTGATGAGCCAAAAGAATCTAGACACACTGAGCTATCTGAGCAAGAGGAGATCATTTATAGTAAAGAGGGTAACTTTATGCCTGCAACCTTGGTGTTGAGAAGAGTAATGAGTGTGAGTCTTGCATTAGAGAACGAGTAGCGCGGGAACTTATTCTACGTTGGTTGCAAAGTTCATGGAACACTGTATACACTCATTGTAGATAGTGGAAGTTGTACTAGTGCAGCATCAGCTTTTATGATCCAACAATTAAAGTTATCGTCTGAACCTTACCTTAAGCTTTATAAACAGCACTGGCTTAATGACAAAGGAGCCTTACAAGTGACAAAGCAAGTTGTTGTGTTGGTCAACATTGGCATATACTAAGATGAAATTCTTTGTAGTGTGTTACCTATGAGTGCATCTCATATTCTACTTGGAAGACTAGGAATGTTTGATGGGAAGGTAACTTATGATAAGAGGAAGAATATATGTTCATTGTACCATAAGGGCAAGAAGGTAAAGCTAAGCCCTATAGCTATTGAGCAGGTTAAAAACATATAAGCTCAATTGAGCCAAGTTCTTAAGAAGGAGGCTTTAGTGATGACCTAAGTCAAGTTGAAAGGAGAGATGAAGCTTATAGAGCCAATCTTTCTATGAATCAAAGGAATACTTGAGTTAAGGGATTAGAATGTTTAGTTGCTGCATGAAGTAAATGACCTATTAAAGGAGTTTGCTGAATTTTTTCCTTGATGAGCTACTAAAAGGACTGTTTTCAATTAAGGGAATTGAACATGCCTTAGACTTGTAGTCAAGAGCTACTTTGTTGATTAAGCCAACATACAAGTTGGACCTTGAATAGCTTACCAAGCTATAGAGGCAAGTTAATGAACTGATGAAAAGAGGTTATGTTAGAGAATCCTTAGGCCTATATACTGTATAAGCTTTGTTGGTGATGCAAAAGCATGGCACATGGAGGACATGCATAGATAGCTGAGCTATCAATCATATCACCATCAAATACATGCACCCCATGCTTAGGCTTAATGGTATGCTCGATGAGCTACATAGAGCAAGGATCTTTTCAAAGATTGACCTCAAAACTAGGTACCATCAAATTAAGATACATGAAGGAGACAAATGGAAGACTGCATTTAAAACATGCAATGGATTGTATGAGTGGCTTGTGATGCCATTTGGATTGTTAGATGCACTAAGTACATTCATGAGGTTAATGAATTGTATACTCTTAGAACTAATTAGGAAGTTTGTTCTTGTATATTTTGACTAAATTCTTGTCTATAATCCAGACTTGAAGACTCACTATGAGCATCTTTGAGCTATTTTGTCAAAACTTTGTGTTAAAAAGCTTATGCCAATTTGAAGAAGTGTGACTTCTGCTAACCTAAAGTAATCTTTTGAAGATTTGTTGACTTGTTCTACCAACGTGCAAAGCCTCCATGGCTTGACATCATTCTATCATCATTTCATAAGAAATTTCAATACCATTGTAGCCTAATTTATTGAATTGTTGAAAAAGAAAGTTGAATTCGGGTGGGGAGAGAAAAAGTAGAGGAGTTTTGAGGAAGTGAAGATGAAGTTGATCGTTGCCTTTATCTTAACTCTTTTAAGCTTTGACAAAGTATTTGAAGTGGGATGTGATGCATTCGAACTGGGCGTATGAGTTGTACTAATGTAAGAGGGCTAACTCATTGCTTACTTCAGTGAAAAGCTCTAAGGAGCCACCCTTAACTAAACAACTACCTGCTTCCTAGAGAATTTGTCATTTATATAGACCATAAGTTGTTTAGGTATTTGAAGAGCCAGCTTAAGTTGTCTAAGAGGTAAGCTAAGTAGGTTGGGGTTTTCATACGTCGTTAAGTATAAGAATGGTAAGAACAATATGGTAGCTGATGCCTTATCTCGATGAAATTCCCTATTAATTGAGCTGTAGATTAGACTTCTTGGATTTTCTATGATTAAGAATCTATATGCTCGAGATCTACATTAGAGTCCAATCTATGCTAGGTGTGAAAATGGTTGAGGTATTGATGATTATCACAAGGAGGATGGATACCTATTTAAGAAGAGAAGGTTGTGTATCATGACCTATTTGATGAGGGAATTACTCGTGTGTGAGGCACATGGAGGAGGACTGTCTGGACCCTTTAGTAAGCACCGAACACATGATGTATTAGTTTTTAGATTCCTTTGGTCAAGAATGATTAAAGATGTTGAAGCTATACTAGAGAGGTGTATCACTTGTATGAGAGCTAAGAACTGAGCCGAGTAAGTACCATATCTACCCTTACTGGTCTTGACTAAACCATGGCTCAAGCTGAGCATGGACTTTCTGTTAGGTTTGCCAAGGACGTCCCAAGGGACGAACTCCATCATGGCAATTAGGGATTGATTTAATAAGATGGCACACTTCATACCCTGTTCTTGAACTAACGATGATACAGCTATTTCTTTTATTTTCTTACAAGAAACATTAGGCTCTATGGAGTGCCCAAAACCATCGTGTCAAATCAAGATATAAAGTTCATGAGCCACTTCTTAAGGACATTATAGAAGCAAATGGGAACTAAGTTGTTGTTCAACACATGTCAAATCTAAGTAAGGATCGATTCCTAAGTTTGAGGAAAAGTAAGTTATCTCTAAGGGTCAATGGACCATTCAAAGTGCTCGAAAAGATCAATCCTAATGTCTATAGAATTGAACTACTTAAAGAGCATGGGGTCTTAGACTCCTTTAACATTGCCAACCTCCATCCATGTATTATCGAAGGTGAGTAATAAGAAATTGAGCTAGATTTGATCCTAAATCTCAAATGGCTCGGAAGGGATGATAAGGATCAAGGGCCGATCACTTACTCTGGTACTTAGAGACTCACTAACTTAGTTTGTCGAGCTATCTAAGGGGAGTTGAATCATCAAGAGAAACACCTTCTCTACCTTAATTATCGAGCTATTCCATTCTGATCTTGCTCTATCTCATCATAGAGTCCTCTAAGGCAATCGAGCCATTGCTGAGCGAAACACTTATTAATGCCAAGCAAATTCAATGCTGAGTAATGAACCTATGTGTGACCAAGTTGATCTACGTTCATGGCCAAGCTATCTAACTGTCGAGTAGTCTAGCTGAGGTCAACTAAAAGAATGACTACTTATTGGACCCTCCCTTTCCAATCCTTGAACTATCAAGCTACTAAGTTGTTGACCTCCTAACCTGACTTACTTTGCTTAGATCAGCTTTGCTCGGCATCAATAACCATTTGGACCACCAAAATGAGAAGCAAACACGTATCCCACCTTCTGACATTTGTACTATCTTTGTGAAGGATTTTCTTTTATGAAGAATTATTGATCCACCCTTGTAAATTATATACTTTTCCTTTTTCTAGTAATAATCTTTTTAGTAAATGTAACTTAAAACTTACCTTAATTAAGCCATATAAATAACCTTACAAGTGTAACAATTGCATCAGTTAGTGAATACGAATCTTAAAAATTTCACTTTGTAAGCTAAGTGTTTTTCTTACTCTGACCTACTCTTATCGATCCCTTTAGCAAGGATTTTAGCAAGTAACCACTCTGACTTGGCCTAGTACATCACATCTAGTAAGTTGGCTGGTCCGTATGTGGTTCAACGGTGTGTCATGTCCATGGACCTAGTACTTAGTTTTTGCTAAACCTTCAACTCTTAATTATCTTTCGAACCATCTCATAGTTTGAACTCGCCTTAGCTTATGTGATATTGGTTTGTCAAGTGTGCTCATTCTTAACGACCCATACGAGGATGTGGAGCAGGTCTTCTACAGCAAAGACCACATAACCTAAGGGTCTGATATGTAGTTAAATTTGGGTTCCCAATAAGTAACAATGAAGTTGAATATGATGTACCGATTGTAAGGTTGAGGTTAGCTAAAGTGGTTAGAGTTGAAAGAGTAGAGGTTTTCTCTTATTTGAAAATGATTTCATTAGGTAAAGGGAGACTATTCACAAATGATTTCATTTAGCAAGTTTCTAAAGGGTTCTCACCCTTTACAATCACAAAAGTACCAAGGGTACGAAACATTACTGTCAACAAATTATTTAACTTCTACGATTTAATCCCTAATTTGAATGACCAACTCTTTATTAAATGTTTAGCAAATGAAAGCTTAGAAACATTTAGGCAATGTCATGAGGTACAACCTATACTAAAGAAAAAGTTTTGGATAGATCTAATTACTGACTATCTGAAAGATAGAGAGCTACTTGCCAATAGGAAACAAATTTAGAGGCTCATGTATAAAGCCACTAATTACGCCACGACTATTAACTCTACAAACGCGGCTTTTGTCAGCCTTACCTTTGTTGTCTCATACCTAAAGAGGTACAACAAGTTCTTTTCAAGCTTCACGAGGGGGTTTGTAGTAGCCATGTGAAGTCTTAAACATAGTCGGCTTGTTCACTTCATGGAATAGAATGACTGGAATTCCATTAAGAATGGAATAAAGGTGTAATACATATTACTTTGTTTAGTTGGATTTATAAACAATTTAAGAATAGACATATAATATAACTTTAATGACTAAATTATCCTAGATTCATTTTCTTTCTTAACTAATCTTAAAGTAATAGGTGGTTGGTGGCGATGGTTGGCAGTAGTAGCGGCGGTTGATGGTGGTAATGGTTATGGTGGTGGCAGTGGCTATGGAGATTAGTGGTGGTGATGGTAGTGGTAGCGATGGCGGCGGTGGCAATGGCTATGATGGCAACAGTTGTGATAGTAGTATTAGTAGCTGCAATGGTGGTGGTGGCAATGGTAGTAGTAGTTGGTGGTAGTGATGGTGGTATATAGTGGTTGGTAGAGATGGCGGCGACAGCGGTAGTGGTAGTGGTGATGGCGGGTAATGGCAGCAATGGTGGTGTTAGCAGTGGTGGCGATAACGGTAGTAGTGATGAGGAATCATGATTCCTTAATTAAATTAAGGAATCCCTATTACTTAATTTGAATTAATAAGGATTCCTATGGAATTGTGATTCTATGACAAAAAATCAAGTAAATGTCGTAATAAAGAAAAAGGAGGGAATGGAATTCTGATTCCCTAAAGCAAACGTACCATATATGTTTAGGTGCTAAGGCTTAGTTATCCTTAGTTGACCATAAGAGAAGATACAAAAGATTTGGTACAACATTGCTAGAAATGTCAAAAGCATGATGCAACAGGTTGCATTCCCTTTAATGAATTGCAACATCTAACTAGTCCTTGGCCTTTCATTTAGTGGTGTTTAGACATTTTGGGACCCTTCTCGAAGGCCATAGGGCAATGATAGTTGGTATTGGTCGCAGTTGATTACTTCACTAAGTAGGTGGAGGCTGATACGTTAGCAAAAATTATCAAGTAGAAGGTTGAGTCCTTTGTGTTCAATTTCATCTTGTTGAGGTTTGGAGTTCCTTATATGATTATTATTGACAATGGTCCACAATTCCACAAGGATAAGTTCTGAACTTTTTGCAACAAGCATGGCATGCGGTTGAATTACACCTCAATTGCACATTTGCAAACTAATGGACAAGCTAAAGTAATAGAAAAAACCATATTGTATAGTTTAAAGTGGAAAATGAACTAGAGAAAGGGAAAATGGGCTGACAAGCCTCTATACATCTTATGGGAACATCGAACCATGCACAAGACTTTGACAGATGAAACTCCTTTTTATTTAACATTTGGGTCAAAAGCCATCCTTCCTATTGAACTAGAGGTCTCTAGTTTACGCATTTAAAACTTTGATGTTATGGCCAATTAGGTTGACCTCATGACTAATTTGGATACATTAGAAGAAATTAGGGATATAGCAAGGTCTAAAATTATGGTGTATCAACATAGGGTAGCATAGTATTATAATTAGAAGGTGAAATGTAAGGTTTTTCAACTTGGATACTTAGTATGTTACAAGATGGAAGCAATAAGAATATGAGATGGCTAAGGAAAGCTCCCAACAAATTGGGATGATCAAAGTTTGAGTTAAAGATGTTGTAGTGAATGGTGCATATAGGTTAGAGAGATTAGATGGACAGATCATCCCCAAAGCATAGATTGCGAAGAATTTGATGTTATATTTTAAGTAATCCCTTCTTGTAAGCTAAGTTTTGAATGTAGTTCTTATGTTAATTATTACAGCTATGTGGTTTCAATGTTTATTTTTAGATAGTGTTGTTTGTTCATGCTTGTGCTACTTGGCAACAAATTCTTATTATGATGCAATGAAGTGCCATTTTTGTCAAATTCTTACATATAGTCATAGCTTTGTTCTATTACATCTTAACCAAAGCATGGTTAATGGATTGATGAATTCCAAAAGTTTAAGCTAGACAAATGAACTGATCCAATCCTTTCGACTTAATACAATTAATGAACTTATTAAGCCTATACCTTAAGGGTTTAACAAGTAAGCACATTATATCTTAACTTAATTTATGGAATACGGATATTGAACACTTAATCTTTTTAAACAAATAGGTTGCATGTATGCCAGCCAACAAAATGTGCATAAAGAAACACACTAACCAATTAAATCTATATAAAAGAAACAAGCATATAAATAGCTAACAAAAAAAGTATATTAATGATAAACTACCGACCACTGATCCCATTACTTGAGCACGGCTTCGAGGCTTCTAATCGCTCACCTAAAGAATTCTTTCTCGGCAACTTGCTGATGATGAGAAACTTTACACCGAAGATGGATGGTTGAACTCCTTGAGCACCCTACAATGTTGTACATTAATCTATACTCTTGGTTGTGATGATGCTAAACTTTCCCTTACTAAGGACTCTGTGCCAAGCAATTCGACCAACTGCTACCAAGAGGTCCTTGCTGAGTGACGAAAGACTTGCTTACTAGCCGAGTAGTTCTCTCTCGATATGTCACCATTTCTTTCATCACCCCCTTCTCCTCTTGACCCCTTTATTACCGCAACATCTTGGGCCCCCTCACCTACTGTGGTAAAAGAATCTTCGTATGGGACCAATGTTGCACTGCTACCTATCCACTTCATCTGACATTGTACTGTTTTTCCATTTTTGTCTTTTGTCCTTTTTATCCTTTTTCCTTTGTACTAAGAATTCCCTTTTTGTATATAATTTCTTGTAATTTCTTTATTTATAATATTTCCTTAAGGACTTACTATAAATAGTCCCTTTTCCTTGTAAGCGGTAGATAACTTGACAATGAAAGATTTAATATTTTGTTCTTGTGAGACAACCCTCTCTAAGTCTTCATTGACTCTTATCTAATCTTGTCGAATAGCTCAAGATTAATAGCGGGTGGACCTTGACATCAGCTTATGCATCATATCAAGTGAAGTGTCAAGTCTTTTTGTATTCACTAATGTGTCATATCCTTTAAGCAGCTTCATGTTAGCTACTTTAGTTCGTCCATGGACCATTTCCATCTATTCTTCTTTGATATTTTAGAGGACACATTTAGATCAAATTTGCTACGGTAAGTCCTAGTGATAACTACGCTCATAAGCATATCAATTAATCAAGCAAAAAGAAAAAGAAGTCTAAGCTTGTTCATAAACAAAGTTATTCTCGAGTTTTTTGATCTCCCATTCAGCATGAACTCCTTCTCACTCAAGGAAGCGTATGACTCGCTTAAGGAGTGAGACTATTCCTTTTGCTCTAGTAGTTGGTACTTAGGGTCCTTTACTTCCTTGTCTAGCTCATCAATTTGGCCATTTGTTGTAAAAGGCCCTTATTAGCCTATTTATGAGCATTTTGTTGAAAGGTCAGGAGGTTTTAGAGCCTCTCAACCTCCATCTCGTCTTCCTCATTAGCAATAGTCTGGGCCTTTGAGGCATTATAGGCCTCATCGATACTCTGTACATATGAACACATGTAAGATCTACAATAAGCTAAACAGAATTATATTAAGAAGATCGACACTTACCTTCCGCATCTCAACCTTAGCTTCATCCAAAGTGGTCATAATGTGCCCGTTCACCTACATTATTAAAAATAAGTCAGCAACTCCATATATAACTTAGTACGCATAGACAACTTGACAAAAGTAAAAGCTTACATCATAAGGCTGAACAATAGTTATCTCCTTTATGTTGCCCCCTACCCTCTTGAAATCCCTCCATAAGATCCTCTAATCTTGAGGAAGGATGACCCTCTTCATCAGAGCATAAGACTTGTGTCCAACCCTAAAGGTAGAGTCAGAGGTGATAATTCTTCAATCACACAAGTAGACAAAATCATACATATCCTCCTATCAAGAAAAGTACAAGGAGGGGATTCTAAGAGCACTTTCCTCCTGAACAATGTTAAGGGAAAGGAAAGGATTTGAGTTGTCATCGACGTTAGGAGCCATGCTAGAAGAACCATAATCTTTAGGCTTCTTAGTAGTAAGTAGTTTCTTAAGCACCTTGCCTCTCTTATTTGACATCTTCAGGAGGTTATAACCAGCATAGTAGAAGCTTTTGCTGGAGGATTTGACCTTGGGCCTACAGCTTATGAAGCTTGAGTGGACTTCCTAAGGGTTGGTTGGGTAGTTTTCTTTGTAGGATTCGACATAGGCTTACTCGGTAGTGCCTTCTTCTTTTCAACCTCCCTAGATAGGCTCCTTGTACTGTTGCAGCATTAACAGGTTGCAAATCTAGTCTCTTCTTCTTAGCTTTTGCATGGGCAAAGAGCTTTTTTAGATTAACATCTCCAACACCTATATCTACAATAAAGAGGACATTAGAAATAAAGTGAAGTAAAGTATACTTACAAAACTGTACCGAGAACCCCCCCACCCCCTAATGAAACATTTGATTAGCCTTGGTTTAAGTAGCTTGGCTCGGCATGACGAGGAGATCAAGTAGTACCTTCTTCTTCATCATTAAGAGGATTGGTTTGCCCCTTTCATTCCAATAAATAATTATCTTGGCTTCGTAATAGAAAAACTTATGCCATCGAGCTTTAATCATCTTGGTAGGTAGCTTGTCACTTTGTAAGCAGATCGGTTCCATCCTTTTATTTTAGAAATCTAAACCTACTTTTGACCTTATTGAAATATACTTATCATGCTAGTCAAGGATTTCAGATTCCAACCTATCCAACTGTAATATAGTACCACCTATCTTTTTGACATTTAATTGTAAAAAAAAAAAAAAAAAAGCCTAAAAAGTTGTATAATATCCCTAAACTCCACCAAAAATAATTTTAAAAAGCCTTCTGAAAGTAAAGAAAAAGGAAGATGTAAACCAAACTTAAAGTATTTAAGATAAACATGAACCTCTCCTTCAATTGGAAAACTAACCTTCTCATCTCTCCTTATTTTCCTAAGATTCCAATCCTCAAGAAGCCTTGAAAGATAGGCTCCATACCTTGCCACAATTTTATTATCAGCATAACTTTCAATCCTATTTAGTGCCTTAACATTATAATCTATGTTATTAAATAGGTAAACCAAGGATTTGCTATCCTTACAATCATTAGGATACACATCTCATAAAAGAGCTTCAATACAAGCTAGCTTGTCATACCTATCAATGAAGCTACCATAGGTAGAAGTCAAACCACCATCAGTTGAAGCCAATTCCAATGTCTCATGGTAGGAGTAGCCTTAAAGGAAGGAGAACGAGCAATCCCAATTCAGGCCATACTTATATTTGTGATTAAAACTCTAAGAAGTATCTTAGTTCAAGGCATACCTATATTTGTGGTAAAAACTCTAAGAAGTATCTTAGTTCAAGCCATACCTATATTTGTGATAAAAACTCTAAGAAGTATGAAAGTTAGTTTTTTGAGTTTGGCAGTCGAGTTCAAAAACTTTGAAATTGAAAAGAGGATTATAGGTTTCGAGTGCAAGGAAAATTTGCAGAGGAAGTTCTATAGAATGCAAAAGAGAAAGACAAGTGATTTAGGCTTTATAAAGTGAATAAATGGTTGTTCTTGGGGATGGATGTCCAATATGATTTCGGATGGCTTCGATTGTAGATATGTGTAATGTGCAATAATCTAACATGCAATGTCTCATCAATAGTTATTGAATGTGTAGAGAAAATGATTATGGAACAGACAACTATCATACATGTTTTAAGAGAGTGGAAAAGCAAAGAGTTATGATTCTTGAACTAAAAGTTTTACTCTTCCCCTAAAGTTAGTTCAGCATAAATGTACAGGAATTAAATTGGCGAAGTATCTTAGAATAGTTCAACAATTTTATTGTTAAGAGCTTAGCACAATTTCGACCACTTGCTTGCTTTGAATGATGTTGAAAATTTGCCTAAGTACTACTCTAATACTTGAGCTATCAACCATGTGAGTCGAGGGTAAATATTGATAGTAGATTTTATCTTTAAAACTAGTTACGCAACATAATACAAACCTATCCCAAATCAGGAGTTACATCAAGTACAATTATTGAATTTTCGATTGAGCCTTCCTATGGCTTTTGCTTATTCAACCTACCAAAGACGCATTTCTACTATTAAGCTTTTTGTGGACTTCAACGATTAGCTACAGTTCTTCCGACTATCACTTTTTAGGGCTAAATCACCAGGGCTTAATGTTGAGCTAGAATTTTTAGTTTTTCGTTTTCCTTAATTTGATTTGAATTAAATCATATGACTATTTAGTTTAAACCCTCGACTAAAGTTAAGAAAAACTCAATTTTTTTTTTTATTTTGAAAATATTTTGGAGTTGCCACCTAGTACAATCGAGAAAGATAATTAAATTAAAACCAATTAGATAAATTGATTCTAATTTAGCTACTAGCTTGGGCATTTGAAAACTTTTTCAAGAATTTTCAAGAAACTAGATATCGTAAGTTTGGAGGCTATCCTATTAAACCCTATGTGGGTATTACTTTAACCTTTTGAATTTAGTTTTATCTTTCAAAATACCCTTTTAAGTTGAAAGATGAATTTTAATTTACAACTAAAGAAAATTAATTTCTATTTATACAAAAGAGAAGAAAATTTAAAAAATAAATTATTTACAAAATGAAAAATAAAAAATTTCCTTACTTTAATTCGCCTTGTAGTTGCCTATAGATACCTATAGATGCCTACATACCTATTATTTGAAATCAAAATCTAGTAGTTCATTTCTTTTTATAAAACTTTAATTTGTTGATTGCTTTTAATTGTTAAAAATGATTAGGTTTATATTTCTACCCATTTTGTTTTTGTTTAAAGAAATTATAAGAAAATGGTCCTAATTTTCAATTGATTATTTTTATGGGACAAATTCTAAAAGAAATCCTATCTATTGGAAAAAAAGGGGCTTGTTAATGTTTTTTTAAAGCAAGATTTTCTACATAATAAAACTCCCTTGTTTGTTTGTTTTTATTTATTTATTATCATTGTTGTTATTTATTTATATTTTTGAGATAGGTTTGTTTTTTTAAAGATAATAATAAAAAGAAAGGATAAGGAAATGAATAAAACAAAAGGAAAGGGAAATAAGTGGATCAAAACAAGGTAATGGGCATGCGGGTCATGGATCTAGACGTGGGTCGGTTTGGATCAGGTCGGATCTAGGTATTTGGGTCACCAATCAAGCTATGCAAGAGGAGAATAGCAGCGACTTCAAGGATATGATTTGGGTAGTGTTTTAAGTGGGTGTTTGCAATTTCATGTTTATTTCATTAGTGAATGAAGGTTTTGTAGTGGTGTTTTGATGTTTGGGGGTGGTTAGGAGTGGTGTTAGCAGTGGCTATTGCTTAGCTTGTACAGTGGTTGCTAAGTGTAAGAGGGTAGCATTGCCTTAGGTTTTGAGGAGCTACCAAGCTCATGGGATGGTTGCCTTATACTTAGGTGGCGGTGAACCTAGGGATTTCGAAGTGGTAGCAGTAAGTTCAAACCCTAGGTGGTTTGAGAGTAGGGCTAGGCACCATGATAAATATTGGGAGGATCTTGGTTTGAAAGTTAAGAACTTAGAGAAGCTGGTTGTGAGATTGTTTTTGCTCGAGCAATAGCCTAGAGAAAGAGAGAAGATTGATCCCTTAGAGAGAAAGAGCTTCAATTGTCTATGTTTGTGAGTGTAAAATTGTGAACTAATTTTAGAAAGGGAGTAAAAATGGGGTGTTTGTAACTACCTTTTTTTTTATGGTGAAGTTTGAGTAAAACTTTGCCATAAAGAAAAAAAAGACACTATTTTTACCTTGGGGATCAACTTACCTTAAGAAGCGCTATAAATAGCTATATATCTTAGGCTTAATCTACTAGGGATTTCGTGAAAGGTTAAAGAGTAAGATAGCACTTTAAGAGTTGGCTAAGACATAAAAATGGGTTTTTTAGATGGGTACAACACCTTAGGACCTAGCTATAGCCCTAAAGGTTTCTAAGGATGGTGTTAGTGCTCTAGGAGTTGTCTAAAGTCTTAAAAGACTTTAAGAAAAGGGTAATGCCTTCTAACATAAGTAGGAGAGTAAATGAAAGACTAGTAACCCTAACTAGAAAATTGATTTGAAACCTAGTTGTGCTCTTTTGAACTGACTAATCTAGGTAGGAGCATCTAAAATGGGGAATCGATTTGAAACCTAAAAGTACTCTTTTAAGCTGACTGACTTAAGTAGGAGCATCATTAGGGGACTAGCAACCCTAACTGAGAAATTGATTTGAAACCTAATCGTGCTCCTTTGAGTTGATTAACTTAGGCAGAAGCATTACTAAAAGACTAGCAACCCTAAATGGGAAATTGATTTGAAACCTAGTTATACTCCTTTGAGTTGATTAACTTAGGCTGAAGCATCTCTAGGGGACTAGTAGCCTTAAATTAGAACCAATTTCAAACTTGGCTGTACTCTTTTGAGTTGACTAACTTAGGTGGAAGCATCACTAAAAGACTAGCAACCTTAGATAGGAAATTGATTTAAAATTTGGTTGTGCTCTTCTAAGCTAACTAACTTAAGTTAACTAACCTAAGCATGAACTTCTCTAAGGGACTAGCAATCCCAACTGAGAATCAATTTGAAACTTAACTGTGCTCTTCTAAGCTAACTAATCTAAGTGGGAGCATTACTAAAAGACTAACAACCTTAGATGGGAAAATGATTTGAAACCTGGTTTTACTTTTCTAAGCTAACTAACTTAGGTGGAGACATCTTTAAGGGACTAACAACCCTAAATGGTAATAATTTGAATCTTGGTCATGCTCTTCTATGTTAACTAACTTAGGTAGGAGTGTTTCTAGGGGATTAGTAACCTTAAAAGTGATTCGAAACATAATCATGCTCTTTTAAGCTAACAAACTTAGGTAGGAAAAGTGATCCTCAAGCTTGCTAATCCTAAAAATTGGATGGAAAAGGGGGAAGCACCTTATGGGTTGACTAAGGCTTTAAGAGAAATTGGTGAAGAGGAAGCGCCATATAGGATGGCTAAAAATCCTAAGAGGGATTGGTGAAAGAGAAGCACCTTATGAGCTTGCTAAAACCTTAAGATGAATTAGTGAAGGGAGAGTACCCTAAGGGCTAACCTAAACCCTAAGAGAAACGAAGAAGGGATAGCACCCTATAAGCAAAATAAAACCTTAAGAGAGACTAACAAAGAAAAGGTAGCCTATGGGCTGGTTAGAAACCATACTAATAAAGGAAAAGTATCCCATGGGTTGGTTAAGACTCGAAGGGATAAGAAGGAACAATACATTATGAGCTAACCAAAACCTTAAAAGAAGAAGGGAACGCACCCTATAGGCTAGCTTAATACCCTAAAGATGTAAGACAGGACATGGCTCTATGAGCTGGCTAAAATTCTAAAAGATATGGAAGATGGGACAACATTATATGAGTTAGCTTAAATCTTAAGAGAAGTTGATGGAGGGAAACTGCTAGTGGGCTAGCTAAAACCTTAAGAGAGATGTAAGATAAGATAACACTTTATGAGCTAGCTAAGACTCTTAAAACTAAAATATGGGAAAATACCCTATAGGTTAGCTTAAAACCCTAAAAGGAACAATAACATGAGGCCACACTCAATAAGATGACTAGAACCTTAGAAGAAGAAGAGAATGCACCCTATAGGTTGGCTAAGACCTCAAGAGAAATGTAAGATGGGATAGTGCTTTAAGAGCTAGATATAACCCTAAAAGATAAATGAAGAAGGGAAAGCATCTAGTGGGTTAGTTTAAGACCTTAAAAGAATCTTAAGATGGGACAACACTTTATGAATTGGTTAGAGCCCTAAGAGAAATTTGATGGAGAAAAAGCGCCCTATAGGCTAGCTTAAGACCCTAAAGGAGATGTAAGATAGGACAATGCTCTACGAGCTAACTAAACCCAATGAAAAAGGCTAAAAGATGATTTAAGAAGCAACTGAGGTGATGGAAGACTTTGTAATTTGGATATTAACAAACAATGAATGAAAGCCACTTATGAAAAAATAGGCATTAGGGATGAGGTCTCTTGATTTGAAAAAAAGTTAATAGACATCAACCATGAGGAAAACTACATTAAAGAGGATGCCTTAGACTACTATTGGTCAACTTATAAGGTGTGACCACATTGCTTAGTTTGAAGGCTTGGCTACTCAAACTAATATAGATTTGAAAATGAATGGAAAAACTTATAACTTGCTTTTAATTTCTCTCTCTCTCTCTCTCTCTCTCATAGGAAATTTGTTAATTGGTATAAATTCTTAAGAAGTAAGAGCCATAAACCATCCCCTTCCTTATTAACCTTATAGGGGCACTATATATTCTTCTCAATTTTTGAAAATATCTCTTGATCCAAATATCATTAAGGCTAATCTAGTGGCATGCTAACCTTTTAGCAAGGCCTTATGACTTTGAATGTTTCTTTCTTGAGGAAATGAGAACTCATCATCAATCTAATTAAAGAAGACTTCCTTATATAATCACGGTTTAAGTTTTGCTTTTGATTACTATTCTAAAAATTATGGTCCAACTTATAAATGATATGCTTTGATCAATTTGTTAGATCTTTTTTTATTTAGTATTATGAGTCAAGCTTTTGGTTAAATGGTTTCAAAAGGGATCTTAGATTTAAAAGTCAAGAACCTTTTAAGAAAAAGTAGAAGTGTGCTTTCCCTAGCTTTAAAAATAATTTTTATTTAAGACAAATCATTGCTTATGATCAGAAGATCTATTTTTGAGTGTTGGTGGTATTATGGGTGAGCTAAGTCTTATGTCTTGTGATTTAAGATGAACAAGAAGGTTTTATGTTTATAGTTTGGAAGCTTTGTGTTTTGGGAATTGAAAGGTGAATCGGGATGGGTATGAGGGCTTTATGCATTTGAGGATTTTGGGCTTCGATTTTGAGCTCATTTGATGAAATGGGAGAATTGTGCTAAGATTTGCTGCCCGTATAGGGTATACTTTTTAAGACTTTTTCATTGCATTCAAGCCTAATCTTGAAGTTTCTCTTTTTTTTTTCTTTTCTTTTTTTCCCCTTTCTCCTTTTTTTCTCAAAAGTGACTGTCTTCCTAAAGTGTTTGAATTATGTGTATAAGGTTCTTATAAGCTCCTTCTCATTTCAAGGAAAATAAGTTATTAAAAATAAAAATTATCTAAGCACAAATCGATTTTTATCCTTTTTTCCTAATGATGACACTAATCTCTGAGTTATCCCATTGTAAAATGGTTCTTGATAGGGTTTTGCAGACACTTGTTTTTGCTACTATTTATTTTAAGATTCTTTTCTTTTTGACTTATTGGGCTAAGTTTCAATTATTATTATTTTTGAAGAAAAATTAAAAATAAAAAAATAATAAAAATTTTAAAAAATATTAAGTCGAATCAAGTTAATCGTTTAGAGTTAAATAAGATAATCATAGAAACTATACATTCAATTTGATAAATTTCGAGTCTCTAAATAGTTAAGCTTCATTAAAAATTTTTTAGTCTAATAAAATATAAAAAAAAAATTATCTAATTTATATTGGATAATAAGATACTTTTGATTGAAAAACAATTTACTTTTCACAATTACACAAACACACGTACACGTCCAAAATAAGCACACATACGCTACAGTACACACACATTCACACACGGACCCACACACACTCACTCACAGACCCACATACACATCACTCTACGCTCACACACGTCACTCACTCACGTCACACACACGCATACATCCTACATCACGCTACTGTCCTTTTCACTCATGCACAAACAGTTACGCTACAGCACACACAAGTCCATTCACGATCGTAGCACACACTCACGAAACTAAACATATGCTGCAATCCAACTCCAGTCCATTGTACAGAATACACTCCAACGATCACTCCCGTGCACACATTCCAGTCTCAGTACAGTCAGACCATATGCACAGCACGCACATCCGAGTCCGAGCCACCATACATACACTGAGTCCAGCACGACATCCGCACGTCCGAGTCCAGCATGACATTCGTACGTCTGAGTCCATACAGCTTCACGATAGTCAAATCACGTATACATCAACGTCCAGGCAGTCCGCATTCCATGCGTAGTGACCGCGATCACAGTACGTCCGAACAGTAGCTCAATGCACACGCTTTACGTGCAACAGTCTGACGAACAGCAACGGTCACACACAGTAGCACGACTAAATCACAGCCACGTCACAAGCACCATCGTAGTCGCTAGAATTACTTGCCGTTAGTGATCCGACCTAAATTCAACCCGGTCCACGTATTTTTCTTGGTTTTGATCCGAGACACGTGTAATTAGGTAGGTTTATTTTCCTTATTTAGTTACTAATTTGGTCATGTTAATTAATCCATCTTTCTTTTAAAGCAGGCCTATAGTTTTAGTATTTTAGTTAATGGTTTTATCTTTATTAACTTAGTTTTTCTTATTGCAGGTTGTTGAACATAAATCATGTGTCACATAATTAAATAAATTTGCATTTTTTTAGATCAATCACATTTCTAGATAAATTGTTTTTTTGGATAAATTATGTTTTTATTTAGATAAATTTCATTTTCTTTAGATGAATTGCATATTACTTCTTCTTTTAATAAAAATTGCATTTTTTAGATATAGGTATATATATTTTCCAAAATTCATATCTTTAATAAAAATATGTATCTAAATTTAATATCTTAGTAAATCAACATAAATCATTCATTTAGGTTTAAAAAAATAAATTTTTTGACACATAGTTTTTTTTTTAAAAGAAATAAAAATCTTAATTGGAATCTTTTAAAAAAAATTTAGTTAGTTAGATCTTTTTATGTTTTTTTTAAATAATAAATTATTAAATAACATAAATCTAGCTCGATTTTCAAATTCAAATAAATAAACCCACTAAATCCTTTTTTTTTTAGAATTACGTTGGTTTGATCTCGACTAGTAGGTATATAAGTATCTTTGGAGTAACCATGAAATTTTTTTTTTTCAAAATTCGTAATTATAATCATGAAAAATTCATTTTAATTGTATTTTTATATATCCTCATATAACTTAGCATTTTTAGAAAAATTATAAAAAATAAAATTTGATTAATTTATTTTATATAGTGTCTTGGTTTTAATAGGTTAGCTTCGAATTCAAATTTTTTGGTAAAATTTTCTAAAAAATAACTTGTTTAGAAAATTGGTATACTAGTAGTTAAATTAAGGTTTTCTCACCTAAAAACCCTAATTTGACTTTTTTCCTAGTTTAACTAGTTGATAACTTCAAGTTATTTTCTAAAATTATTTTTTTTTAGAAAAATGTTTTTTTCTTAGTTTTATGTCAAGTAACTTATATTAAACGGGTTGGGCTTAGTATATATTAAATTAAGAGAAACCAAAATAAGGCTCGACAAAATTGATAACTCCAATGGGGACCTCAGTGGGCTAGCCATGTAAATAATAATAATAATAATAATAATAATAATAATTAATGGACTTTTATTTTTTATTTTTACTTTTTTGCTTCTTTTTTTTTATACGTATTGTAATATAGTTGTATTAACTAGGTTTTAGTGATATAGGTCTCTAAGAAAAAGTTTGGCCCAATGGGCCTGTTACTAAGGGATTTAGGGGGAGCTTTTATTATTTTATATTATTTGTGTACTTAGATGTAGTCGGACCTAAGCTACCTTAAGGATCTACGACAGGTTGCCATTGTGTAACTTTCGGGTCGTTGGGGTCTTTACCCCCGTCTGGTAGTGCTAAGCGAGCCTATTCATGCTTCGATGTAACCTAATAGGTTTTTCTTCGAAAATGCCTAAAGCTATAAAGCTTAAGAATCATAGACTCCACCCTCTTACATCATTTTATTTGAAAAAAAAGGGGGGTTAATCATTGCTAAATTATAGGAAAATTTGACAATACGTGGTTGGTTGGGCAATATTTTCTTTATAAAAAAAAAGTAAAATTAAAAGAATCTATAGCCTTATATGTAAGTATCCATGAGCTTCATTTTTTTACTTTGATCTACTTATATATAAATGTATTCTTTGACTGTAGGATTATAATAATTCCTATAATTTATTAATTACTGGCCCTTATTGTATTATACGTATGTATAGCATACTGCATTCAATTTTTTTATATTTGATTTTTATTTTTACTAATGCTTGTTTCCATACGAGTATTTTTGCTTCTTGTATTATATGTTTTTCTTGTATTATCTCTTAGTGAGTAAAAGGATGTATAATTTAAAAGACTTGAAGGAGCTGCAAAATTATTAATATCATATACAGCCTTATTGTAAATTTAGTAATTTTGTTGTAAATAATTGTGTTATTTCATGTTATGGAATACAGATTTGGAAAACAAAGGTAGTATTAATCCCGAGCTTATCTATGAGGTTTAGCTTGACAAGTACTCTTTCCTCGAGGGTATATTAAAAGGTTGGTTAAATCAGCCTCCACCCACTAAGTAAGATTACATTCACAAAAAGATTGAGCCGATCATATCTCTCACTCGGATTTAGCTTCATTGGCTACTAATTTAAGCTTTATTCCATTATTAGGATCTAAAACCCTCGGCTTTTTAAGTTCAACCTACCTGCATTAATACCTACTTTAGAAGGATACTCTCAGCTATTTAGTGCTCCACCTCTCAAAGCAGGCATAATGGTTCTAGGTCCTACAGCCTAGCCTAAAAAAGTCTTCATGACTTTGTTGAGAGTCAAAAAGGTAGCCTCAACACCTTTCTTATCTTTAGAGGGCAAGAAATGCCTTAACATCTTAAGGTTAGTAAAGTGGTTTTTAAACCCAAACGCTTACCAGAAACATTGTTAGATCTTTTGTAGAGGATATGAATCATGGGCCAAGAAGAGAGTAAAAGCCTTTATCATTGCAGTATTCAGGATAATGTCATTCCCTTTTAGGTATGGTTAAGTTCATTATAAAGTAGCCAAGCTAGTAACCCAATTTTTAGCTAACAAATCCTATATACCAGCATTATTGGTAGAGCAATTCAAAACACTCACCCATTTAAGGAAGTAGGGGCATGGGTATTTCATGGCCAACCCTACAATCCTTATTATATGGTTTCACAGTCACATATAAAGATATGGAGAGAACCTTCTTAGAGCATCCTTAATTGAACATATGAATCTGATGGATGACTTTGCTCGTCACCTTAAGGTGTCAAAAGAAGCTTAGTTTGAAGGATGGTGATTATCATAAGTAAAGATGCAACTAGGGGATTTTATGTAGATAGCTAGGTGGAGCAACTACAATTGAGCCATCTTAGAGTGTATCGATTCTGTAGGGGTTCCTCTCATTGGCATTACGGGTTATACAGGGTACTTCCCAGCTTATGTCACCAGACAGTTGGGTCCACTTCAAGAGATTTCATATAGGGATTCTCTAGAAAATGTTACATTGAGTTATTAAGATCCTTACTTACCCACCACTATCTTGATTTAACGACTAGTAGAACTTGTGAAGTTATGGGAACAAAGGGAAGTTAAGAAGGTGTAAATGTGGAAACTTTGAGGAGTAAAGTCACGGAATACTGAGTTACTAAGCAGTTTATTTATGATCAGTTGAAGAAAACTGGAAAGATTCAGTATGAAGCTCTAAACGTATTTAGACATGAGCCAGAGCCAAAATACCTTTCACTTACTGAGCAAGCTCATTGACACACCATATGGGCCAAAGTTGAAGCCTAGTTCCAAGAATGTAAATGGATCATTGAAGAATTAAAAATGAAGAATAAGAGGTTGCTAGAAGAAAACTAGTTCTTAAGGAGCAAGATTCGAGAAAGAGATGTTACTGCTCGAAGACTTATGAGAGAAGTTGATGATGCTTGTCCTAGCCAAATTTGTCAACTTTTATAGAAATAGGATTTGAATTTTTTTTAGGAAGATTCATTGGGAGTTTTTTTTTTTTTCTAGGGCATTGTTGAGGCTTGATTTTATAAATATTAATAAATTTGCAACTTTATTGAATAAAATCTTTATTGGTTGCGTAGTCTTTTGCTCTTTTTTTTTTTTGTATTTAATAGTTGTCTTTTAAAATAGAAAGAAAATTAAAAAAACAACAAAACAAAAAAAAAAGAAAAAATTTTAATTGACAAAAATGTCTGAACTTAGGTCTTTGTAGGATTTTGAACATAATGTCTAAGTGAGTAGACTCTATTAGAAGCTCGATATTTACTTGCTCTAAAGTAAGAATGTCAACTCATATTAGTGGAAAGTTAGTTAAATTGAGCTTAACTTGAGAGTTATAACCTTGGAAGAAAACATGATCATGATGGTCAAACAAATTTAAGCTCTTACTCAAGCTATGGGAATTCTCAATGTCATTAAGCATCTTAAGTCAACGCGAATAAAATGTAAAAGCAACCCCTCCCCCTAAATTGGAAGATGTGAAATTAGTCCCCAATGTTGAGACGTAGAAGAAGGACATCGAGGAAAAACAGAAAGAAATGGAAGGGAAGTTTAAGCATAAGTTGATTAGGAAGATGAAAACCCTGGAAATGGTTAATGGGCTTGAGCAAATGGGAATGGTCAATTTGTCAACATATGAAGATGATGACTTCTCGGAAAAGTTTAAAATTTCGAAGTTCAAAAAATATGAGATTGATATATGGGATAAGTTAGCCTGAGCTTTCTATAACTAATACAAGTTCAATATTGTGGTAGCTCCATCCATATAGGATTTGAATAATTTGTGAAAGAAGGCTAACAAGAGCTTTAAAGAGTATGCTTAAAGATGGAGGGGTAAGGCAGCTAGGGTGACTCCCCCCTTAATAGAAATGGATTTAACCTTTGCTTTTATTAATACTCTAGGAAGCCCATATTACTAAAATTTGGTCAGTTATCTTACCTTTAACTTTGTAGAGATTATGGCCTCAGAGTGCTGAGTTGAGGAGGCTATTTTTATTGGAAGGCTTCCTAATCCTAAAGAAATTGAGAAGAAGATGCCTCCTACTAGATTCTCCAACAAGGCTAAAGAAGCGACAGTAAGCATTGCCAATACTGGCAACCTTATCAGACTTGTAACACCAGTAGACATGACGGGAGATTCTAATCCCCCATCGAATTCGAATCAAAATAATCACCTACAAAGGAGACAATTTACTAGGATCCCCATTCCTTTAAGCCAAGTTTTTGTACGATTAAGAAAAGAGAATCTTTTGACATTTGAAATACTAAAGGAGGAATAAAGACCGAAGGACTATAACTTAGAGCTCCATTGCGATTATCATTTAAGGCAAGTAGGACATTCAATAAACCAGTGCTAGAGACTTAAACATAACATCTAAGATCTTATTGATGCTAAATTGGTGCAATTGGACTTCATTCAGACTCTTGCTCCCAATGTAGGTAATAATCCTCTACCTGATCATGCACGCTCAATCAATATGATCATTGCTGAAGTGTCTAAATTATAAGTTGATTTAGATAGTCTCCTTATCACTATTGAAGAGGCAGCTTGGAATCTAAAGCAAGCTGGATACTTATAGAATATGAATCTCAAAGATAGAACTTAGAACAGACTAGCAATATATCAATTATTGAAGGATGGGAAGATAAAGAAGGCTAACATTATGGCTATGATAGTTCCAAAACCACAAAAGAAATGTACTTAGAGGGAGCTTAGAAAAAGGTATGAATCTAGAGATCCGATGGTCGATACCCTGAGAGAGTCGTTAGGCAAATTTGAGTACTTGGTTGATTATGCTAGTTCACCCACCATTTATGCTAATGAACCACCCACTGGATGGGGTTCCAAATTTGAGGAAGAAGACAAGCTTATTGTAGAAGCCAAGAAGACAATTGAGATGGTTAAGATGATTAGAGATAGGCCTAAACCTTTGGTTTTTGAGTACCATGAGAAGGTTGAAGAATTGAATAAACCTAAGAAAATTGCTTTTAATGTCCCAATAGCCCTAAAAAATTACAAAGTAGCCCATCTAGATTACCAAATGGTGAATCAGACAACCAAGTCCTTACCACCTATGGTTAGAAGGCTTACTTGCTTAGGATGAGTCTATGACCAGAACGAGGAGGCTAAGAGAAAGACTTCTGTAGAAGAGGCTTCACAAAGGATCTTTAAGGATACAGATGAGAAAGATCAAAGCATTGCCAAGAAGCTAGTAAAATCTAGTGAGTACAAGATTATGGACTAGTTAGCTAAGGTTCCAACCCAGATCTCCCTAATGGGCTTACTACTATCAGCTGAGACTCATTAAGAATCCTTATTCAATATTTAGAAAGATGTTAGAGTACTCGAAGGAATTTCCATTGAAAATTTAAGATTAGTAGTCAACTTAGTGTTTGCAATGGATCGGATTTTATTTTCACCGAATGAGTTAGGCGAAGAAGGGGACCAACACACAAAACCCTTCTTCATAATGGTCAAGCATGCAGGGAGAATTGTTGGTCAGGTATTGACTGATAATGGTTCTTCACTAAATGTATGTCTATTAAATGGTGACACTAAGTTTGCTTGGAGTAGATTTGATTGAGATAAAATCGGGCTTAATTTTAGTAAGGGCTTTTGATGGATCAAAGAGGGAGATACTTGGAGAAATTGAGTTGCAGGTTGAGATCGGTCCACCAATGTTCACTATTCCATTTCAAGTCCTAAATATACCTCGAACCTTCAATCTTCTATTATGGAGGCCATGGATTCACTTAGTAGGGGCAATTCCATCTAATCTACATTAGAAGGTGAAATTCATGGCCAATAGGTAGTTGGTAACTATTCTTAGTGAGTAAGACTATAAGATTTACAAAGAGACAGCCATTTCATATATTGGTAGTAAGGAATTGGAGGAACTAAGGTTGTAGATTTTTGACAAGGTCAGCATGATTGAGGTACCAAGATAGGGGGCATGTGGTCACTCAGAATAACCTAAGCAGTAGATTGGAACATTTGGGCTCAGATATGAGCCTACTGAGGAAGAAATCTAAGAAATGAAGGCTAAAACTAAGGGGAAGAGAAAAGATCAGTTGTACTATGCTCATATAGATTTTCTTTACATCCACCATACATTCCTAATAGTAACCTACATTCAAGAACCCAAAGTAACCGGTTTAGCCAAGGCTTTGGCTCAGCAATGTAGCATTAGTCCAGATGATGAGAAAGATATTAGCATCCAAGTTTCCTTATGCAATTGGTTTTCCATTCCTATTAATAGGTCTCTTTAGAAAAGGAACATTAGATCATTGAGAAGCATTTGATTTCATAGTTAGTTTGATTGGTTAGGTTCTTTCTTTCAAAAAATTTGAGTTTATTCAATAAAGTTATTTCCTTTCCTTCCTTTGATTCTTCTTCTTTATTATTTACTTGTTACCCTTTACCTTTTTCTTTACTCTTCAAATCTAATAAAAATGATGAAAATCACGGAAATCTTGTGTTTGAAAGCAATGAAAATACCAATATCACCTTTGGCCCTACTAGGTTAGATGCCGGAGATGATATTGAGACCCCTAAGTGAAATACAATAGAGTTAGCTTGATTTGAATAGGGTAGAGTGATCGTTGATGAATCGATAGTTGTGATTAATTTAAGGATAGAAGAGAATTTGCGAAACTTGAAAATTGGGGGTAATTTGGCAATTTATCAGAAGCAGGAGATGTTATGATTATTATGAGAATACTTAGATATATTCGCTTGGTTTTATGAGGATATGCCCAATTTAGATTCGTAGATTGTTGTTCATAAGTTGCCTATAAGAGGTGACATTAAACTTAAAAGGCAAAAGTTGAGGCAGTTTAGGCCCGACATACTTCTTAAAATAAAATAAGAAGTGAAGAAATTATTGAAAGTCGGGTTCATAGAAGTGTTAGACTACCTCAAATGGGTAGCTAATGTGGTGCCAATGTTAAAGAAAAATGGGAAAGTTAGGCTATGTGTGGACTTTTGTGATTTAAACTAGGTAATGCCTAAAGATAATTTCCCTTTACTACACATTGATGTATTAGTGGACAATGCAGCCGAGAATCATCTTTTCTCATTTATGGATGGTTTCTTGGGATATAATTAAATCAAGATAGCAAAAGAAGATAAAATAAAAACAACCTTCGTTACCACTTAGGGAACATTCTATTACCATATAATGCCTTTCGGGTTAAAGAATGCTGGGGTAACTTATTAGTACGCTATGGTTGTCTTGTTTCGTAACATGATGCATAAGGAAATTGAAGTTTATGTGGATGATATGATTGCCAAATCCAAGGAGGATGAGAATCATATCAATGTTTTGTGAAAATTGTTTAAGTAGTTGAGAAAGTTTTAACTGAAGCTGAATCTAGAAAAGTGCACCTTTAGAGTAACCTTGGGCAAATTGTTGGGTTTTATGGTTAGTAGAAAAAGGATTGAAGTAGACCTAGACAAAGTCAAGACAATCATAAGTATACTCGCCCTAAAGATTATCAAAGAAGTTCAGGGATTATTGGGGAGGTTGAATTACATTGCTCGGTTTATGTCACAACTAATTGATAAATGTAAGTCATTATTCAAACTCTTAGGGGAGAATGTGGAGATAGAATAAGATGAAGAATGTGAGCAAGCATTTGTTGAAATAAAAAAGTATCTCATAAATCCACCAATACTAGTCACTCTTATACCGGAATGACCATTGATTCTCTACTTGACGATCCTTTCGATATTGATGGGATGTATGCTGGGGTAGAGAGATGAAACATGCAAAAAAAGAGCATCTTATATATTACCTAAACAAGAAGTTCACAGAAGGTGAATAGAAATACTTAGAGGTAGAGAGAACATGTTGTGCCTTAGTATGGGTGATATATAGGGTCAGGCAATACACTCTTTATTACTTAGTGGAGTTGTTGACAAAACATGACTTGTTGAGGTATTTAGCAGAAATGTCGACATTGATCAAGAGGCTATTGAAATGGAAAATGCTACTATTGAGTTTGATATCAAATACTAAGTCAAAGTTCAGTTAAAGGGTAGGTGGTAGTTGTTCAATTGGCAAAATACCTACTAGAAGATGATAATGATGGTTCGAAAGCTCAGTTTCTTGATGAAAATGTGTTGGTGGTGAATTAATTGAGTGGTGAAAAACTAAAATGGAGACTGTATTTTGATGGAGTAGCTAATGTGTTTGAATGTGGGATAGGGGCAATACTAGTATCACCTGAGGGTAACCATTTCCCTATTGTAGCTAGGTTAGCATTTCCATATACGAACAATATAGCAGAATACGTAGCTTGCATTTTGGGGCTCAAAATAGCCCTAGAAATGGGAATACAAATGCTTGAATATGGAGATTCCTCTCTTATAATTCTCTAGATTCTTAAGGAATATAAGATGAAAGAATGGAAGTGGATACCTTATCATGAGCATTTAGGAAAGTTGATTGAAAGGTTCTAGGAAATTTTGCTCACTTAAATTCCAAGAACCCAAAATTAATTTGCTGATGCACTAGCCACATTAGCATTAATGGTGAAAGTCATGGATGGGATATAAATTCAGCCCTTAAAGATTAAGGTAGAGGAAAGATCGACTTTTTGTCTGACTGTTGAAGAGAAACAAAAGAAGTCTTGGTATTATGATATCAGAAAGTTACTTCAAATGAGTGAATTCCTTGATAAGGCTAAGAGAAAAGATAGGAAAGCTTTAATGAGATTCGTTGCTAATTTCTTGTTAATTGGAGATATTTTATACAAAAGGTCCCTTAATACGACATTGCTAAGATGTGTAGATGAAGAGGAAGCTGAGAAATTGATGAAAGAAGTACATAAAGGAGTTTGTGGTCCTCATATGAATGGGTATATGTTAGCTAGGAAAATCATGAGGATAGGTTATTTTTGGATGATGATGGAATCAAACTGTATTAAGTACGTAAGGCATTGTCACCTATGTTAGGTATATATTAATAAAATCAATACTCCTCCCTAAGAACTACATGTATTATGATTGGTCTAATTTCCCCAATGGCTTCAAATGGGCATAGATTCATTTTAGTTGTGATTGACAATTTTACCAAATGGGTGGAAGCAGCGTCATATGCTATGGTGACCAAAAGAGTGGTAGTTAGATTTCTGAAAAAGGATATCATTAAAAGATATGGTGCACTTAAGTCTATTATTATAGACAATAGGTCAAATTTGAACAACAAGCTGATGGATAAAGTATGCAACAAATTTAAGATCAATCATAGAAACTCAACTTTGTACTAACCTCAAATGAACGAGGCAGTTGAAGCCACTAATAAGAATCTTAAGAGAATCATTGAGAAGATGGCAATTGCTTATAGAGACTATTATGAGATACTTTCCTTCTCTCTCATGACTTACAAAACCTTATTCAAAACCTCTATAGGTGCAACACCTTATTCATCGGTATATGAAATTGAAGTAGTTCTATCAGTGGAAGTAGAAATACCTTCATTTCGAGTGCTAGCAAAAATTCAATTCAATGAAGTAGAGTGGGTAATGAAGCAAATGGAGCATTTGAATCTCCTAAATGAAAGGAGGCTTGTAGTAGTATGTCATGGTCAATGTTACCAATAGCGAATGGTCTAAACCTTTAAAAAGAAAGTATGCCTAAGGTACTTCAAGGAAGGAGATCTGGTATTGAAGAAAGTGCTATTGAATGTAAAAGACCCTAAGGGAAAACTTGCTCCGAATTATGAAGGCCCTTATGTGATAAGGAGAGTATTGTCAGCAGGTGCATTAGTGTTAACAAAAATGGATGGTTTGGAATTAAGGGGTCCTATGAATTCAGATGATGTTAAATTGTATGATCCATGAATATCAAGTTCAATAAAGATACCAATTTTTCCTGAGAATTTGTTTATGGTAATCTTTCATCGCTTACAAGCAAAGTTGATATCCATGAATGTTATTGGAATTAGATGTTCATTAACTAACAAACACTTCCTCTAATAAGTCCTTCTATACCTTATTTCTTAACTTGACATGCTTAAACACCAAACACTTACCAATGAATTTAAATTACCAAACGAATTGAAGTCGAATATTCTTGATGATTTAATCCAGTTTTTTGAAAATAAATTTATTTTTTAGGAATCATAGAGGTGGAAATTGAAAACCGGTGACGATAAAAGTAAGATCAAGATATGAGTATGGTATGGTTAAAAGACTCACCAGTTGAAAGTTTCAATCATGATTGGATCTTGTAAGTAAAGAAGACTCTATTCCATAAAAGAGCATGATTATGAAGTAACATTGACAAAGTACTATGGTAACGTTTTGATAATTGAATGAGTGAATATCGAGAGTTGATACTAAGTATGTCGATTGGTTGCAATCTACAAAATTTTCAATTCTCAAGTAAAATAATCTTAAAGTCTTTAATAGGGATATTTAGGAGAATTAAGAAGTTTTTTGAAAATCTCGAAGAGATCTATCGTCTTTGGATCATCTGCCAATACAAAACGAGTCAATTGACCCCCCAATTCTTTTACCCTATCCTTTCAAGATATAGTCTCTTAATCTTTTGCCCTATCCTTTTAAGATAAACCCTCTAACCTTTTGCCCTATCCTTCTAAAATAGGCCTCCTAACCCTTTGCCATGTTCCTTTAAGATAATCCCTTTGTTCTTTTACCCCATTCTTTCAAGACGAGCCTTTTTAATCCTTTTGCCATGTCCTTTCAAGATAAGCCTCCTATTCTTTTGCCCCATCCTTTCAAGATAAGCCCCTTATTCACTTTACCCTATCCTTTTAAGATAGACCCTTTATTCCTTTGCCTTGTCCTTTCAAGACATGCCTCATATTCCTTTGTCCCGTCCTTTCAAGGCGAGCCTTTTATTCTTTGCATCGACCTTTTAAGTCGATAACCTTTTACCTCATCCATTCGAGATGAGGCATTGCTCAACTGATCATTTAAATTAGTAATCTTCACCCTATCAATTCAAGTTAGGATTTAGCAAAAATGAGTATCTCTTTTGTCTTTATAGTAAAGTTCTAATCAAACTTCACTCCAAAGAGGAGTAGTTATAGACATCTCATTTTTTGCCACTTTTTATTTTAGGATTCTTTTCTTGTTGACTCATGGGGCTAGGTTTAAATTATTATTATTTTAAAAGAAAAATAAAAAAAATTTAAAAAATAAAAATAATAAAGTAATAAAATTTTTAAAAAGTATCAAGTCTAGTCTAGTCAATCGTTTAAGTTTGGATCAAACAATCATAGAAGCTATACATTCAATTTAATAAATTCTGAATCTTTAAATAGTTGGGCTTCAATAAAAATCTTTTAGTCCAATGAAATATAAAGTGTATTTTTATCTAATTTATATTGGGGCAAAATAGATTTAGGATTTATTAAATGGGTTAGCATGTATTTTGGGCTATATTAAGAGGTCATGGCCAATTTAAAATAAGTTGGACTGAGTTGGGCCCAAGAAAGAAAACCCAAATAAAATATGGGGTTTCTAGAAATTTGATCTTAAAAATGGATTGGATTAAATGTTGAATGAATTTAACCAATCTAAATCATATATTATCGTATCCTATAAATATTAGATTTGTTAAGATTGAATCTTTATAACAAAAAGATCCAAAAGATTTAAATCTGTAGTTTATAAATAGTGGACTTTTGACTAAAAAACTATCCATGTTTCACAATTATACAAACACACATACATGTCTAGAATAAACATACACACACCACAGTATACACACATTCATGTCCTCATATGCTGACCCACATATATGTCACTCCACGCTCACACATATCACTCACTCACGTCACATACACACATCTCCTACATCATGCCACTATCCTCTTCACTCATGCATACACAATTATGCTACAGTACATACAAGTCCACTCATGATCACAACATACTCACAAAACCAAACGCATGCTGTAATCCAACTCAAGTTCATTGCACTATTTACAATCTAATGATCATTCCTATGCACACATTCTAATCTTAGTACAGTTCGATCACAGGCATAGCATACACATCCAAGTCCATGCGACCATACACATACTGGGTCCAGCATGACATCCACATGTTTGAGTCTAGCATGACATTTGCACATTTGAGTCTACGTAGCTTCATGGCACTTTGATCACGTCTACATCCATATGCAACTTCATGGTAGTTTGATCACGTGCACATCAACATCTCGTTTGCCTGAATTCCATAAGAAGTAACCTCGATCGCAATAGTCCAAATAGTAGCTCGATGCATATGCTCCACGCACAATAGTTCGACAAAACAACAATAGTCACACATAGTAGCACAACTAAACCACAACCATATCACAAGCACCATCGCAGTCATTAGAGTTACTTAGCCTTGGTGATTCGACCTAAATTCAACTGGTCTACGTATTTTTCTTGGTTTTGATCTGACATACGTGTAATTAGGTAGGTTTATTTTCCTTATTTAGTTATTAATTTTATCATGTTAATTAATCCATCTTTCTTTTAAAGTAGGCTTACAGTTTTAGTATTTTAGTTAATGGTTCTATCTTTACTAACTCAGTTTTTCTTAGTATAGGTTGTTGAACATAAATCATGTATCACATAATTAAATAAATTCGCTATGTTTTTTTGAGATAAATTGTGTTTTTTTAGATAAATTTCATTTTTTTTAGATGAATTGCATATTGCATCTTCTTTTAATAAAAATTGCGTTTTTTAGATATAGCTGCATATCTTTTCTAAGATTGATATCTTTGGTAAAGTTGTGTATTTAAATTTCATATCTTAGTAGATCCACATAAATCTTGTATTTATAGCCTGTTCACTTCAATGAATGGAATGAAGAGGGAATGGAATTGGAATTCCTAAGGAATATAATAAGGGTATAATACCTATTATTTTGTTTAGTTGAATAAACAAACAACTTAAGAATAAACATGTAATAGAACTTTAATGACTGAATTACCCTTGGTCCATTTTCTTTTTTGGCGATAGTCAATTATGGGGGTGGAGGCGAAGGCTAAGGTGGTGGTAATGATTGACGGTGGCTGCGAGCAGTAGTGATGGTGTTGACGGTGGTAGCTTAGGTATGGGGTAAGGGTGGTGGTAGTAATGACAATGGTGGTAGTGGTAATGACAATGGTGGTGGTGATGATAGCGGTGGTCAAAGGTAGTGGAGGTAGTGGCGGTTGTGGCAACGGTAGCAACAGTGGTGATAGTTATGTTGGTGGTGATGATGGTAGTAGTGGCGGTTAGTGGTGGTAACAGTGATGATGGGTGGTAGGGATGGTAGTGGCGGCAGCTGTCGGCAGTGGTGACGGCAATAGTGGTGGTGGTAGTAGTAGTGGTGATTGATAGTGGTGACGACAATGGTAGTGGTTGTTATCGTTAAATTGGTATAAGGTTATTTTTGGAAAAAATGTGGAATTTTGTAAAGAATCATGATTCTTTGGTTAAGTTAAGGAATCCGTAATTAAGTAATAGAAATTCCTACAAAATTGCGATTAGGAGGTAAAAAACCAAGTAAACGCTGTAATAAATAATAAGGGGGAGGAATGAAATTCCAATTCCTCTAAGTAAACGAGATATTAAGGTTTAGAAAAATAAAGTTTTTGACACATAGTTTTTTATTAAAAAGAATAAAAAAACTTAACTAGAATCGTTTAAAAAAAAATTTAGTTAGTTAGATTTTTTTAAATAGATTCACATAGATAGATCATTTTAGGTTTTTTTTTAAATAATAAATTGTTAAATAATGTAAATCCGACTTGATTTTCAAATTAATATTAATCAACTCATTAAATCTTTTCTAAAAAAAAAAAGAACTACATTGGTTTGATCCTAACTAATAGGTATGCAGGCAGTTACAAGGCAACCATAAAAAAATATAATTTTTTTTTGTTTTGAAAATTGATAATAAAAATCATAAAAAAATTATTTTAATTACATTTTTGTATATTCTTACATAGCTTAGGATTTTTAGAAAACCTATAAAAATAAAAGCCCATTAATTTTTTATTTTTTATATATAGTGACTTAGTCTTAATAGGTTAGATCCAAATTCAAATTTTCTAAAAAAATTAACTTTTTAAGAAAAATCCATACACTAATGCCTAAATTAAGGTTTTTCCATTCGAAAACCCTAATTTGACTTTTTTTTACCAATTTAACTAGTTGGTGACTCTAAGTTATTTTCAAAAATATTTTTTTAACTTTTGTTTTAGAAAAAATGTTTCTTTTTCTAAGTTTTATGCCGAGTAACTTATGTTAAGTAAGCTGGGCTTACGATATATTAAATTAAGTAAAATCAAAATAAGACTTAATAGGTTTAATTTTTAAAATACTACTTGAATAGGCTTAATAGGGTTGACAAAGGATTATTGTGTTTAAGAGATTGAAAATAAATGCCTAACTTCTTTTTAATCTACGTATTAAGTTCAAAATGGACCTCCTTTAAGGAATGAGTTCAAAAATCCTCACTGTGACATTACTCAACTCTTAAAGTGTTTAAAGGTTAGTATGTGAGATATAGTTTGCCTCTTTTCATTCAAAACATTTTTTTTTTAAAGTGAGTTCCTCTTTCCTTAGATAGGAGTCCATATTAGTTTGCCTAAGGGTGAAAATTAGCTTTGCCCTTAAGTCTCTTATAGTGTTCCTTAAAACATGCCCTAATATGGTATGCTCTTCTTCATGATGGTTTTTTCTTGTGTCTACCTGACCCAAACTTATAGGTTAAATGCCCCTTGGATTTCATGTTTGCTTACCCCCTTTTATGCTTGGTCTTAGTTCATTCCTTAGATAAGGGTCTGGTTATTTAGACTCAAATGGGCCAGTATTTATGTCTTCTAGATTTCATGTTTGAGGTGGAGGAGTTTCGAATTACCTTTTTGTTTGGATAAGGGATCAAGCTTAGAGTAGGGTTCCTTTCATTTTAATGAGATTGAGGTTATATTTGGCTTTATGTTTCCTTCCTTATTAGAAGGGCCCCCTTAGGTAGGAAGCAAGGTAGGTTTATGGTTTAGGCTTGGTTTATGTGATAGATTTGGGATTTATGTTTAAGTTAGCTATCTTAATGGGTTGAGGGGTTTAGTTCATCCTGAATCCTATAAGAATTTGTCACTGTTAGCAACTATTCTTTTTTTTTTTCTCTTATTTATTTATTTATTTTTTTTTGCGAGAAAGAAAGATAAGGCCTTATTTTGTAGAAACCGAGTGATCTAATTATAAACAAGGATGGGAAATTACTGACTTTAAGATTCTATTTACATTTCTTTGCTATTGAAGGATTATTTATAGAGGGGAAATAAATAATAAAGAATGACACCCTAAAGGAAACAAGTTCTTTTTATTATATGGAGTATAAAGAAAAATAAAGAAAACGAGCCTAACATTTATTCTTCATTATTATTCAATGAAACTTGACATTTACTCTAGGTACTTTGACTACATCTAAAAATTCCTTAATCTAGCTCTTACAATTAGGCTGTAATTTTATCTACCATCCTAAAGCCTACCTTATAGTCTCTTTATTTTCTTCATCTTAGGCTAATAAGGCTCGATTAGAAGCTTCAGTACATCTAACCCTTTGCTTCCAGTAGGTAGCTTTGGCTTATAGTAGTCATTCATGGATTCCAAGGACATTTGGTAGCCTATTGACTCTCTGATTGTTCACTTGTTAGTTTTCTGTCAATATTATAGGCCTGGATAGTTCATAGAGTAAAAGCTACTTAATGATAAAAATACAAATGGAAGCACATAGATGCTAGAACTATTGGGTTGATACATCATTTCTTAAGTTGCAACTCTATTAATGATTTGGTGTTTACAAAACACCTTTGACTTTTACAAAAGAATTGATAATGGTACAAAAATATTTACATGGAACAAGTATAAAAATTGATTACATTTCTATGAGACTTAAACATGAGTAAGGTGGCAACTTTTGGAAATGGTGTATTAATTTATAGTTTAGGAAGGTGTACGCAATTAAAGTAAGTTCTAAAGATTCTCAAGTTTTATGACCTCATACGTTTTTTAAGAAATAGTTCCTTTGTCACGTCAAAACTTGAGTAGGTTAGCTTAATTGATTTCGAAAGTTGGTTTCCTTACAACATTTGAAACTTACACAATGACCCTCCTCTTATGGTCATAGGATAGCTTAGGTCTGACCATATCCACCCTGCATCCATGATGTAATAAATAACACCCCAATATCCTAATGTGTTAATTGCAAAAGTTAGTATATAATAGTTAAAAAAGGTTATTTACAACAAAAGAATCATAAATTAACAAAAGTATTATGAATTAACGTTGCTATTTTGAAAGATAGATTTAATTTCGAAAGGTTTAAGTGGCTAGTCCTCTTGGTAGGCCTCAATAAAGTTGCTAAGCTATTGAGCCTGAATTTTCGATTTTTCATTTTTCTTAACTTGATTTGAACTAAATCTTATGCCCATTTAGTTTAAACCCTCAACTAAAGTTAAAGAAAACTCGGTTTCTTTGTATTTGAAAATATTTTAGAGTCGTTATCCAGTAGAACCAAGAAAGGTGATTAAATTAGTACTAACTAAGCATATTGGTTCTAATTTAGGCATTATCCTACGTATTTGAAAAGTTTTTGAAAATTTTTGAATAAACTAGATATTGCAAGTTTGAGGGTTATCCTATTAAATCTTATGTAGTTACCACCTTAACCTTTTAAATTTAGTTTTATCTTTCAAAATACCCTATTAAGTTGAACGACAAATTTTAATTTGCAACTAAAGAAAATTAATTTCTATTTACACAAAAGAAAAGAAAATAAAAAAAATAAATCACTTATAAAAGGAAAAATAAAAACTTTCCTTACTTTAAGCTGCTTCGTAGTTACCTATAAGTGCCTATATATCTATTATTCGGGATTAGACTTTTGTGGTTCATTTCTTTTTTTAAAACATTAATTTTTTTTATTTCTTTTAATTTTTGAAAATGATCTAGTTTACATTTTTACCCCTTTTTTGTTTAAACAAATTCTATAGGTCTTAATTATCAATTGTTTTTTCTTCTTAGAAAAATTCTAAAAGAAATCCTAACTTTTCGAAAATGGGCTTATTGATTTTTTATTTTTGAGAGCAAAATTTTCTAAGTGATAAAACCCCCTTGTTTGTTTTTTTTTTTTTTTTTAATTTATTATCATTGTTGCTATTTATTTATTTATTTTTTGAAATATTTTTTTAAATGATAATAATAAAAAAGGGATAAGCAAATGAATAAAGCAAAAAGAAAGGGAAAGAAGTGAACCGAATCAGGGTTAGATGGACGTAAGTTGTAGGTCCGGACTTAGGTCTATTTGGATTGAGTTAGATCTAGGTATTTGGGTGACTAAATGGGTTGCACAAGCAAAGAACAATAACAGCTTCAAGGATGCAATTTAGGTAGTTTTTTATGGCATTTCAAGTGGGTGTTTACACTTTCATGTGTATTTCATTAGTGAATGAGGGGTTTATGGTGGTGTTTTGGTGTTTAGTTAGTCATTAGAAGTGGTGGTTAACGATGGCTATCTCTTGGCTCACGCAGTGGTTGGAAAGTGTGAGAGGGTAGTGTAGCATTGGGGTTTAAGGGGCTATGAAGCTTGTAGTATAGTTGCCTTATACTTGGGTGGCGATAACGCTAGGGTTTTAGAGGTTACAACTATGGGTTCAAACACTAGATGCTTTGAAAGTGGTGCAATGGACTACAATAGATATTAGGAGGAGCTCAATTTGAAAGCTCGAAACTAGCCATGAGATTGTTTTTGCTTGAGCTACTTCAAGCTCGAGCAATAGCTTAGAGAGAGAGAGAAGACCGATCCCTTTAGAGAGAGAGCTTTGAATGTATGTGTTTATGAGTGTAAAACTATGGACTAATTCTAGAAAGGGAGTGGGGAGGTCCTATTTATAGGTTTTGAAGCTCATTTCAACTTGGAACGAACATTAATGGTAGAATCTACCATTAACGAGCTAGCTTGGATGATCTTAAAATATTATGGTAAAAGCTTGATTTGAGTGATTTTCCATGTGTCAATCACAATATAGTTGCATAGATAACATAGTGGAATCTTTGATTATTGCCCAATATGCTTAGCTTCAAAGATCGAGGATGCACTAGGTTCTAGGATTGCCATTTTTTTCCAATTTCAAGTGTGCATTTGAAGGCTTAAATGAATAAATATGCGTTTTTTTTTCATATCAATAATATATAAGTGGAAAGGATTTATATTGATTTTGATGAAAAATGAAAGAAAAAAGGTAGAGAAAAGAAGGGTTCGGTGGAGGCAAGTTTAGATTCTATGGTTGTGCTTAGTTGTATAGATTATCTACATGGCCCAATAGATTTATGCAACATAGAGCTTAAGTGACACTTGGACCTGTTAGATGTTGACAAGTGGCATGATTATGGGAGCAAAATAAAAATGTACTTCATGCATTTGATTAGAATCAAACTCATGTATCTTCTAACTACTTTCCCTTGCCAAAACTAAGTATAGTACTAGAGGAGTTGTTTGCCTGTGCCTTATATTCTTATGCAAACAAATTGCATAGAACGCTTAGAAATGGCCTAAGCCTAATTAAGTTACTTAGTTTGATCCCTTAAAATGTACCCAACCCTATTTATTATTTTATTCTAATGTTTTATTTTATGACCCTAAATCTTTTTTGTATTCTAATTTTTCTAAGATTTTTTTTTTCTAATTTTTAGATAATTTCTATTTTTTAATTAGGACATTTTTTCTTTATTCTTGAAAACTATAGGGCACAAGAATGGGGTGTTAACCTAACCCATCAACTTCAAATATTCAAATACCAAAATTAAGGGTACAAACAGTTCGTTAGTTGTTTAGACAATAATTGCTCAGCTACTTACTTCTCCTTATGACTTGTAAAAGGCTAAATCCAAGAGATGCCACATGTCAATACTAGTTCAATTGCCTTCCAATATAGTTATCAAATAGAAGTCTATAAACACAGGAGATCAACCTCTATAAGAACTCACTATGTACTTTACTTACTCATTTACTTTCTTACTTACTCCTTTATGCTCAAACACATACTTGACTCAAGCATTGAAGTAGCTATGTCAGACTAGTCTTGGCACCCCTAAAGCCTAACATTTGCTCTTTTACAGATCATAAACACCATCCCAAATTTTGATAACAACATGCACCACCTTAAGTTAACTGGGTAAAATTAAATACAAATAAGTCTATTCTAACTTTTTACAAATTTAAAAGGAGAAGATAGGTTAAATAGACATTGTGACTGTTGAATGATGGGCTATTATAGGGGAATAAAGTTTTACATGTAGAAAAGATTATTATACATTAAGACCAATACTTACTCAAATACAGCAGCTACTTTATTATATTTGTAGTTGAATATGAAAATTAATATATTGTAATGTACTTTTGGCTTGCATGAAAAAATTCTCTAGATTGTATGACTAGGAAGATTGAAGCAATTCCATAGGAAGTTAATATAGTTGCAAGTAGTTTGGTAGGAAGGATACACTTTGCAAACACATATGAAGTCTTTTTTTAAGTTCCCCATATCTATGTTTTACCTTTGTTAAAGAATGATGCAACCGATTATAGATTATGCAAGAATTATAAGGTCCTATGTCACATTAACAAAGTGAAGAACTCTGTTATGCTAATTAATGGTAGCTTATCCACTGTCTACATATATATATATTATCATTTTTCTTATATATTTGTCTCTAATTATCTAAAGAAATGTGTGAAGATATTTATAGAAATACATATCAATTTGGTCCCCTATTATTACAACAAGAGAAAAAAAAAGTGAGCTCTTATTATTATAAGAAAAGCATATAAAGAAAAAGGCTTCCTATAAAAACATTGCATTCTTAATGAAATTGTTTCTAATCCATGTTTAATGACTCAAATATTTTCATTTATTATGCGTGTGAATATTATTAGAGGGACTATATTTGGAGTTCTTACAGTAAAAACTATTGAAGTTATCAGATTATAAGGATAATATTTGTACGGTTGGCAGCTGAGTTGTAATTGTACACATAGATTATAACTATACAGTTAAAGCTATGTTGGCATTAGTTAGCATATAGTTAGTCTGATAGTTTATTGGAGTTCTTAGTGTAAATTATTCTGTTTAGTTTTGTAAGTTAATACATTTTTCATAGAGTTTAGTAATGAAGTTTTGTTTGCAACATTCTTCTCTATTCTTTCTTGCTCAAGATCATGATCTTAGATGAAGATTTAATTCTACATCAGCAAATTCTTCATGGTATTAGAGCAAACATCTAGGTATTACAACAATTCAATCGTTTGATTTTCTTTCTGCTTAGCTATAAATCTATAATTAATTTCAATGAGGAAGATAAACAATTAGTTGGAACTTACGATTGGCAATCCATATTTCTCATCTAGATTTGATAATCTAGGAATGACAATTGGAAATTTGTTGTTCAACGAATTGAATTATATTTCTTGGAGTAAGTCCATCAAGTTAGGTCCTAGAGCCAAAGTGAAATTAAGATCCATAGACGGTTCAATTGTACGACTAGGTGATAATTCTCCAGGTTTAGTGAAATGGATTACGTTTGATTACTTGGTAAGGTATTGGCAACTCAATTCAATGAGTAGTAATTTAGCACAAAACTTTTTATACACTAAATCTACAATTAAATTATAATCGAAGGTGAAAGAACAATATGGCATTGGAAATAGACCTTTGATATTTCAAATCCAACATGAGATAATGAACTTGAAGCAAAATAATTTGCCAATCATTATGCATTTTAATAAATTGAAATGTTGCTAGGATGAATTACATGAGATACATTCAACTCTTGTGTGTGTTTGCGGAAGGCTAGATTACTGCATGTATGGGTTTAAGGAGAAAATGATCGAATTGAGTTTAATAACAAGTTAGTACAGTTTTTGATGGGACTTAACAAAGTATTTGAAAGTGTGAGGAGTCAAATATTGTCGATGGAACCTTTGCCATCACTCAATCATACTTTCTACCTTGTATAATAGGTAGAAAAGCAGTAGCAAGTAATAGGAATTTTAAGTTCAGTATAGTAGCACACTAGGGAGTTGATTAGAGTTGGAAGTAATTGCATTTAGTTCTACTAAGGCTAGTATAGCTAGCAATGTAAGTAGTAGAAATTCTTTCAAGAAGAAGAAGCTTAAAAAGGAAGTTATGTGTAAATACTATAAAGCTGATGGCCATTTCGTTGACAATTGCTTCCAGTTATTTGGTTATCTTGATTGGTTTAAAGGAAGAAAGGCTAATGTTAGAGGGAAACAACTAATCTAGGCTAATAGTGCACAAACTATACTTAATACTCCTATTTATGACTATCTTTGTGAAGGTTTTGATGTAGGGAAAAGATTTGATAAACAATTCATTCAAGACCTATTTAAGGAAATGTGTCAAATGATAAAAGATAGTAGTGAGAGTCCTAATCTTATAGTAGCAAATATAGTGCCTGCAAGTACGACAAGTAATCCTATTTCTTTGTATTTGAGTATGGCTAGTAAGTCATCGGCTTTTTTGATAGTTGAAATAGGAGCATCCAATCATATAACTCCTTTTCAAGAATTACTACATGATGTTAAGCCATTAGTTCATCTAACATTTGTAAAATTAAAAAATGGAACTACACTAGCTACTGATTTTGTTAGCAAAGCCATAATAACTTCATTAGTCATTTTGAATGTCCTGTTAGTTCTATATTGTACTTATAGCTTACTTCTAATTCATAAACTTGTTAGTAATCATTCATTACAAGCAATTTTTTTTTTTTATAGTTCTTGCAAATTTCAATACTTGAGTGCTAAAAATGTTATATGAATAGCAAAAGCAGTTGGTGGATTATATGCACTTAGTTCTAAAATTAGTAGTTTGAACATTAACCTAAATTGTGCTTTTATTTCTTCTATTTCAAATCAATGTAACTTAAATTTGTTTCAACTGGTTCATTTGTGATTAGGACATATATCTACTAGTTCATTACAGCACCTTAAAGTCTATAAAAACTTGAGTTTCAATAATTCCCGCTATCAATCCTATTTAGAAGCTAAGTTTCATCATATTTCATTTCCTATTAGCAGTATTTCTTCCAAATTTGCTTTTGAGCTGTTACATCTTGACTTATGGGGTCCTTATTATGTTCCATCTATTTATGGTGCTAAATTCTTTCTTACAATAGTTGATGATTTTAGTAGAGCCACACATAGAGTTTCTTGTTACAGCAAAAGTCTCAAGTATACTCTATACTTGTTAGATTTTTCTTATATGTGAATAATCAATTTCAAATCATACCCAAAGTGGTTCGAACTGATATTGGTGGTCAATTTTTGTCAAAGAGAGTGTAAGGAATTGTTTTGTTGCCTAAGGATTATACATCAAAGAATTACACCTTATACACCTAACAAAATGGAAGGGTAGAAAGGAAACATAGGCATTTGTTAGAAATTACAAGAGCCTTATGATTGTATGCTAATTTGCTTAAATGTTTTTGGGAGAGTGTATGCTCACAACTACATTTCTTGTTAATCTCATGCCATTAAGAATCATTGTGTTGAAAACACCATTTGAGTTGCTATATCACATGACACCCTCTTATGAAAGACTTTGAGTGATGGGTTGTCTATGTAATGTAGCTAATTTAGCAACCCAACATGATAAAATGGAATCAAGAAGTACACCATGTGTGTTCTTAAGCTATGCTGGTGATAAAAAAGGCTATACAATACATAACCTTGCTACTAAGTAAATTCTTGCTTCTAGGGATGTATTTTTTTTTTTTTTTGAAGATATATTTTTGTAGGTCCCATGTAAGATATTAAGAGAGGAGGTGAATTGATATCTTTTACAAAAATGAAACATTTTTTATTTTTAAAACAACTCCACTCTTAATAAGTTAAATGCCATGAGAAGTAGTAGAAGATTAATAGTTTAACTTTGGGCACAAAATAATAAATCAAATTGTACAATGTAGAAAATAAATAGGATAAGGAGAAAGAAGATTAGGTAATCAATTTAAAGAACTTTGGCCTTTTGCCTACTACTTCCTTCCAACTCTACTATTGGGAACTCAGTCCTTCTCATGATGCCATTCCACTAGTCCAATATTTTACTAATCAAAGATAAAATAGAGGCTACAAGGATATCCAGTTGCTCTTTATCAAGTCTTACTAACTCTCACCTAAGCTAAACATAAGCCTATAGAGAACTCCTTAACCTCATAATCACTTAAATACAATATCAATAATACTTACAAGAAAATGAGATAATGCAATCAAAGATCTCTTTACAATATTTGCACAAAAATAGGAACAATGTAATGAGAAATATGTTTTTGTGTAGTTTTTGACATAATTTCTAACATTCTGCTCAAGAGAATTTTTAAAATTCAGTTATGATCTCAATAATATGTTTTGTTTCTTATGCATCTTCAACTTTAAATTGATGATCCTTGTGAGCAATAACTAGAAATAGCTAGTTATAGATCTTTCACCAAGATATTTGATTCAAATGTGATTTTTCTTTGATGATTGAAGGAAATCCTTAATAAATAGCAACTAAAAGTTTTAAATTTTGAAAACTTGTATGCCTGCTATTCTTGATCTATTTCTTTGCTAACCTTAAGTTATTCTCAGCTTGCTACATGTGTCTATTAACTTTGATTATCCTTTGGCTATTCAAACTTTCAAAAATTTGAAGATCTCTCTTCAAATATAATGGATAAACATGAATAGATTTGGATAAGATTTGAATATCTTCGGATCATAGTAGACCTTATCTTCTTTTTCAACCAAATCTATTTTGAAAGTCTACGATGTAAATTTTCGAACAAATTCGACTAACCATATCCTAATTAATTAAGACTCATCTTGATAAAATATCTCAGAATTTTTTGATTTCATATTTATCTAATTTAGTTGCAAACATTTAAAATGTTACACCTAATTCTAAAGTTGCAACCCATCTTATTTTGAAAATAATAGAACTTCCCTATTTCCTTTTTCAATTTGATGTTCCTAACATAAACTTCAAGCTTCCATGTTAGCAAATCTACGTCAATAATTTTTATACTATGATTTTCTCGAGCTTTAAAAGCCTTCGAATTTGCTGCTATACTTATGGACATACTTGGAGCTTTGTCTTTGTCATAAGCTTCATAAATGTACAAGGTTTCTTCATAAATTTGATTACTATGATCCTTTTAGTAATATTTAACAAAATGTAAAATTCTCTTGAATCCCCAAGGATGAAATCAAACTTTGGTGGAATGGAATTGAGCACATTACGCAAATATGCCCAATAAAGTGGAGCTATGCCTTTAATAATATTTGTCTAGCTTAATTTGTTCTAATTATTCAGAACATAGTTTAAGAACAACTTTTGATCTTGAATCTATACACTATTAACACTATCCTTCTCATTTGCTAATATACATTCTGACTTACATTCTAACATGCAGTTTTCAATCTTATTTTCCTTCTTAACCTTTCTTTTCTTTGAGATATCTTACACATTCACTATACTTATTAAGTGCATTTTGAACCTTTTGTTATGATCAAAATATATTAAGAGAGAACTTAACACTCTCCCCCTTTTTGATGATAATAGAACACCATTTAAAACAAAAACATTCAATACACATCACTAATCAAATCACAATCACAAGTCACTAATTATATCAAAGAGTTCATATAGAATTTCCATATTTTAATGTTCTTTCTAGCTTTAATGAAGTCAATTTTTTGTCATTAATGTTTTTGTTTCTTACTACTCTCCCTTTTGTTATCATCCACATTGTGAATTTTTCTCTCCCTGAAAGATAGCTTATTTAAAGGAATGGAAGTAGGAAACAAAAAAAAAAAAAAAGAAGTAATATGTATTCCACTATTGTTCATATTATAGATTACATAGACACAAAATAGATGTAAGTATGACAATGGTTTGTCATTTCACGTATAAAAAACTTGAAACTTAATAGACTAGAAAGAAAAAGAACAAGACAAACTAGAACATAGTCTAAATAGACTTCAAAATAAAGATTGACTCAAACAACTAAAGATGAACCTATTTCTTTTTCTTTGGTTGGGTTTTCTTTTGAGCAACTATTTTTGTTCTCTTAAAGGTTACAAGAGAGCCTTCCTTTGTAGATGTAGTTGGAGCAATTGCATAAGCTTCTTGTTAAGATGGAACAGGCTCAGTGATAGGTGCTGCTTACTGAGTAGATGGTGGTGTTTTTGGTACATAGGGTACTAAAGCAAGAGACATTTGCTTATTAGACTTAGCTATAGGTTCAAAATTAACTAATTGATCTCCGGCCTGTGATTGCTAAGTAAGAGCAAGAGGATGATTATCAAACTAAATTGGTTTAAACATTGGTGGATTGACAGGAGAAAATTAGATAGGTGAAGAAGGAGGAATCATAAGTGATGGTTGGATAGGATTTTCAATAGGTTAGGGTTCAATATTTGGTTGAACAACATCTTCTTCTATGGGTATGGAGTTAGACATTCTTAGATCCTTCTAGCTTCCCAGTTTTTGTTCCAAAATCTTGGCAATAAGCTATTCCAAATCTGATTTACACAACCTAATAGGATGTACAAATGATTGATCCACATCAACTACTACATTTCTTGAGTCACTTTCTGATTTAGATATTGACTCTACTTTGGCCTTTCTTTAACCAATGTGTAGGTCCCCCCTACCATTGGTTTAAATTTCTTTTTCTGCTTCTTTTTTGGCTTAGTAGGCTTCTTCCTTTTCCCTTTGGGATCCTTAATTGGACTTTCTAAATCAGTTTATAATAGTTTAAAGTCATCAAATCTTGAACCTCTTCCTTCATTCTTCCCTTACATCCCATACATATTAGAATCCATTGTTCTCTTCATGTTTTGAGGTTGGATGTAACAAGCTAAGTCCTCAGCAAACCAAAGCTTATTCTTGACGAAAATTCTTATGTGCTTAAACACTAGCTCACCAATCTTTTTGCGTGGAATTGGCATATTTGACACTTTTGGTATCTTAATGCCATTGAATTCGAGCAACTTCATAAAAATTGCTCCATAGGGTTTATTATCCTAATTCCTTTTCATATGCCTCAGAATTTGTCTACAAATTTCTACATCTTTCTTCAATTTAAGACTCAACATGATTAAGGCATCTTTAGTTAACACACTTATGGCACTACCCCTCTTGTATAGTATACAACTCACTATAAACTTATGTAGCAATCTTATAATTAGTTCAAAGTTAAACATGAATACATTTCTCTCGTTAATCACTTTGTCCCCATCATTTAACATAGTTAACAATTCCCTTTTTGGCAACTTTACTAAATCTACATCATATTTCACATCCTTTGAACCAAAACATTAAATAAGATATTTTCTTGTTATCTCAATCTTTTTACCCCTAATTTCTGACTTCACTACATTCTTTTCACTAAATTTTACATTTTTATAAAACTCTACTACGATTTCTTTATTTACAATCTCATCAATGTTACACAACTTCTTATACCCTAGAAATTTCATAATCTTATCATAGTACAAGCCATTCTTTACAAAGTATAGAAAATCGAAATAATTTGATTGAACAGGTTTACTTTTTATTTTTTGAAAAACTTTATTATGCACTTTCTGATCTTCATCGGAATCCTCTGATCTCTTTCTCTTTTGACCTAAGAAGGTTTCTTTTTAGGTTTAGTGGAAGAAGCCTCAAAATTGAACCTTTTTTGCAGCCTTTGTTATCAACTTTCTCCTTTAAGATGCTCTTTTCTTTTTCTCTTCTTAGGGGGTTTCCACTTGTTCTTCCTCAAAAGCTTCAATACATGTGGTTGTGCTCTCATAACTACTACTTTTTTATGCAAAAATGTTCATATCTTGTTCCACGATCGGGTCATGATTGGGACTCGAATTAAGGTTTGGATTAGAGTTAGGGTTATGGTTTAGATCAGACTCAATGTTAACCTTAGTTGGGTCATTGTAAGGCATTTTAATTGAGTCAGAAGGTTCATCAAAGAAATTCATGATGATCCTTGGTGACTTCTTTCTAGACTTTGAGAAATTTGTTTATCGTCATGTAGACTTCCTAATTTACATGGCTGATAGAGGGAGAAGAAACAAGAACTTAAAGAAAGAAGAGATAGGCATAAATTGAGAAAGAACCTAAGGAGAAACTGACTAACTACTACATGTGCCTTAACTTTCTTGAGGACGTAAAAGGAATGTGCTTTAATGAGCATTATCACAGCTAAAAATAATCATGCTTTTGATCCCATGTGAGGGATTATGGGAAAAGAAAATAAAAGAGAGAGAAAAATACTTTAATATTATCTTAATTATATTACAAGTTATTATTTTGTCTCTTCTTAGATTCCAGTATATTTTTAAAGGAATATTGTTACACCCCAAGAGATACCTCGATCATAGCAGCTCACCGTATACCACCTCAAGTGCCTTAGATTTGCCTTACAACTAATTTTAATCCCTTGATATGATATACAAGATGTCTTTTAAATACCAGGTAACTTCTTGGGTATGTATTCCCAAGCAGTTTAGATTAATCATTAAATTAATTCCATAAAATAATTAACCAATCATGAATATAACCTAACTATAAGTGAGAGCATTTCTTTACCAAAGGAAATATCACAAGTGCAACATTGCTTATAAAATAAAATAGATCATAGGGAGTTTGGTAATATGTCTCATATGAGATTGAAATAAAAAGGTCTGTATAAAAGAAGATAAATAAGTTCTCTCAATCGCCCTTCCTCAACTCGTACATCCTAGCTCCCCCAATACTAACCTTGGGCATAGTACGCCTTAGTAGAAGCCAAATGTCATGCTGCATCAAAAGACTAAGGGGGTATAAGCTCACAACATGCTTAGTGAGTAATACCTCCTACAAAACCTTTCATGTAAAGATCAAGTAGTTGTATTAAGTAACCATATGAATGTAACAATCATATGCTTAAACAATTATATACAAATTAATCGATAATTGCATATAGCTTGGGATTTTGCCCTTGAAGCCAAGGTTGGAGTTATTTGAATCGTTAGATCTGGGTTCCAAGCACTCTCAGTAACTAAACACATTGGTCTCACATCCATTCAGTTCTTTCTATTCTCACAGTTAATTACATTATTCAATTGTTATTTCTTAATTCCTATACTAAGATTAAGGATGTGAGTAATACACACAATATACTTACCCCTAAGCGGTGGACTCTAGGATTCAGCCCATTGCTATGCGGTTAGTGTCTTTACTGCTTAGTAAGCTTGCAGGTTAGGACAGGGCTATGTTATACATATGTACCATGCGAAAAATCATATACATAAACATCATCACGACCTCCGCAAGACCCCTCCATTCGACATGCGTAATGTGATGGCCAACATATAATGATGTGAGTTATGCCATGCATGATCCAGTTTAGTTATGGTCGAAAATTTTCATATTCGTTTTATTTTTGTTACTACCTATTATCAATAGACAATCGCAAGGCATGCTACTGGTAGCTATATAATAAGCATTTCGTTACTATATATATTAGAGTGCTTTAATGCAACAATCATGGAATATCATACACATGCAATTCCCAAGTCCCCAAACATATCAATTGTTGTTTAGCTTTAAGTGCAACCATTTTATAATCAAATATAAGCATAGTAGTCATAGGAATACTTACACGGCTGTAATGATCTATGGATTATAGTAGTCAATACACGGGTGGGAGGATCAATATTGGAATTGCCTAAGATAATCATGAAGGAATATGAATAAGGAAAAGGAAAATTTCCTATGAGGTGAACTATTCTTGCTATAATCCTCGATTTTGACTAAGAAACTTTTTTATCATAACTTTTTCATTTTAAATTCGATTTTCGTGTTCTTATAGTCATTTTCTATTGCTTTCAAGTGTAAATTATCGTAGTGTGGTCCAAATTGATAGATTCTAACCGTAATTTTTTGTGTTAGTTCAAAAAGTTACAAACCTCTTGTTTGTTAGGTTAAAGGACTCCATTTTGTATAATATCGATCTTATATTCCATTTTTTCCAATTCTTGGTGGGTTTTGAGTTCTTATTTAGGCTTTGAAGTATATTTAGTAATTATTCTTTATGGGCCCACATTCAATTATTAATCTAACTTAGTCTCCCTTTATTAGTGCTTCTTGTTTGGGCCTATAGACCTTATTGTTAAGGTCTTTTTAGTGGGGCATGGTAATTGTTCTTTTAGGCTTTTTACTTTGTTAAGTTGGGCCTTAAATCTTATTCATGAAATCTGAAAATGATAGTCCTTTAACTTTTCAAGTTCAAAGTTTTATTGGTTTGGCTTGTTTTGTAATTCTTTACTTGTTTTAGCCATTTAGGGCCTATGGCCTAGGCCCATTATGCTCAATTAGGTTCAAACATTCTTCAAACACATTTCTAAAGGATTTTTGAGTAGGGGTCAGTTTTGTCCAAGGCATTTTTGGGGCTTGCTTGGTTAGATTTTTTGCCCAAAACATGTTTTTGGCTCAATTTAGCCTCTTAATGCCTTTATATTCTAGCTATACTGCTTTAGGGAGTTCCCAAAACACTTTAATCTTTTCTAAAACATTCTTATAAGTGGATTTTAAAGTGGGGTTAGTTTTTAAAAATTTTGGTTAAGCTCTCAAATGAACACTTTTCTTAAGGATTCTTGTCTAAACAACATATATACTTGCAAAGGAAATGTAGGGTGGCATTTTTTAGCTAATCTAACAAGAATAATTCTAAGAAAATTTAGGAATACTCCAAAACACATCACGTCCAACAACTATTCAAGAGAGTGTTGAGTCTTATTTTGAGTCCTCTTGTTAGTTATAAGCTCATATCATCACCAACACTTCATATGTTGATTTTCCTTCACTAAAGGGTACTCTAAGGCTTATGAAACTTAATAGAAGTAGAAATATCATTTGGAAATGCTCTATACATGCCACATCCAGCTTGTGTAGTCCTTTTATACAAGTGATTTTATAGCTTTTTCAAGCCTTAAAGCCATACCTTAAGTGACAAACAAATATACTATATGGAAGCTAAGCCTAAACCATTTACACTATAATGTTCATATGAAAAATCTCAAGAACTTCATGAACTTACTAGGATACATCTATGGTACATAACACTTTCCTTAGATAAGAAATAATCTTCTAAGTATGATACTCTAACATTTCTAAAATTGAAACTTACTTCACTAAGTGAGGATGATGGTAGATGACACTACTCTTTGTCCCCTTAGCTCCTTATCCTTTATGCTCCTCAGCTCTTTAGCTCCTTAAGAACCAAACTCTTGTTATGTTGGTTAGTCTTCCCACTTTCCAAAAGTTGACACAAAGGTTTCTAGCTTTGGTTTTTCAAGTGTCTCATGGTGGTGCCACTAAGTGATGTATGTGTGTGACATTAATAGAGTGTAAGGGGGTAGAAGGTTTGCTTATATGTGTAGGGAGTGGGCTTCCTTCTTGTTACTTTAAATGTGTGAGTGTTTTTAGAACTTCGAAACAAATGGGGAGGAAAGAGGATGGAATGACCGGTTGGGAATGGCCTTGTGCATTCCTTAAAGTCTTTTTGTTTGAGAGAAAATTGAAAGTGTAAAAGAGTCAACACATGATGATGAAAGGAGGTATGGTTCTTATGATAAAATAATGACTAAAATTTACAAGTGAATGGATGTGGAAAAGATGGGGAATGGACTAGCATTCCCTCTCTTAGCTGGTATGATTTAGGGCACTATTATGCCGTGCAAATGTCAAATCACTTCCTTTTTCACAATAGACAATTGAATAAGCAGCTTCACTTATCTATAAGTAGTTTAACATATGTAGAGAGATGAAGGTTGGCGTATCTTTTCCTTGTTGAATTTGTCATGTAAAAGGTGAATTAGATTATCACTATTAGCCTTATTTCAAATGACTCAATTTGTTAAGGAAATTAGGTAATAGGGGTTAATTCTTCTTCGTAGACAATTCTTTAAAATTTTGGACATAACACAACATAAATGGTCACCTTATTCAATTAATAGGACAGAGTTTATTACGTAATTATTTTCTCACTTTAAATCGGCTCTTCTACTAAGTTATTGGTAGTTTGAGATTAAACTAAGCTTGGTTAAACTTATTTACTTAAAGTAGGGTTCTTAAGCGTTTATGTTGTTAGTTGATGTTTGGTTGATCATTTAGGGTTTTCCCTAAGTTTAGGAATACTTGACTACCGATTCAAATTATCTTAGTAGGCAAATTTTTTATTATTTAGCTTGTCAACTCTATAGAATATCATAGTTGTTCGAGTTTAGTTCTAAGTATTACCAAATTTTTATAGGGTTTATAAATATTGTTTTACAAATTTAAATTTAAAAAGTATCTTTAAAATTAAATTTTTAATTTACATTTAAAAATTACGAATTTGTTTATTTTACATACCCTTATCTCATTTCTTATATATTCAAAATGAATCTTTTTAAGGGGTTTAGTAAATATATCTAGTAACTAATTATCAGTTGGAACAAATTCTACTGTGATATTCCCATTATTCATATGATCTCTTATAAAGTGATGTCTTATTTCAATATATTTAGATCTTGAATGATGAATTGGGTTTTTTGTCAAATTTATAGCACTCGTATTATCACACTTAATAGGAATATTTTTATAAGATAATCCATAATAAAAAAAATGTTGTTTTAACTATAAGATTTGAGCATAATAGTTACCAATAGAAACATACTTTGCTTCTACCATAGAGAGGGCGATAGAATTTTGCTTCTTAGAAGACTAAGAAACTAATTTGTTCCTTAAAAACTGACATGTATTAGAAGTACTTTTCCAATCCACTTTACATCCTGCATAATCAGCATTTGAGTATCTGATAAAACTAAAATTTTGATTTTTAAGATACCAGATTCCCAATTTTCCAGTACTGTGGATATACCTAAAAATTTTCTTTATAGTAGATAGGTGTGTTTCTTTTAGATCACTTTGGAACCTAGTATACATACATACACTAAATAGAATATCAGGATAAGAAGCAATAAGATATAATAGAGAGCTAATTAAACTACGATATAGTTTCTCATTTACTTTCTTACCATTGCCCTTTAAATCTAACCTGCTTGATATTCTCATTAGGGTTGATGATCTTTTAGAATTTTCAAAATCGAACTTCTTCAAAATTTTCTTGGTATATTTTTCTTGATGAACAAATATACTACTGTTTGTCTTCTTGATTTGAAGCCCTAAGAAGAATTTAATTCTCCTGTGAGTGACATTTGAAATTCTACCTACATGAGCTTGGAAAAATCTTGACAATATCTTTCGTTAGTAGAACTAAATACTACATCATTCACATATGTTTGCACAATTAAAATATCATGATCATAATATTTCAAAAAATGAAGTTGTGTCAATATTACCTCTTTGAAAGCCATTCCTTATCAAAAATTCACTTGACCATTCGTACCAGGCACATAATGCTTGTTTCAAACCATATAAGGCCTTTTTGAGCTTGTAGACATAATTAGACTTAAGTAGATGTTCAAATCCTAAGGGTTGCTGAACATATACTTCTTTTATATATCCATTTAAGAAAGCACTTTTTATGTCCATTTGAAACAACTTAAAATTTTTGAAACTAGCAAGTGTAAGCAATAATCTGATATCTTCTAACCTTGCTATAGGTGCATATGTTTCATTGAAATCTATTCCTTCCTCTTACGAGTATCCTTTAGCTACTGCCCTAGCTTTGTTTTGCATAATTTTTCCATTTTCATCTAAATTATTCTTAAACACCTACTTAGTAGTGATTATTGATTTATATTTAGGTTTTGGTACTAAAGTCCATACTCAATTCCTGTGAAATTGGTTAAGTTCATCTTGCATAGAATTAATCCAGTTATTGTCATTTAATGCTTCATCAATTGAACTAGGTTCAACCTCAGAAAGCAATGCAAAATGATTTTCTATATTCTAAAAACTAGACCTAGTTTTAACACCAGAATGAACATTACTAATTACTTGATCTAGAGGATGGTGTGGCTTAAATTTCAAAGTGGAGGGAGGTGTATGTGAACCTTTAGAACATTCCGACTTACTTTTTGATGGACTTTTTGATCATGGTTTTGACTTACTAGTGACTTCAAGTTTGGTGTATGTCTTTGTCGAATCATCTAAATTACCTTCTAGCTTACTAGTAGCATTTAGAGTGGAAATGTTTCCAGAAGTACTTTTTGACATAGGTTGTAACCCACTTTTAGTGCTTTGTTTGCTTTGATCTTTCTTAAGCATCATGGGTGCTTCATCATTGGAATCCTCTTTTCTCATTTTCTCAATAAATCTGATATTAATGGATTCTTCAACTACTTTGGACATCTTATTGTACACTTGGAAGGCTTTAGAATTCAATGAATATCCGATAAATATTGCTTCATCTACTTGTTCTTCAAATTTTCCTAAAATTTTATTTGTTTTCTTTACAAAACACATATAACCAAACACATGAAAGTACGAAATAGTAAGTTTTCTTCCTTTAAAAATTTCTTATGATGTCTTACTTGTCTAGGGTATTATGTAAATATGATTGATAATGTAGTATGTAGTAGATACAGCTTCTGCCCAAAAATATTTAGCTATACCACTTTCATTTAATAAGGTTCTTGTCATTTCTTAAATAGTCTTTTTTTTTTCTTTTTTTGTGTTCAACTATCCTATTCTATTGTGCTGTGTATAATGTAGAGAAATTATGAGTTATGCCATTATTCTCACCAAAAACTTATAAAATCAGTATTATTAAATTCTTTTCCATGATTTGTCTTAAGACTGATAATAGATGCTCCTTTTTCATTCTAAACTTATATAGTAGACACTTCAAAACTTTTAAATACATCACTTTTATGGCAAAGAAATAACATCCAGGTAAATCTATAAAAATCATCAACAATCACTAAACCAATAACTCATCTCAAGCTTAGAGACTTGCCCAAATAGTTTACCAGGCTATGTAGGTGGAGTTAAATTTTGAAGAACAAGACATTATTTACACTAAACTGTCGAGGTACACAATTCTGACTACTCTTGTTTCTATGCCAATAGTGATTACTGAAGCCACATATGGTTGAATTAACACATGTCAGAGGTCATGTTGTCTACTTTCGATTCGACCAGCCGAGGTCAAGCTATCCCCTTCGGAGCCAATCAGCCATGGCTAACTAAATAATGGACTGCCTGCTAGACTAGCCCTTCATCATCCTAAAACTGCCAAGCTATCGAGCCCTGACCTAATCTACTTAGACCTTGTTCTACTCAACAAACAACATCATTGAGGCCATAGAATGGGCAATTGACATGTACCCCATTTTTTGACATCCATATTATCCTATTATAATCGAATTTCCTTTTTATCTATTTACAATTTTGCCCTTGTAAGCTATGTATCTTTCTCTTTTTAGTCAAAATCTTTTTGTAATTTATGTAAACTTAGGACTTACACTTGTTTAGTTATATAAATACTTGTAAAATGTAATAGTCGCAATGGTTAATGAGAATTCATTGAACTTCAGACATACTCTTCTTTTGTGAGCTAAGTGCCTTTGCTTACTCTCAAATTACTTTTAACTACCCCATAAAGCATAGACTAGTGGCGAGTGACCTTCGACCACATTTGTGCATAATATGAAGTATGACCTTATCTCATATGAGGAGTTAGTGTATTATATCCACTATCAAAGCATAAGAACCTCTACTTAACCTTTTATTTCCATTTAGTTTATGAACTATCTTGCTATTCGAACCTACCCCCAAGTTTGTGTGATATCGGTAGTCGTGTGTTACTCTTCCCGACAATCTGTATCATTCTAGTATCAAAGCTTGGCTATGTTCAAACAAGTTTCTATTACTTTATACTCCGAGTGATTTATTATTACTTTCTTATGTTTTAGAAGTTGTCTATTGTTGTCGTGAGAGTTTGAGAAGTGTTTTAGAGTTAAAGGAATGTAATGCTTTGTTTTCCCTTGTTTCTTGTTTGTGAAACAATGTTAGTGCTTGATTGGTTTTTCATATGTTAGTTGTAATATCTAGTAGTATATTAAGCCTTATTTTATTGTAGTTTATGGGAGGAAATTTTTAAGTTGTGTCCTAGTTGTTAATCTATTGTAATAGTCAACAATATCAAATTCTAGTGTTTAAGGAGCCATACGTAACTAAGAGACTGGTGCTTGAAATGGTTAAGTTCAACAAGGAAATTTCACACCTTAGTCTGCATATGACCGATTAGATAGGCTTATTGACCTAGTGGCTAGTTCGGTGATTGCCATAAACAAGGACAGGTGAGCCTAAAATGATCCCTATAGAGGATAAGCTAATGAATAGCTCGAGAGAGGTAATGGTTGATACCTTTGAGCGAATACTTCAATTCGACTACATCAAGCTAAAGGAATAGGTAGAGTTGTTGGATGTCGACTAGTATTAGATGAGATCGAAGAAGAAGATGAGAAAGTAGGTGATGAAGTGGAAGAATATTTTGAGCTCGAGGAGAGGAATGTTCGAGCTCTTAGAGTGGAAGGATTAAGGATGCATATCCCTAGTATTTTTGGGAGTAATGATGCGGAGGACTGCCTTAACTGGGTAGATAAAATCGAGAAGCAATTTAAATGTCATGAAGTGCCTAATAATAATAAAGTTAGACTTATTGTGTTGGAGTTTACTGGCTATGTTGCCTTGTGATGGTAGAATCTACAAGCCACCTGAAAAAGAGAAGGAGAACGAGAAGTTATATGAGATGAAAAGAGTTATGAGAAGGAGATTTGTTCCAAGCTACTACCTGCAAGACGTTTTCAAGAGATTATAGGAGTTGAGGCAAGAAGGATCGAGTGTTGATGCGTATGTGAAGGAGTTCTAGATATTAATGATTTGATGCGAAGTTGTTGAGCTTGAAGACCAAACTGTATCTCATTCATTAGTGTATTCAAATATGAGATTAGAGATATTCTAGAGACTATGGATATTAGTTCACTTGATGAGGCTATTTAAGTATCCTAGAGAATTAAAAGATTTCAAGTAGGAAGATTTTGAGCGCTTATCAGTCAACTTACCCCTAGCCGATTTGTCCTGAGTAGACTTATGTGATCAAAGCTAAACAAAGTTACTGAGGTCCAACTTGCTTAAACTACTCGAACAAAGGAGAAGAAGATCTCGTGAAAGTTCAAGAAGCACTAAAGCTTAAGAAGTAAGACTAGTGAAATCAAGTGCTTTAATTGTCAAGGGTTTAGACACATGGTTACTTAGTATCCGAACAGAAGAACCATGGTGATCCAAGGAGAAATGTTGACCATTGAGGTAGATAGCACTAATGAGGAAGTGGAAGAATCGAAAAAAACCGGGCAAAGTGAGTTGTTTGAAGAGGAGGAGATTATTGATAGTGAAGAAGGGAATTTCATGCTTGCGACCATGGTACTAAGGTGAGTTGATATGTAGTGGCTCTTGAACCAGAATGGGTAGTCAGGGTTCAGGTGGGAATGAAGAACAAGAAGTAAAATGGGAGTTTTGACAGTGAATGTGTACGGATATCAAACACTAAGACACAAACACAATCAAGGGTTAAGCTTAAAATAGGGTTTAATATGACTCACGAGCACTTAATGTTACTCAGGATTCAAATTAGAGGTTATATGTGATTCACTAACTCACTCAAATGAAGGGGTTCACTACAATCTTAAGGACAAGATTGATAAGAACATTAGAGAGATTAAAAAGTAAAGCATACTTAATAATTCGGCAAATGCAAGCTCTAGGAGCTTAAGAATGACCTTACTCGAAAGAGGAAAGTTCCAAGTGTAGGTATATTCTTCACTATCTAATGATCTAATTGTCTTTATCTACTAATTAAAAATGCTACTATTTATAGCAAGTCCTAAAACCTTAGTGGCAAAATTATAAATAATGTATAAGGCCTTAAGCCCTAAGGAATGGACCTATAATGGAAATAAATAAAATATTCATAAGAATATAAAACTGTGTGTTTAATAGAAGAAGTCGGCATGTAATCATTTAGCCTGTCCTAGAAGGAATAGGATTCGAACTAAACAAGGTCAGTAGTTGGATTTTTAGGTTCAAAGAGGAGTCCTTGAAGTCTTGCGGTGCTTGGCCAAGATACTCGAAAGGTCGGCCCATAATTGCCGAATACTAGAATTAGTTAACACTAGTCTCTTCGTGCCATGTCGAGTGGATCTTTAACCTTAAGTCCTCGACTGTGTGGTCTCTCGACTTCTTGGTAAACGATAGACTTGATGTTGAGTAACTCCTTTTCTTCTTCTTGGTCTTCTAGTATGAGGTCGGCCTTGGTAAAATCTGTTCAGCCTCGGCTTTGAACAATTCGACCTCAGGTTAGAATAGGTTGTCTTTAACTTCAAGCAGGTCAACATTGGCTTGGAGATAGTTGTAAGCTGATTCCTATCACAAGTAATGAGTGTAAACCTAGTGCTAAACGATGAGTAATGAGAGAATTTATTCCATATTAGATGTAAGGTGAGTGGGTTGTTGTATGCCTTAATTGTCAATAGTGACAGCTGCACCAATGTAGCATTTACTTTCATGGACCAACAATTGAAATTGTTGACCAATCCTTACCTCAAGCCTTATAAACTATAATGGCTCAATGATAAGGGAGCCTTACAAGTGACTAAGCAAGTGGCTATGTTGATTAGTATTGGGAACTATCGAGATGAAGTTCTTCGTAATGTGTTACCGATGTATACGTCTCATATTCTTCTCGGACGACTATGGATGTTTGATTAGAATGTGATATACGACGGAATGAAGAACACTTGTTCTTTAGAGCATGAAGGTAGGAAGGTGAAGTTAAGCCTTATGACTACTGGACAAGTTAAAAGCATGTGGATTCAATTGAGCTGAGTTATAAAGACAGAGGCTTTAGTGATGACCTGAGCCAAGCTAAAGAGAGAATTAGAGCATGAGGACCTAACCTATTTGTTGGTTAGAAGGTTAATTGAGATGAGAGAATTAGAAGAGGAACTATTGCTTACCGAGGTGAAAACCTTACTGAATGAGTTTATCGACCTATTTCTAAGTGAATTGTTAGAGGGACTACCTCCAATCTAAGGCAATGAACATGTAATCGACTTGTAGCTAAGATTCACCTTGCTAAACAAGCTTACTTATGGGTTGAATCTTGAACAAGCTGCCAAGCTATAAAGGTAGGTGGATGAGTTGATGAAGAGAAGGTATGTATGAGAGTCCCTAAGCCCATGTGCCATACCAACTTTATTGGTACCTAAGAAGGATGGGATATGGAGGATGTGTATGGATAGCCAAGTAGTCAATCGCATTACCATCAAATTAGAATGCAAAAAGGGGATGAGTGGAAAACCATGTTTAAAACCTACCATAGATTATATGAATGGTCTGTAATACCATTCAGCCTATCAAATGCTCCGAGCATATTTATGAGATTAATGAACCTTATGCTCTGAAAATTCATTGGAAAGTTTGTAGTTGTATATTTCAACGACATTCTTATCTATAGTCTTGATTTGGAGACTTATTGTGAGTACCTTTGTACAGTCTTTTAAAAACTCCAAGCTGAGAAGCTTTATGCCAATTTGAAGAAATGTGATTTCCATTAACCTAAAGTAATCTTCTTAGGGTTTGTTATGAGTAGAGGAGGTATACGAATGGATGAGGAAAAGGTGAAGGTAATCACTGAGTGGCCTGTATTGACTAATTCAGCTAACGTATGAAGCTTCTACAGCATAGCCTCATTCTACCGCCAGTTTATAAGGAATTTTAGTACTATTGTAGCCCCACTCATTAAGCTATCGAAGAAGGATGTGGAGTTCAAGTAGGAAGAGAAGGAATAGAAGAGTTTTGAAGAGGTGAAGGAGAAGTTGACTACTACCCCTATCTTAGCTCTATCGAGTTTTGACAAAGTATTTGAAGTAGAGTATAACGCATCTAGACTAGGCATAGGTATTATGCTATTGTAGGAAAGCTGACCTATTGCTTACTTTAGTGAAAAGCTTAGAGGAGCTGTACTCAATTATTTTGTATATGATAAGGAGTTTTATTCCTTGATCCGAGCCTTAACTGTTTGGCTACATTATCTACTACCCAATAAATTTGTGATTTATACTGATCACGAGTCTTTAAGATATCTAAAGAGCTAGCTTAAGTTGTCTCAAGGATAAGTTAAATGGGTTGAGTTTATGGAGGGATTTTCTTATGCCATAAAGTATAAGAATGGTAAGAACAATGTAGTGGCTGATACCTTATTAAGATGATATTCCCTCTTGACTGAGCTACAAATCGAGTTACTTGGTTTCTCTTTGATCAAGGGTTTGTATGTTGAGGATCCATACTTTAGAACAATCTATGTTAGATGTGAAGAAGGCTGAACATTTGATGATTATTACAAGGAGGACGGATATTTATTTAGGAAGAGGAGATCATGTATCTCAACCTATTCTATGTGAGACCTCTTGGTGCAGCGGTGCATGGTAGAATATTATTTGGACATTTAGGCAAGCATTGAACTCATGAGGTAATGACCTATAGATTTTTTTAGCTAAGGATGATGAGAGATGTCCAAGTTGTACTAAAGAGATGTGCTACATCTAGAAGGGCAAAGAGTCAAGTCGAGAAATGGCAATATTTACCTTTGCCAATCCTAACCAAACCATGGTTGGAGTTAAGTATGGACTTTATGTTAGGGTTACTAAGGACATCCCAAGGGAAGGACTCCATCATGGTGGTTGTAGATCAATTTAGTAAGATGTCACACTTTGTACCATGTTCCAAGACTAATGTTGCTTCAGCTATCTCTTTTCTTTTCTTACAAGAGTTCATCAAACTCCATAGAGTACTTAGAATAATCATCTCTGATAGAGATCCAAAGTTCTTGAGCCATTCTTTAAGGACCTTACGGAAACAATTAAGAACTAAGCTACTATTCAGTACATCATGTCATCTTTAAACAAATAGACCAATTAAGGTCGTTAACCTAACCTCAATGAATTTACTAAGAGTTGTTGTGGGAAGAGACCCAACTGACTAGGAAATGTCCTTGTTGATTATCAAATTTTCTTACAATAGAACTACCTATAGTATCTCTAAAAAGTTACCATTTGAAGTTGCTTATGGGTACAATCCTGAGCGACCTCTTGACTTGATCACCCCTTCTAGCCAACTTGAAGACTCGCAATATGTTGAACGTTTTGAGGCCATTCGAGCCATGCATTGGAAGGTTACAGACCACCTAATCCAGGTTACAACTAACCTGTAAGAAAGAACAGAGGATATAGAGCTAAAAGATTTGAGCCTAAAGATCTAGTATGGATCCATCTTAGTAAGGATTGATTTCCTTACCTCCAGAAGAAAAAGTTGTCTCTACGGGTAAATAGACCCTTTAAGGCGATTGATGAGATCATTCCTTATGCTTACAGAGTTGAACTACTAGAAGAGTATAGGGTTTTTGACTGCTTCAACATTATAGATCTCCATCCTTATGTTTTTGAGGATGAGCAATAAGAAGTTGAGTTAGATTTGATCCTAAATCTCAAATAGCCTAAAGGGGATGATAGGGATCGAGGACCAATCACTCGCTCCTAAGCTCGAGGACTTACTCAAAGGGTTCACCTAGCTGTCCAAGTAGAGTTAAATTCTAAAGAACAAAACATTATCCATACCAAACTTTTGAGGTACACAGCTCCAACCACTCTTTGTTTCATTGAGAAGATAGCCAAGGTACCCAACTAGTTATTGAGTCGACTACTTATTGCCATGCCAAGGGTGATTATTAAAGCCACATATAGTTAAGCTAACACATGTTCGAGGCCAAGCTATTTAGTTCGAAGCTGACCAATTGAGGTTGACCAGATAATAAATTGCTTAGTGGACTAGCCCTTCATCAGCCTAGAATTGTCGAGTTGCCAACCCTAACCTGATCTGCTCAAACTTTGTTCCACTTGGCAAACAACATCATTAGGACCATAAAATGGATAGTTGATACAGACTCGATTTTCTGACATCTGTACTGTCCTTCTACAATTGAAAATCCATTTTGTTTGCTTACAATTTTGCCCTTGTAAGCTATGTATCTTTCCTTTTCTAATTAGAATCTTTTTGTAATCTAGAACTTTCCTTAATTGGGTCATATAAATACTTATAAAGTGTAATAGTCGCAACGGTTAATGAGAAGTCATTGAACTTCAGATGCATGCTTCCTTTGTGAGCCAAGCGCCCTTACTGACTCTTGAATTACTCTTGTCTAGCCCATCAAGAATGGACTAGTGGCGAGTGACCTTTGGCCACACTTGTGCATAATAATAAGTGCAACCTAAGCTCGTATGAGGCATTGGTGTGTTATATCCACTATCGATGCACGAAGACCCCAGCTCAACCTTCGATTACCATTTAGTTTTCAAACCATCTTACTGTTCCAACCTACCACCATGTTCACATAATATCAGTAGCCATGTATTACCCTTCTAGGCGATCCGTATTAATTCTCGTAGGATTAAACAAATCCATATTTAACAATTCTAAGGGTCTTTTAGTAAATATGACATTCTTACTCTTATATGAAACATAACTCATCTTATTTTTCATATATGTAGCATATTGAATATCATCTTGAATATTCAACTTTGGTAATCCATTTACTAAATTCTTCATAAACAATTTTTCCATCTAATAGAAGTTCACATGTCCCAATTTCTAAAGCCATATAGAGATATTATGATGAACAAATAAGAAGCAACTTTTTGAATCAACTTCTACAGGTTTGAAGAGACAAATATTTTTGTTCCTAAACCCTTTAAAGAGCTTAGTTCTATTTTGATCAATGCCAATGCATTTATTACACTCAAAAGTTATCTTATATCCTTTATCATAAAGTTAGCTTATGCTTAACAAATTATGTTTTAATTCATTTACAAGTGATACATTTTCAATTGTATGGGGAGGAATACCAATTGTACCTATTGCAACTATCTTACCTCTACCATTGTCTCTAAATTTAACATAGCCATTTTCTTTCCGTACTAAGTTAGTGAATAATAAAGCATCTCTAGTCATGTGCCTCAAATTTCCATTATCGAGGTACCATGTTCCTTTCATTTTGCCTTTATGTTCTTGCGTACATCACAAGCAGATCAACTCTATTTACGAATCTAGTAGAGCTTGGGTCCTTTAAAACTCAAGCTCGTATTTTGATTTTTCACTTAATGATTGCTAAGCTTGGAATTTTTATAAATGCAATGTTTTTCAATATGTCCTAGCTTATTACAAAAGAAGCAAGCATAGGGTTTTTAAGTTTTATACCTATTACTTACCATACACCTTAAACTTGGATTTTGATACTTTCTGATGGAGTTTCTAAAGTACCTGTTAATTTATAGATACTTTCTATTCTAATTAGAATAGTTTCTAGTTGACTTTCTGACTTGCTTAACAACCTTACCTTTTCTTTATTATTAATTATTTCTTTATCATGTGCATCCTTTGGTTTTACAAATACTATCTCCTTTATAGAATGTGATGATTCACTATTTTCAAATCCCAAACCAGTTTTAGATTGATTAACACGTTGGCATGAAATAAGCAATTGGAGTTTTTTATCACATTCATCAAGTATTTTGAATTGAACTAGATAAAACATCTACTCGTCCTTTTAAGCCCTTTATTTCTTCCTTTAATATTAGATTCTCATAGATTGCGACTTCCCTAGCAATATACAGTCCTTTAATGTCATTTTTCAAGATATCATTCTCATCTACTAACAATTTATTTGTTTGAATAAGAGCAACTTTTTCTTCTTTCAATAGCTTGTTTTCATTATCAATTCTTATGTTCTTATCATTAGCATTAGTAAGAGCTTTTACTAATTTATTTATCTCAGCACATATATCTTTTAGAATTTCATCATCAAACACATTTTCAAATTCTGAGCTTACCTTAGAAAGAGCCATCAAACACAAATTTGCTTCCTCGGTTTCATCATTTGTGCTTTCTGTCTCAATTTCTGACTCATTCAAGTCACTCCATGTGGCCATTAATGATTTGCACTTTTTCTTATATTTATCTATTTTCTTGATCAACATTGGACACTCAAACTTGATATGTCTAAGTTTCTTGCATTCATAACACATGAGCTCCTTCTTTTCCATAGCTTTCTTTTCCTCTTTCTTTTTATAACATTTTCCTACATCACTTTTGTTTCTGTTAGAAGAAAACCTTTTCGAGTTATATGTTTTCTTACCTTTCCTTTTAAGCTGATGATTCAAGTGCCTTGCTAGCATTGATACATCTTCTTCCATGTCTTTAAAAGATTCATTACTTTTTGAATCTATGTCAACATCCTTAGCATTGAAGGCTATAGAATTTTTCTTTAGATCTTCGAATACACTTTTTGACTTAAGGAAGTTAACCTCGTACGCTATCAACTTGCTGCGTAATCGACATAGATTTAGCTTTATTATGTCACATGCTTCCTCAATGGCTATTTTCTTTGTGTTCTAAGCCTTAGGAAGAATTCTTATTATTTTCCTAATAAGATCTATATCACTCATCTTTTTTCCAAGAGATGATAGCTCATTAGCAATAGTAGTTAAATGAGAAAAAGAATCTTTTATTTCATCTCTCAGAAGGATACAAAATGTTTCATATTGCTGCATCAAGGTATCAACCCATGTCTCCTTAATGGTGTTCAGCCCTTCATAATTCTGAACCATTGTATCCCATATCTCCTTAGCTGTAACATAGGAAGAAATTAGATAGAACTTAGAACGTACAAAGTAGAAAGAGGAAAATTCTTAGCTTTTGAGTTCAATTCAACTTTTGTGATTTCATCTATTGTGAGAGGAGTTTATAAAACCTTAACATCTCCATTCGAAATAATTCCCCAAGCCTGGTAATTAGTTTCCTTAATGTATGTATCCATCCTAAATTTCCAATAAAGAAAGTTAGTGCCATAAAAAAATGGAGCCTTGTCAAGTTGAACAGTTAATGAATTGCTACTTTTTGCCATTGATCTTAACTCCATATGACATTAGAGTGAGGCTCTGATACCAATTGTAGGTCCTGTATAAGATATCCAGAGGAGGAGGGGGTGAATTGATATCTTTTGCAAAAATGAAACTTTTTTTTTTATTTGTAAAACAACTCCTGATGGATTGTTGACCTCCGGACCCTTCACTCATGCCCATCTTCGAGGCCTCCAATTTTTCACTAAGATGATTCTCTCTTGTTAGCCTACCAAAGATAAGCTCCTGTACATGGAAGAGCTGTGCATGAACTTTCTCAAGTCCCGACTTGGATATACTCTGCTCTATACAAACCTTTGCTTATTCGCTTACTTGCCAAGTGCCGAGGCCGAGTCTTCCATATGCCAAACCCTTCTCTTCCAAACTCTAGAGTTATCATGAGTTAAGGCTGACCTATGGAAGCTTAGGCGACTACAAGCCAAGCTTTACTCATCTAACCTAATGAACAGTAGCGTCATTTATTCACTTTTGCAAATCCAAGCACAATTCATTAGCAATAGTTACAACATCAATATAGCTCAGCTACAACATCTCATGATCCTAAAACATAGACCCAATTACTATATGCTACCTATCATTCCTTTTTTTGACATTATACTATATTCCTTTGTACTATTTGTTCCCTTCTACTCTTTTTGCAATGTAATAAGCTAGTATTATTTTATTACCCTTTAGTGTAATTGCACATATTTCCTTATTGTCTTGGGGACTTATTATAAATAGTCTATTGTCTTTTATAGCCGAAATCATCTTACACTATTGAATATACTTTTTCTTGAGAGATACCCTTCTCTAAGTACATTTCTTCTATGTTCTTATCTAATCTTACTGAGTAGCTCGAGATTAGTGGAGAGTGAACCTTAGTATTAGCTTATGCATCACATCAGGCAAAGTGCTAAGTCATGTTATGTTCATTAGTGCGTAATATCCTCCAAGTAGCTTCATGTAAGTTACCGAGTTTGCTAACTTTCCATTCTTATTTTCTTCAATATCTCTAAGGACCTGCTTGGTTACAATTCTATGATAAGTCCTAGTGATCAACTTAGCTGCTAGGTGCCCATCAACTCTCTTCTTAATAACTTAAATGGTTTGACAAGTAGTAGAAGATTGATTGTTTAACTTTAGGTGCAAAATAATAAATCAAATTATTAAAGAGCTTCGACCTTTTGCCTATTGTTCTCTTTTAGCTCTACTGCTGGGGACTTGGTCTTTCTTACTAGTATCGTTCTATTAGTCCAATCTTTTACTAATCAAAGGTAAAATAGAGGTTATAAGGACATCTAGTCGCTTCTCTTTCTAATCCCACTAGCTCTCAACTAAGCTAAATGTAAGCCTACAAAGAATTGCCTAACCTTACACTCACTCAAATACAATATCAATAATGCTTACGAGAAAATAAGATAATACAATCAAAGATCTCTTTGCAATATTTGCATAAAAACAAGGGTAATGAAATGAGAAATTAGTTTTCGCTCAGTTTTTTACTAAGTTTCTAACACAATTTTTTACCGTCTCCACAAGAGAATTTTTGAAATTCAGTTCTGATCTTAGTAATGTGTTCTATTTCTTGTGCAGCTTCGACTCTAGATTGATGATCCTTGTGTGTAATAGCTAGAAATAGCTAGTTGCAGATCTTTCTCGAAGATACTTGATTCAAATGTGATTTTCCTTTGATGATCGAAGGAAACCACTAAAAAAATAGTAATTAAAATTTTTGAATTTTGAAAACTTGTATGCCCATTGTTGTTGATCTATTTCTTTGCTAAGCTTAAGTTATTCTAAGCCTGCTATACGTGTTTGTTTACTCTAATTATCCGTTGGCTATTCAAACATTCAAAAATTTGAAGAACTCTCTTCAAATATGATGGATAAACATGGAAAGACTAGGATGAGATTTGAATATCTCCTGATCATAGCAAACCTTATCTTCTTTTTCAATCAAATCTATTTTGAAAGTTTATGATGTAAATCTTCCAATAAATTCAACTGACCATGTCCCAATTAATTATGACTCATCTTGATAAAATATATTGGAATTTTCTAATTTCATATTTATTCAATTCAACTACAAACATTTAAAATGTTATGCCTAATTCTAAAGTTACAACCTATCCTATTTCAAAATTAATAGAACTTCTTTGCTTCCTTTTTCAGTTTGATGTTCCTACCATAAACTTCAAGTTTCCATGTCAACAAATCTTCATCATTAATTTTTATACTCTAATTTTGTTGAGTTTTAAAAGCCTTCAAACTTGCTGCTATATTTATGGACATACTTAGAGCTTTATCTTTGTCATAAGCTTCATAAATGTAAAAAGTTTCTTCATAAATTTGATTACTATGATCCTCTTAGTAATACACAACAAAATGTAAAATTCCCTTAAATCCCAAGGACAAAATCCAACTTTCGTGGAATAGAATTAAACACATTACCCATATATGCCCAATAAAGTGGAGATAAGCCTTCAACAATATTCATCCAGCTTAATTTGTTTAGATTATTCAAAAAATATTTTAAGAACAACTTTTGATCTTGAATTTATATATGATATTAGGCAAGTGCACTTGTCAGTTTTAATATAGCGGATGTGAGTTCGAGTCGATCCCTCAGAGACTTCGAGTACTAATATTAACCTTAGCTATATTATCTAACTAGAAAATTGTGATGAGTTAAATGAATTAAAAATATTAAAATTAACAAACTAACCTAATTATGAAACTTGATTAAGCAATTTAGAAAGCGATAAAATTAAGAACGACTTCAAGAAGGCAAATAACGTATTTAGGAATTATTTCCCCTAGTGTTTAACATATGACCACTTAAAATGTATCCAATTCAATCTCTATTATTCTTGACCGGAGGGATTCACAATTAAAGTTAACACCTTTCTCAAGTATATTAACCCTAATCTTAAATTATTTACTAGAATCTCTTCACTTAGTAATATAATTCAAAATCGCATTAATGTATAATGAATTCCCACACAAAAGAATAACTTTTCGAAAGAAATATGTATCTTATCTCTAAGTATACATGTAATTCTCTCCAATTATGTCAAGATCTCATTACACATGTGATTTCTCAATCATCATGCATAATATCATAGCTTGATATCCTAGAAATACCGATTAACAATTAAATAACATAATTGAATCAAGAAAAGATAGAAACTTTATTGAAAATTATCAATCAATCTAATAGTCACAAGAAACCCTAGGTTCCATAATCCTAAATACGAGAATCTTAAGCTACCATAATGAAACTAAAAACGAATTGCAACAAAATTAAGACATAAAATGTGAAAAACCCTTTTTGTTGATGAAAAATCTCTTCAATCTTGAAGTTAGGTGTTGCTTTCGCCTTTTTCTCCTCCTTTTCTTCAAGTCTCTTCTCTTTTGAATGTCCATAGTTATGTATGAAACCCTAGAAAGTCCTTTTATAATGTATTATAAAGTTCATTTTTTCATCACTAGACACAGCCTAGGACACAGTTGTGTCCTCAGGTCATGTAACTTTCTGACCTTGGCAAATCTTCCTGGATGGACATAGCTTGGGGACACAGTTGTGTCCCAAACTGTGTAACTTTCTAACAAAAATTCTTATTGTTTATGTAACTTCAAAACTTCATGACTCATTCATTTGAACTCCAAATTGAGTGAAACTTGATTCCTTTTCTTCGTTTTCAATCCAAGAACGTGTTCAAATCTTAAAATCAAAATTTTACTCAATTAAGCATCAATTTCTTTGAAGAAAACCTAGGATGTAAGGAAAATACTATAAAATCACCATGTGAAATGTGTTTAAAATAAGAGTTATTAGTACACTGTTAACACAATCCTTCTCATTTGCTGATATACATTTTGACTTACATTCTAGCATACAGTTTTCAATCTTATTTTCCTTCTTAACCTGTCTTTTTTATGAGATATCTTATGCACTCACTACACTTGTTAAGTATATTTTGGCCTTTTTGTTATCATCAAAATATATTAAGAGAGAAATCAACAATCTCCCTCATTTTAATGATAAAAAAACACCATTTTAAACAAAAGCATTCAACACATATCATCAATCAAATCACAATCATAAGTTACCGATTATATCAAAGAGTTCATCTGTCTTCCAATATTGTTCATATGATAGATTACATAGACACAAAATAGATGTAAGTATGACAATGGTTTGTCATGTCACATATAACAAACTTGAAACTTAGCAAAATGGAAAGAAAAAGAACAAGATAAACTAAAACATAGTCTAAATAGTCTTCAAAATAAAGATTGACTCAAACAAATAAGATTATCTTTGGTTAGGTTTTCTTGTGAGCAATTGTTTTTGTTCTCTTGAAGGTTATAAGAGAACCTTCCTTTGTTGATGAATTTGGTACTCTACTAATAGGTGCTTCTTGTTTTTGAAGGTTTGTTAGAAGATTATCTTATAATAACCTTACACAAACCAACATTAGTTTTGCAGTACATGTACATAGCATATTTTTATCTTAGCCATGTTATAATCATATGCAAGCTCTACATGCATTGAGATATCTCAAGGGCTCTCTTTCTTTTAACCTATTCTATTTTTCTCATAATGATCTTTGCTTACAAGCATTTTTTGATTCTGATAGGGTAGTTGATTGCTTGGATAGAAAATCTATTCAGGGATATTGTATTATGTTGGGATCTGCATTAGTTTCTTGTAAAACTAAGAAAGAAAACACTGTATCCCTTCATCCACTGAGGTTAAGTATAGGAGTTTAGCTACTACTACTAGAGAAGTGCTGTGAACTTCATATTTTTTGTAGGATATATAAGTTTCTATGGAGCTACCAATTTCGTAGAAGTGTGATAACAAATCTGCCCTACTCATTACTAATAATCCTTGTCATCATGCCTATACAAAGCATATAGATATTGATGTCCATTTTATACGACACCAAATATCCTCAAGTCTTCTCTACAGCTAGTAGATCTATGTATGAAGCCTGATAACTCTTATTTTAAATATATTTCATATGGTGATTTTATAGTATTTCCCTTACATCTTTGGTTTCTTTTAAAAGAAATTGATACTTAATTGAGTAAAATTTTGATATCAAGGTTTGAATGCGCTCTTGGATTGAAAACAAAGAAAATGAATCAAGTTTCACTCAATTTGGAGTTCAAATGAATGAGTTATGAAGTTTTGAAGTTACATAAACAATAAGAGAAAGTGGCAAATTTTAGTCAGAAAGTTACACAGTTTGGGACACAACTGTGTCCCTAGGCTGTGTCCATGCAGGAAGATTTTAAGTGCCAAGGTCAATAAGTTACATAACCTGGGAACACAATTGTGTCCCAAGCTGTGTTTGGTGACGAAAAAAGAAACTTTACAATATATTATAAAAGGACTTACTAGGGTTTCGCATATAACTTTGGACATTAAAAAGAGAAGAGACTTGAAGAGAAGGAGGAGCAAAATGTGATAGCAACACCTAATATCAAGATTGAGGAGATTTTTCATCAATAAAAGGGGTTTTTCATGTTTTATTTCTTGATTTTGTTGCAATTCGTTTTTAGTTTCATTATGATAGCTTAAGATTCTTGTATTTAGGATTTTAGAACCTAGGGTTTCATGTGACTATTAGATTTATTAATAATTTTTAATAAAGTTTCTATCTTTCTTGATTCAATTATGTTTTTTAATTGTTAATTAATATTTCTAGGGTATTAATCTATGATATTATGCATGATGATTGAGAAATCACATGTGTAATGAGATCTTGATATAATTGGAGAGAATTACATGTGTACTTAGAGATAAGATACATGTTTCTTCCAGAAAGTTATTCTTCTGTGTGGAATTATATCACTAAGTGAAGAGATTCCGGTAAATAATTTAGGATTAAGGTTAATATGCTTGAGAAGTGTGTTAACTTCAATTGTGAATCTCTCCGGTCAAGAATAATAGAGATTGAATTGGATATATTTTAAGCGGTTACATGTTAAACACTAGGGGAAATAATTTCTAAATACATTATTTGCCTTCTTGAAGTCGTTCTTAATTTTATCGCTTTCTAAATTGCTTAATTAAGTCTCATAATTAGATTAGTTTGTTAATTTTAGTATTTTTAATTTATTTAACCCATTACAATTTTCTAGTTAGATAATAAAGCTATGGTTAATATTAGTACTCGAAGTCTTTGAGGGATTGACTAGGACATCCAATATATTAAAATTGATAGGTGCACTTACCTAATATCAAGTTTTTAGTGCCGTTGCCAAGGAATTTCGATATTAAGAATACTAGTTGCTTTATTACTTTAACCATTTTTTTTTTCTCTTTTGTTTTCATTATTTATTTTTATTATCTAAAGCTGCAATTGATTCTATATTTCTTACCCTTGCAGTACATGAACCAAAGCAACCTAGAAAATTTGGTAGAACTTGATCCTGAAATCGAGAGAACTATCCTTCAAAATTTGAGATTGCGACCTAAACATACTGTGGCTACCATAGAAGACGAGTCAATCATTGAGATTAAGGATGGGGGTAAAGAGGCTAATACTCAATTCATCAATCAAGAAACTCTACCACACATGGCTAACAATAGTAATGAAGTAAACTAGACTATGTTTGACTATTTAAGGCCTACACTTATGGGAGCTGACTCTAGTATCATAAGGCTAACTATCGTGGCTAATAACTTCCAAATTGCACCCAACATCATATAAATGGTGCAACAATATGTTCAGTTCGACGGTCTCCGAGATGAAGATCCTAATGCTCACATGTCTAGTTTTCTAGAGATTTGTGATACATTTAAAATCAACGGAGCCACAAATGATGCCATCTGACTGCGGCTATTTCCTTTTTCCTTGAGGGGTAGAGCAAAGCAGTAGTTGAACTCCCTACCACAAAATTCAATCACAACTTGGAATGAATTGGTAGAGAAATTTTTAGAGAAGTATTTCCTACCTACGAAGATCGCTAAACTTCGGAACGACATTTCTTGCTTTGCTTAATTGGAAGCGAAGACTCTATATGATACTTAGGAGCGATTCAAGAACTTACTCAAGAGGTGCCCATGTCATGGCCTCCTACTATAGATGCAGATTCAGACCTTCTATAATGGTCTCAATTTATCTACGAGACAGATGATTGATGCATCCGTAGGAGGTACTTTGAACACAAAGACACCCGAGCAACCACAAAACTTAATTGAAGGAATAGCGATGAACAATTATTAGTAGGAAAGCACTAGAGCCAGGCAAAAGGTTGTAGGAATTTATGATGTAGACTTAACCATTGCTTTGGCAACCAAGGTGGATCTATTGAGTAACAAGATTGATGCACTTTCTATTGGCCATCAACAAGTACAATCGGATGTAAGTGACTTTAGCATGTAGGGTTATGGAGCACAAGAACAACTAGAATAGGTAGAGTATTTAGGAAATCCACCCAGGTAACAAAATAACCCCTACAGCAATACTTATAATCCTGGATGAAGGAATCACTCCAATTTTTCATGGGGAAATTAAAACTAAGGCCAGTAAAAGACCAACTTTGGCCTACTTGGATTTCGAAGACCATTACCACCTCCTCTTCCTTAAGAAAAGAAGTCCAGTATGGAAGAACTTCTCACTAAATATATTCAAGGCAATGAGGTTTGCTTATCCAACATTGAATCATCGTTGAGAAATCAAGAGGCTTCCATTGCAACCTTCAGAACCAAATTGGTCAACTTGCAAAGCTAATCTCTGAAAGACCACAAGGAACACTACCGGGAAATACCAAAACCAATCCAAAGGAACATGTCAAGGCAATGACACTTCGAAGTGGGAAGGAGTTGCATGTTGAGAGGAAGGTTAGCGAGGAGATTAGTAAGAGCAATGAGGAGACAAAAGTTAAGGAAGACGTAGAGTCATCTAAGGTGAAGGAATATCAACCACCCATCCCATATCCCTAAAGACTTAAGCAAGATCACAATGACCAACAATTCAGTAAGTTCCTTGACCTCTTTAAACAATTGCATATTAACTTACCTCTCGTTGATGCTTTGTCACAAATGCTGAAGTATGCTAAATTCTTGAAAGATTTGTTATCCAAGAAGAGAAAGCTTGAGGAGCTTTCTACAGTCACATTGGGTAAAGAATGTTCAGCGATTGTGCAAAACAAGTTGCCCAAGAAGCTAAAAGACCCAGGAAGTTTTGTAATTCCTTGTCATATTGGTAACTTTTTAGTTGACAAAGCTTTAGCTGATTTGGGTGCTAGCATCAATTTGATGCCCTATAAATTTTTCAAGAAGCTAGGATTAAGGGAACCTAAACCCATACGCATGAGCTTGCAATTAGCTGATAGATCTATGATGTATCCTAAAGGCATTATTGAGGATGTATTAGTCCAAGTGGGTAAATTTATTTTTCCAGTTGACTTTTTGATATTGGATATGGATGAAGATTTTGAGTTGCCCCTTATCTTAGGTAGACCATTCTTAGCTACTGCTTGGGCTATCATTGATGTTAGTGATGGCAAGCTCATTCTTAGAGTAGGAGACGAAGAGATCATGTTTAAAATTTCGGAGGCTATGAAAAAGTCTGTTGATCAGGATGATACTTGCTATCTTTTGGATGTTACTGACACTTTTGTTTCAAGTTATATGCAGGTAGTTCTATTTAAGCATCCGTTGGAGAGTTGCTTGCAAATAGGCATGGAAAAAGCTTCGGAAGATCCTATCAAATCCGAGGTGTTAGCCCAACTGGAGGCAAATAAACCTACCTCTATTGAGAAAGGGTTTGAAGAGATTGAAAAGATAAAGGAAGTATAGTTAAAACCTTCAATTGAGGAGCCACCAATATTGGAGTTAAAGCAATTACCCGACTACTTGGTATATGCCTTCTTAGAGAAGGACTCCAAATTACCGGTAATTATAGCATCTAATTTAAAAGAAGAATAGAGAGAAAGGTTACTGAAAGTGCTCAATGAGAATAAGAGGGCCATTGCTTGGAAAATATCTGATATTCGAGGTATCAATCCATCCTTTTGTACACATAAGATTTTGATGGAAGAAAACCACAAGCCAGTTGTACAACCTCAAAGATGCTTGAATCCGAACATGAAAGAGGTAGTAAAAAAGGAAGTTATCAAACTCCTTGATGCAGGTATGATATATCCTATCTTTGATAGCTCATGGGTGAGTCTAGTGCAAGCAGTTCCAATAAAAGGTAGGATGATAGTAGTTCCTAATGAAAAGAATGACTTGATCTCACTGAGAATGGTAATAGGTTGGCGTGTATGTATCAATTATAGAAAGTTAAATGATGCTACATGTAAGGACCATTTCCCCTTACCTTTTGTTGACCAAATGATAGAACAACTAGCTGGACATATGTTTTATTGTTTTCTAGATGGCTTATCCGATTATTTTTAGACACTTATTGCACTTGAAGATCAAGAGAAGACCACTTTCACTTGTCCTTATGGCACCTTTGCTTATCGCAGAATGCCTTTTGGTCTTTAGAATGCACCTGCTATATTCCAACGATGCATGATAGCCATTTTTGATGATTTGATTGAGGACATAATGGAGGTATTTATGGATGATTTTTCAGTTTTTGACAACTCATTTGACCATTGTTTGAATAATTTGGACAGGATACTAACTAGGTGTGAAGAGACCAATCTTGTACTCAACTAAGAGAAGTGCTACTTCATGGTACAAGAGGATATTGTACTGGGCCATAAGATCTCATATCAAGGAATTGAGGTTAATACTGCCAAAGTGGATGCTATTGCAAGGCTTCCATCTCCAATTTTGGTTAAAGCCATAAGAAGCTTTTTAGGGCATGCAGGTTTTTATAGGCGATTTATTAAGGATTTCTTGAAAATTGCTCACCCTGTGACTAAGTTATTGGAGAAGGATGTACCTTATGTTTTCTCTTAGGAGTGTTTGAAAGCTTTTAATATCCTTAAAGAGAAACTTACCAAGGCCCTAATTATGGTAGCACTTGATTGGGCACTTTCCTTTGAACTTATGTGTGACACAAGTGATCACGCAGTAAGGGCAGTGTTGGGGCAAAGACGGGACATGCACTTTCAACCAATTTGCTATGCTAGCAAAACTCTTACTAATGCTCAGGAGAACTACTCTACCATAGAAAAAGAGTTGCTAGCAATTGTTTTTGCCTTTGATAAGTTTCGCTCTTATTTGATTCTATCTAAAGTGATTGTTTATACTGATCATTCTACCCTTAGGTACTTGTTAGCAAAACCAGATGCAAAGCCAAGATTGATTAGGTAGATCTTGTTGCTATAAGAGTTTGATGTGGAGATCAAAGACAAAAAAGGCATTGAGAATTTAGCAGAAGATCACCTATCTCGATTGGAGAATCGAAACTTAGAAATGCTTGAAGAGAATGAGATCAAAGATGAGTTCCCTGAGGAGCGACTCTATGCCATCGACCAAGTAAGTGATATGGAAATTCCTTGGTTTGTGGATATAGCCAACTTTTTAGCTACCAGGATTATATCGAAAGGACTTCAACACTAGCAAAAGAAGAAATTTTTTTCTGATGTGAAACATTATTTTTTGGATGATCCTTACTTGTTTAAAGTATGTGTAGATCATGTTATTCAAAGGTATGTACTACACCTCGAAGGATAGAGAATTTTGAGCTACTATCATTCGGAGCCTATAGATAGGCATCATATTGCCAATAGGACAACTCATAAGGTCTTAGAGGCTAGATTTTATTAGCCTACCTTATTCAAAGATGCCTAGGAAGACGTTAAGATTTGTCATCATTGTCAACGAGTAGGGAATATATCTCGTAGGGATGAAATACCTCAAAACCCCATCATCGAGGTCGAGGTATTCGATGTATGGGGGATCGATTTTATAGGCCTTTTCTCGAACTCTAATGGCAATAAATATATCTTAGTAGCTATTGACTACGTCTTTAAGTAGGTAGAAGCTAAATACCTACCACTAATGATGCTAGGGTAGTAAAAAATTTTTGAAAGGCCTATTTTCTCGATTTGATACTCCTAGGACAATTATAAGTGATAGGGGAACACACTTTTGTAATGCCCAACTCAACCAAGTGTTGAAGCGTTATGGCATCACACATAGAATAGCCACCCTGTACCACCCCCAAAGTAGTGGCCAAGTGGAAGTCGCTAATCGAGATCTTAAGTGAATTCTTTAAAAAACCGTAGAGTATCATAAGAGAGATTGGTTAGAAAAGTTGGAAGATGCTCTATGGGCATATAGAACCGCTTACAAAACCCCACTAGGGACCACACCGTACCGACTTGTATATGGGAAGGCTTATCATTTACCGATAGAGATTGTACATAAGGGTTATTGGGCAATTAAAAGTGCTAATGTTGATTTTGAGCGTACATGTTCTCATAGGAAGCTATAATTGAAGGAGTTAAAGGAATGGCAAGTGAAAGCATATGAGAACTTAAAATTATACAAAGAAAGGGCTAAAAAGTACCACAATTAGTGAATTAAACAAGGTTGACAATTTAAAGAAGGCAATCATATCCTTTTGTATAATTCTTGCCTTCGTTTATTCCCAGGTAAGTTGAAATATAGGTGATCTGGACCATTTACAATTACACAAGTTTTCCTGTATGGGACTGTTGAAGTTACACACCTGGAGAAAGGCACATTTAAGGTAAATGGGCAACGATTGAAGTTATACTTGAGTGGAAATTTGGAGCATGTTAGACGAGAGGAATTTTATCTCCACCCAACGGAGTAATCATGAGCTACAATCGTATCCCAATGAGCTATTAACGTTAACTATAGCGCTTCATGGGAGGTAACCCATGTTGAACTCTTCTTTTATTTGTGTTTTTCTTTAATATTCTTTGATTGCATTCTAGTTCTTCTAGTCCATTCTATTTTATTTTGTTTTTATATAACTTAGCCTTATTTCTTTGATCTATTTAATTTAATTAATTTTTTTTTTCCTTTCTCTTCTTTTTTTTTATTTTTATTTTTATTACATTTAAATTCATGAATTTAGGCTAGGCAAAAAAAAGAAAAAAAGAAAAGAAAAGCGTAGAAAGTTACACGGGCATGGGACACGGTTGTGTCCTAACCTGTGTCCACCTAGGCCCCTTCAATGGACCATAAGTACAGAAAGTTACACAGGCGTGGGATATAGTTGTGTCCCAGCCCGTGTTCGCCTAAGAACATATACCTAAAATAGGAAGTTACATGGGCGTACGATACAGTTATGTCCCAACCCGTGTTTACCCGACACCTATACGATATTACTATACACACTGTACAATACTATAAAAACATAAACACACCCTCTCAAACACTTACGGACACAAATACAAATTCACTTCACCTTTCATCTTCTCTGCACCTTCTCCTTACGTTTTACTTTTCATCAACAAATTTCTTCATCGAATCCAACCCAATCTAAGTAAGTTCATCTCATTTTTGTATGCCCTCTCTTGTTCATGCTTTGTTTTCATCACTGTTTAGGCATGCTTAGGTAACCGAAATTTAGGTCTTTTGTGAGTTGGAACATGAATCTTGTTTGAGAATTTACTTAGTTTTTATTCTTTCATGATAGACATACAAATTTTCCTTGTGTTGATAGATTTACATGCTTTTGTGATGCCCATTGTGGTTAGATATTACTTTATAATCTATCAAACGCGAATTTAGCTTGCAAATTCAATGTCAACTATTCAATTACACCATTTAGGGTTAGAATTGTTGAGAGTGATTTTGGGACATTTAGAGTTTTTGAAGTATTGGGAAGCCTTCATCTCAAGAAGATTGTAATATAAAGAGTCTAATGTATAACTAGTTGGATGAATTTGCTAGCCATTTCTTTTAACCTAACTAGTTTTGTGGATGTACTCTACATGTGTGTTCAAATGTCCTAATGAGATTTCTTTTAATATCCATCACTTCTACTCCTTTATAAATCTATCTTAGTTTGAACTAAGTGTGGCAAAGATGAGCATTTTTTATTTGGTGTAGTGTTTCTTATTAGGTAATCAATGGAAAATCACACAAAGCTCACCGTTCAGAGAAAATCCAAGTATACGGCATCATCTTCTACGTAAAAAGGTGCCATTGTTGAATCATTGGCCACTTTCCCTCCAACAGAGCACCCAATGCTCTAATTCAAAGAGGAATACCAATCGACTTACTATAATTTACTTAAGAACAAGCCATTTAGCGACTTACGTCGTTTAGATTGGGATATTCTCACCCAATTAATGCCAACAAATGAAATGAAGGAACTATTGGAAGGAACCATTTGGGAATGATTCTTATCTCTTGAAGCTCCGGTTAATAAGGTGCTAACATTGGATTCTTATGCACATATAAACTAGATAAAGAGAGTATTAGTGGCATGGGCCCCAAAACGCAAACTCCATTTCACTTTGAATGGTAAGCCTTTTCACATGACAATAATTCAATTGGGCAAGTATCTTGGTCTTTATGAGGATAAATTCACACAGATAGAAGAGTTCCTATATTTAACATGTCATTTTCTACGTGGAGTAACACCAGGGAAGTTTAGGATGAAATTACTGATGGTAATGCTTATGACCTAACAGTGAGTAAGGCTTCTCAATTAGTCAAACCCGAATATCGTGTTCTTCATTAGCTCTTTGCACATACATTGACCGGCCAAGGCCAAAGCACCAATGTGGTTTCCAACAAGGATTGCCTCTACTCGTATAGTGTTATTCATAAACACCCAATCAATCTAGCCATTGAGCTAGCTAAACTTTTCTACCACTAAGCAACCACTACAAGGAAGAAAGGGCATATTTGTTGTGGCCCCTACATCACGTTACTAGTGTAGGCTATGCAGACTAAGGTTGTAGTTTGGCCTTCACTTACCTTTGTTACTTAAGTCACTCCTATGCGACTTAACTCATTTCGACTCATGAAACTTTTACCAACGGGACATCAAGGTCGACATGCACGGACCACCTTTAGAGGACAGATGCCTTCAGCTAGCTTTAAGGACAAATTTGATATCTTGATGTCTGAGATTCTTTATATCCGAGAAAGTGTGGATAAACTTCATATCTGCCAAGACAAATTGGAAAAATTTCTCAAGATGAAAGAATCAGATGCAAATGATGAGGGCAGTGAGAGTAACGAAGAGAATGATATTGCTTTGGAAGAAGAGGAAGATGGGGGTAGGGAAGAGGAAGATAGGGGTAGTGAAGAGGATGATGAGGGTAGTGAAGAAGATGATGATGAAAACATGATAGATGCACCATCTGATGAGGATGATGGAGAGAGGGATTCTGATCCCTCTTCTTAGTTCATTTTTTTTTTTTTGTTAGTTAGCAAGTGCATGTGCAATCAAACATGTAATGATGATGGCCTCCTAGTTATGGACTTCTTCACATGCTTTTCGACTGGTAGGCAAGTATTTCCTTTTTCCTTATGATGTTTTTTTTAATTGTTTCATATCTTGCTATTGTGCTTTCTTAATCATACATTGAGGACAATATAAGTTATTAAGTGTGAGGAAAGGATATATATGAATTTGTTACTATTTAGGAAACCAATTATTTACATTGGACTCAATTAATTTGTAAGTTAACTTACAATAGTTGATTAACAAGTGTTGGAATTTGAAGTGTTGGGCCAATTCAACTATATCATCTTGATCATTATTTATCTTATTATACTTTACTAGAATTGATTAGTAAAATCTTTAGAGGGCAAAGTTACGAGTTATTTAGCTTGGGACTCCAAGACTTGAGATTGGAACAACATCACTAGTTGAGAGTTAGTCATGGTTATTCTTAAATTTACTTTTATGTAAACCTTTCTCTTGGAAATTTTTAGAGCCCTATAATTCTTAGCAAACAAACAAACAAACAAATGAAATTCTTCTTTTAAGAAACCCTTAAAAAATCATAATGATTGAAGGTAAAAAGTAATAACAAGTGTATGAATAGTTAAAAAATTGGTAAGGATTTATCTTGGTCCGTCAGAAGAGCGAGATTGAGTTCCAATGCCAATACTAATGAAAAAAAATTAGTATGGATCGGCTTTGGTCTGTCAGAAGAGCAAGGTTCTTTCCTGCTATCAAAATAAGGGATAAGTTGGTATAGATCGGTCTTGGTTCATTAGAAGAGTGAGATTCTTTCCCTCTACCAACATAATTGTCCATTAAAGGTAATTATGCTTAAATAGTAAATTTAAAAACCTCCCAACAAAAGCATGAACTAGGGGGATAATCAAAGGATGAGTAGATGTAAAATGTGTTTATTTTGGATTATGGTGCTTGGTGAGATTAAAGAGAGAATTGTATACACATTAGTCAAATGGACAAAATTTTTATGACTCTGTCCCAGTTAGCAAGATGTTAAATCTAATTTCTAGTTTATGAATCCTTAATTAAATAACTCGGGTAAACTTTGACTTCCATAAATTAACTAATGAACTTTAGTATTAAGTATCGTTGGAACATTCGAATATAGTCAAGTGAAATTATGATATTGTTAAGGGTGAAATTTATTGACTCTATTATTGCAAGTTAATTGAAAATGATTTTCTTACTTTTATTCAGGTCAAGTGTATTCGTTTACCAGTTTCCTAAGTTGTGAGAAATTTTGTTTAGCGTTTCTTGTCCCAAAATTTTTGTTTTGATTTATTTGCTTGAGGACAAGCAAATGTACAAGTGTGGAGAAGTTTGATAACTCTTATTTTAAATACATTTCACATGGTGATTTTATAGTATTTCCCTTACATCTTTGGGTTTTTTTTTTTAAAGAAATTGATACTTAATTGAGTAAAATTTTGATTTCAAGATTTGAACACGTTCTTGGATTGAAAATGAAGAAAAGGAATCAAGTTTTACTGAATTTGGAGTTCAAATGAGTTATGAAGTTTTAAAGTTACATAAACAATAGGAGAAAGTGGCAAATTTTGGTCAGAAAGTTATACAGTCTGAGACACAACTGTATCCCCAAGCTGTATCCATGCAGGAAGATTTTAAGTGCTAAGGTCAATAAGTTACACAACTTGGGGACACAACTGTATCCCAGGTTGTGTCTGGTGACGAAAAAAGAAACTTTACAATACATTATAAAAGGACTTACTAGGGTTTCGCACATAACTTTAGACATTAAAAAGAGAAGAGACTTAAAGAGAAGGAGTAAAAGGCAAAAGCAACACCTAACTTCAACATTGAAGAGATTTTTCATGTTTTATTTCTTGATTTTGTTGCAATTTGTTTTTAGTTTATTATGATTGCATAAGATTCATGTATTTAGGATTGTTGAACCTAGGGTTTCATGTGACTATTAGATTCATTGATAATTTTCAATAAAGTTTCTATCTTTCTAGATTCAATTATAATTTTTAATTGTTAATTGATATGTTTAGGGTATCAATCTATGGTATTATTCATGATGATTGAGAAATCATATGTGTAATAAGATCTTGACATAATTGGAGAGAATTACATGTGTACTTAGAGATAAGATACATGTTTCTTTCGGAAAGTTGTTCTTTGTGTGGGAATTCATTATATATTAATGCAATTTTGAATTATATTACTAAATGAAGAGATTCCAGTAAATAATTTAGGATTAGGGTTAATATACTTGAGAAAAGTGTTAACTTTAATTGTGAATCTCTCTGGTTAAGAATAATAGAGATTGAATTGGATATATTTTAAGTGGTCAAATGTTAAACACTAGGGGAAATAATTCCTAAATACGTTATTTGCCTTCTTGAAGCCGTTCTTAATTTTATCACTTTCTAAATTACTTAATCAAATTTGATAATTAGGTTACTTTGTTAATTTTAGTATTTTTAATTCATTCAACCCATCACAATTTTCTAGTTAGATAATAGAACTAAGATTAATATTAGTACTCGAAGTCTCTAAGGGATCGACTTGGACTCTCATCCGCTATATTAAAATTGATAGGCGCACTTGCTTGATATCAAAGTCATAGCCTGAAGCATAAATCTTATTGTTGAGGTAAGAAGCTCCAATTTTAAGGGGGAAAAGGGGAAAGGTGTAGGGGTAGGGATAGTTAAAGTTATCGAATTAGGTAGATAAAATTTGTACAATTGGCAGCTAAGTTATAATTGTGTACGTAGATTATAATTATGTAGTTGAGATGCATTGGCATTAGTTAGTTTGTTAGTTTATGAGAGTTTGAAGATGAGGGGACCTAGTTGCAATGGTCATGTGCATGTAACATGTGTCTCGCGTTGTACTTAGCTTTAGAGGGGTGACATAGAATGACAACGAAGGATGTCTTAGAGAAGAAGAGGTAGGGAAGAGGCCTAGGTAGTCTCAAGGAGCTTCAAATGTACGCATGACAGGTAGAGGAGATATAAAGCATTAATCCCATTATTCTAGATTAGAGGTAGTGTGTTCTTCACCTTAAGCTTTGTTTGATCTTCTATAATAGCAATGTGACGGTACGATGCCGTTTTTCTTGAATAGTTGAATTTTTACTCAAATGAGGAAGTGCTCTAGAGTATTTATAGATTTAGGCCATCAACAACGTCTGTTGGATCGTAATGACAATCAACAACTAAGATGACTCCTCTTATTGATATATTCTTCAATGGGCTCTTATTAAGGTAAAGCCCATAATGAGCCTCTTTATGTGTATAAGCTTCCTTAAGAAAGGTTAAGAATGGACCAGCTAGCCTAATGGTCCTTACTCCAAGCCAGCCATGCCATAGAAGCTAGCCTAATGGTCCCTACTCCAAGCCTGCCATGCCATATCTCCCTAAGTCATCTTAAATTCATTAACTTAGCTCTTTGGACCTTGTCACCTCAGCTCAAAGAGTTAAGCCTAGACCTTTTAATAGATTGAAAGTCCATTCATTTTACCCTTCTCTACATTTTGCCCCCTAGCTAAAGTCCTTTAGACAAAGTCAAAGGAGTTTGGGCATTGAATGCGTTCTTTAAAATGGCCAAGGTTGCTACCTATTACATAACTGAAAATTTTTATTCTATTGATGGATTATAGCATACGAGCCTAGATCTAACACTGCAAATTTATTTGTTGCATGTTTCAATGCATAAGTTTACAACATCATCTAATTGTGTACCTCGCCTTAGGTTCACTAAAGATGACATTACCTCCATGGTAATATGTATATGAAATAGATCTTTCTTAGTAGATAATTGTCCATCCATGGCTTTATTTCCTTTCTTCAATATTATATATATATATATATATATATATATATTAAAACATAGCTTAGGTCGATTATTGCCTTCTTGTAGTCATGCATAAAAAACTCCAATTAACCATGATACTTGTGTATGATTACAATAACCAAGAGTACTTATACCTCCTTAAATATGATGAATGATGATGTCAACATATTGAGTTCTCACAATAGCATAGCGTTTGGATAATTCTGAATAGGATATTACCATAAATTCATCCTTTGGCCAAATAATTCTACATAATTCCTTTTAGTGAATTTAGCCTTCTTTCTTTTCTTTCTCTCTCTCTCTCTCTCTTTTAAACAACTCCACTTGTGAACTTTGAAATATTACTAATCCAACATTTGCTTCACTTATCATATATAAATAAAATCAAAATATTGCATTCACTTGATAAAGTATGGGGCGAAATTGAAATCTTATTAAGACTTCTTGACTCATAAACATATAAAAGAAAAACGAATATGGATTCCTATGCAATGGCAGGAAGGAAAAAAAAAAATGACTATTCATGATTCCATAATAGAATCAATTACATACCACTTCCAAACTCTAAACTAGAGGAATGTTAAAACTTTGTTTAAAATGATGTGGTTGAGTCACGATCCTCTAATCATATAAATATTAGGCACATTCACAAAATTATGGAAGAAATTACAACAACAATACTCATTGTCATTTTCTCTTTTCTATTTCATGTACATATAACTTGTGTACTTTACATAAGATTCTCACACATTTGGTGTTGGTGAATATTAAATATATATATTTGATTATTCTTTCTTGTTGCCTTTTGTTTCACCCATAAGATGATGCCATGAATTATGGGATGTATTCAAGTTGTCTAAAATCAAAGTAGTGGAAAAATATTTTATCACTAAAGATCACTTTTAATCTTTTCCGTGCTCCTTCCTCATCGACTCATATTAATATAGATCACTTCCACTCTTTTCTCAATAGCCACAATATATTCAACCTTCCTTCAAGCAATCAAATATCAACAATATTGCTCACTTTAAATTTAAATATATCTAACAAATATTATCAATATCACTTGCACCAATAGAATCTAAACTCAAATCTTCAATCTTTTTCTCCTCAAGCACATCATATTGACAATAAAAATCTTAAGGTAGTCAACTTTGTCATTGTACATCATGGTTACGAATTTCGGTCATAAGTCTTCTCATTTTTTCTTATAATTTTAATTTATTTGTTTGTTTCAACTCTTAACTCGCAGATTCCCTAATTATTCTTAATAAGGACATAGCAAAATTGTAAGTACGAACAAGTTATTGATAAAGAGAATATCTCACCAATTATCAATCAACAACGAATAATGGGATTTGAACAATCTTTCTTTCTTGTTTCTTGCTAGTAATTTGTAAGCCTCATACTCCAACAAACCTTCTTTTTTATCCTTGATAGCTATATTGATTTTAATTATCAACAACCAAAGGTAACATAAAATAGTTGCACATCAATCCAAGCAATTTTGTGAAGACTTCAACTGGGGTATACTCAAATCTTCTCCAACTTTCATCAATAAGCAATACTTTGACTTCCTGTGTATGTCAATAGATTCTAATCAATATAATAATTTAAAGCTCGATGAAGTACAAGCTTTCCATGGCTAAGGCCATAACATATTCAAATAAAGTCTTTTCAATAGGTAATGATATTCCATGATATATTTTAACAACCCTCCACTTTTATGAAAAATTTAACAAGATAAATCTTTGGTAGCCAACATAAGAAAAAATCCTTTTTCTTTTTCTCCTTCATTATTTGATAATGCTTGTTTTCTATATTTGTCTCTATGTGAGGCTACATATAATCCTTTTCATTCTTGATCATCATGTTATTGCATGAATAGAGAGATACATAATTTCGCTTACCCTCTTTTATCAATATTTAACAAATATTGAAATGCTGAGACTCGTTCTTATGACATAAATGATTCCCCACTTGCTCTATAAATTGATAAAGGTGTAGACTTCATAATTAGCATCCTATTAATCTATATATAGGACTTCTGTTCTTGTATTTCTTTTCTTTTTTTCCTTACTCTATCTATGTGTCTTGAATTTTTCATGCTTTATCTACGTATCTTGAATAGTATTTTATTTTTTTCTATCATGACTTGTTTGCTCTTTTTCTTTCTTTTCCTCCTTGTTCAACAAATTTTGCAAGCCTTCTAATATTTAGGGACTATGTGAACACAACTTGAATGCAGATCACAAGTTGAGCAGGCTATGATAACCGCATTTTACCATTATGACATTTTCGACTCACCTTTTATTTTTGCACAATTTCAACAAGAAACTTGAAGACTAAGTAAGTGTCCACAACCACATTCAGCCGTTATGGAGCTCGATGACTAAGTAAGTATGCATAACCACATTCAGCCATTGTCACACTTAACTTGTTGTTGTATTGAGTTCTTATTTGTTTGCGACTTGCCTATCCTACTACCTTCATAACATCATTTGTTGATTGTATCCTACACTCCTCATACTTCTTCTTCTTCTTCTTCTTCTCTTTTTTAAATCCACACATTGTCATTGTTATGTGTTTCTTCATTATAATACCACCGTTCTTCATTAATTGCTCTAATTAGTACTTATTATGACTTTAAATATGGACTTCTCATGTTGATAGCTTCACATTATATAAAATCTTTGTCTAATAAGTAGTATAAGAACCGTCCCATGTTGACTATGTAATCATGTTGTATCCTATATTTACATTACCTCATAGTGATGGCTTAAGATTTTTACCATGCCATATTCATAGTTGTACCATTTTCTAGTTTAACCCATCTTTCTTTCTTCTCTAACTTTTGATTCCAATGCCCTTTATTGTGTACTTGAACTCTTTTTTTTTTTTTCTTTACTCACTCTATCTTGATTTTTGCTATATTCTTTAGATAGACATAATCTTTCAAATATTTGAAGTCTAGTTGGTCTTTATCTCTTTCTCCTACTCCAAGTGGTTGTGACAGCATTTTGCTATCACTTACCACTTTGGAGGTTCAAGATTGTTTTGACCCTTATAACGCCATTGTTGGCAAATTGGAGGATCTAATAGTTTAACTAGATGATCATGTGCTATAGGTGCCTATGCCCTAGAATAAATGGCTTATGTAATCATTGTGAAAAATTATTCTTCTAGAAAAAGTACAAAGAAGTGCGGTTTCTATGTAATTCCTTCTACTAATGGGATTTCATACTTCATGGTACAAAGGCCCTTTAAAGTTTAGAACTTAGGGGATGGATCTTTCTCTCTCATTTAATGGTGTGTAGTAGCAGGGTAAGCTCACAACTCTTGTAACCCTCACTCCCTTAGGCCACTATAAAAGAATTAAGTGTTGTAATGAAATCTTTAAGTCAACAATGACTACAGTAACTTGGAGAAGTGCATGGACTTATCTTGAGGGTAGAATATCGATTGCATAGGAGATGTTATGCTAGATTGTTGATAATATATGTATGCTCATAACTTATCACTTATAATAATAGGCATCAAATTAAGCCATTCGTTGTAATCCTCATGATCACATGATTGTAACTTTGTTTATGATGTAATCAAATATTCCCCATCGATGAAGGTGGAATTTATTTTTATATACATTTACTTCTTGGTACTTACTTACTTTCACGAATGTATCCCAATAGTCATGCACTTCAAGAAGAGTTTCATGTTGATATTATTTAATTCATGTAGTAGGTACATCATACACATGTGACATGTAGCGTAACAAGGTAATGCGCGCTGAGTGGTGACATACACTGTGAAGCAACGTGTGAAGCGAGTTAGTGCCCAAAGATATAGATAAAATACATAGTTTTCTTCATATCCTATTAGCATCATAATGGATCATTGATGATTCTTTCTTTGCATTCAAAACAATAGATGGTCATCTTTGTCGATGCATCATTTTCTTAAGATATTCATAGGTAGTTGAAACACTGGCCCCATGGTCATGGTGATGAATTAATTACTAGTCCATCAATATCCTTTCACATATCGTGTTCATCGATACTCTTCCTCCCTCAATTACTAATGTGTTCTAATAAGAAAGGGTAACAGCTCTAGGGTAGAAGTAGGCATTATTATTATTTTGAAAACATTGCGCACTTTTAAGAAATAGTAATGTCATAAAAGAGGAATCCTTGGTCTTAAAAAGCAAATTTTCAGGGTATTAGATAGTGTCTGACTTTAAGGATGGAAGTAGGCATCACTTGCCAAGGAGAATGCTTTGTAACAAGGGAAGTGTAACAGTTAGCTGTAAAAACATTGCCTAAAAGTAAGCATGAAAAGCAAGATGCCAAGGCATTGCTTGGGCTTAAGGCATAACAGCCAGTATGCTAAAGTACAACCTAGGCTTAAGGCATGACAACCAAGATGTTAGGGCATGGCCTGCCCTTAAGACATTATAGCTGAGAAGACAGGAAGTTGCTTAGGTGTTAGAATTCTCTCATATCAGTCAAGGTAGTATTTCCTACTACTTGACAGCTTAGTGTGACTTCTTAAACTATTAACTAAGATTGAAGGGCAAAGATTATGACACTACAGTAACACTTATGCTTAAAGCGTAGAAGCTAAACTACTAAAGTGTTGCTTGTAAGCTATGATGCTAGGGAATTGCTTGGTCTTTAAAGTGTAGAAGCTTAAGATGCTAAGGCATTGCTTGAGCTTAAAAGTGTATGGGTTTAATGGAAATGGATAGAAAGAATGATCATAATATGAAACATTAGTAAATAGCAAAAATTTCTTTTCTTTATAGAAGAAATGATAAGGGTTGCCCCCATCTCAAAGATTTAATGAGTTACTCATCATTGTCATAAGACTCATACATCAACATCTAGGCATCATGAGATGAGAGTAGATTACTTTTGGCATTGTTGTCTTTGATAATGAGCTCTCCCTTTTGGATCCTATTGTGAAATATTTAATTTAAACATTGGCTATCCTTAGTGGGGTGGTCCACTATTCTATGATATTAACAATATTTAGGGTTTCTCCTATCACCTGTTATAAGTTGATATTCAACCCTTGGTAATTCGATATCCTCATTTTGTAGCCAGCGATTGAGATTGGATGTTGTTCGTTTGTTAAGCTTTCCCAATTCTCTTTGTTGCTTAGCTAGGGAGCTATTAGTTCGTTGTGCACTCTCCATAAATGCAGCTAAAGAATATAGAGAGAGATTCTCCAAGTATATTGCGAACTCAGGGATTATGCCTTGGATGCAAATCTTCATTAACTCTTTTTCATCACATACATCTTGAATATCTAAGGAATGTTCTCTAAAGTGCTCAATGCACTCCATTAAATCTTCCTTGGGATTATGTTGGATCCTTCCCACATCAGTGAGAGTGACTCTTTCTTTAGTAGAAAAAATTTTCTCCGACAACATCTTACACATGCTCCTCCATGAATTAATAGATCTTGGAGGGAGATTGATATACACCAAGTATAAGCTTTCTCCATAAGAGACTTTAAAAATTCCTTCATTTTCAAATCATCAACCAACTTATAAACCATCAAAGTCTCAATAAACTACCTCAAGTGCTCCATAGCATTTCCTTTCTTGCTATTGAATAGTGAAAACTTATGACTCATAGTCTTAGGGATATGGTTTGTTAGCAATACGCTAATTGTATGGGAGTTTAAGATTAGAAACTCCTATAGTTGACTTAGTCTACATCTCCTTTATGAACATATCTAAGTCTTCCTTGGTTATAAATGAACCTCTTGGATTAGATGTGGTAGCTTCAACTTATGTAATCAAGGTGGAATGGAGGCGATTGGCAAACCTACGTTGTATAATATGTAGGATAATGTATGAGGACAAAGAGCCTTCAAGTTGGATCCCTGTATCTCTTGCTTAAGGCATTAGGTTTTGCATAAGTGTAAGGTTTGGTGTAGCTGTTTGTTCATCACTTCCATAAATGGCATCTTAGATAACGGTAGGAGGATTGGATGGTTGCAATGCTTGGGTAGTGTGTTACTATGTAACATTAACAGGATTTAAGGGAATTAGACCCTATTATGCTATAGCTATAGTAGCTAAGCTAAGCGTACATTGAGTAAACATTGCCATGAATTGATTTAATGTTTGTGTAGCTTCTCAAAGCTTGTGCATTATCTGAGCATTATTTGGTGCATCTTCCCATGTGTTGTTGCCTTGATTGGTTGCTTCTAGTAGCAACGTGATTTGCTCTAGAACTTTACAATTTTCTTGTTAATCTTGCATAGAATTGTCAATACAGTCAGTTGTCCTCTTCCTACCAAGTGCCATTGTCAAATTATCAATGTCCTCTCATCCCTAGTAGAGTCATAAAAAAATGTAGATGAGGAGATCCTATTGTAGTTATTATGTGCATGCAACGTACATCTCATGTTACACGTGGCTTTAAAGGAGTGATGTGGAGTGACACATGAAGGTTGACTTAGAGAAGAAGAGGTACGGAGGAGGAGTAGGTTTTCTCAGGGAGCTTCAAACACACGCGTGATAGGTGGGTGAGCTATAAAGCATCAACTCCACTATTTTAGATGAGAGGTGGTGTATTCTTCACTTTGAGCTTTGTTTGATCTTTTGCAATAGCAATGTGATAGCATAACACTGTTTTTCTTAAATAGTTGAATTTTTAGTCAAATGAGGAGGTACTCTAGAGTATTTATAGATTTAGGCCATAAACAACGTCCGTCGAATCATAATGACAATCAACAGTTGAGATTACTCCTCTGGTTGATGTATTCTTCAATTGGCTATATTGTTTTATTTTTTGTTACGTTTTCCTAATCAACAAAAGTGAACGCATATGCTATATTGTTTTACGTAGGCACATGGGTATGGGTGCATTTTATCACGAACTTAAAGTACCTGATTAAGTCTTATTTGTAATTAAATTTACTTAATAAGAATTTAGAGAATAGCATTTACCCATAAGGTCCTTAAATCTACTTACACTCACATTACTGGCTTATTCTTAGGGGCTATGTTGCATACTGGTAATTCAATATTAAGTCCTATTAATTTTCTAGTAAGACAGTGTTATTTTTTTTATAATACTTTGTATGACAATGGTAATAATAGGTACCTACCAATATTTTTTTTTTCATGTTGTGTTTGTAAAAATGAGTTGTTGTTAGACAACTTAAAAATAAGTCATCTAAAAGAGTTAACATGTTTTTTTTTTCTTTTACACTTTCTAATAGTATTATATTTTAGTTATATTACCTGAAAAATAAATGTATTTTTAAGACTTATTTTCAAATTGCTTTACAATGACTAGGGTCTAGTATCATCCTTTAGTAACTGTGCAATTTTGGTAGTATTACTAAGAAAAAAAAAGTGTTTTTTAAAATTTAACGCCAAGTCAATTTTAGGTGAGTTGATTTGAGTAATTCCCGCATATGTTATTCATGATTATTACATGTGTCACGGTTTGTATTTTGAAGTGACAAGGGGGTGTTCAACTTAAGACTTAATGTGAAGTGAGTGGCGTCGGTAAGCAGTTTGTTCGTGGGGTAGGGTAGTTTCTTAAGGCAAAGTTGGCTACCCGTGAGCAAATTGGTCGAGAGTTGATGCTACTCTCTTGATGATAGCCATGGCAGGCCGAAATAAGTTCGAAAGTTGGACGTCCCTTATCTTAGAAAGGATGATAATAGTTCCAGTCAGCACTCCTAAAGTAAGAGGGACTTGGAACAATCTTGAGAAAATAGGAAAGAGAAGGGCTAGCTCGTCCTCTATAATCAAAGATAATACATGAGGCAAAGGAGGGTTAAGTGTTGCACAAGCACTTGTGGAGAGGGTGAACCTCCCATCCCATGACAAGTGATATCAAAGCTAAAAGTTCTAACCTTGTGGAGCCACCTAAAAGCTACTTAATGTGCAATATGGAAAAGGGTAGTTCTTGTTGACAATTAGGCTTATGTGGATGAAGCTCAAGAGGGAGCGACCACCAAGTAGAGGGCATTGTTATCAGAAAGGGTAGCTATGTCGTGAATAGCATTATAACAAGAGTCTGCCTGAAACTTAAGGAAAAGTAAAAATGTATTTCAAAGGGTAGACCTTACCATTGGGCCACTTAACAAAAGGCGATCACGGAGGACAAGAGGAGAGGGTGAGGGCGAGGGAATGCCTATAAAAGCCTTGGAGTCATGGTAGAGATGATCTTAGCATGGAGTTGGGCAATGAAGGAATAAGGTCGATGATCTCAAGGGGAAGGGTAGTGGCGAAGAGTTGGCCCTATGACGAGGGCATCGTAGATTTAGGTGGGGGAGAATATTACGGTCTATATTTTGGAGTGATGAGGGGGTGTTCAACTTTAGGCTTAATGTGAAGTAAGTAGCATTAATAGGTAGTTTGTTCGTAGGGTAGGGTAGTCTCTCAAGGTGGGGTTAGCCACTCGTAAGCAAACTGGTCGGGAGCTGATGCCACTCTCATGATGATGGCCATGGTAGCTCGAAACTAGTTGAGAAGTTAGACATCCCCTATCTTAGAAAGGGTGATGACAATGTCAATCGATACTCCTAAAGCAAGAGGGACTTAGAACAATCTTGGGATGATAGGAAAGGGAAAAGCTGGCTCGCCCTCTGTAATCAAAGATAATACATGAGACAAAGGAGTGTTGAGCGCCGCACGAGCACTTATGGAGAGGGTGAACCTCCCATCTCGTGACACATGCATCTTGTGGATAGACACAACATATACATACTCTCAATTTTTTCTTTTTCTTTTTTTTTCCGTTAAACTATATATATCCACTCAATTGTTTTGTGTCTAACTAGCTAATCTTAAACCCACTTATTGAATTTTATTGTTAAAATATTTCATTGATGCAAGTCCCACTTATTAGTGCTTCAAGAATTTATACATATGATATTGTCACTATAAATACTGAAACAACCAACTAATTGCCATATGCCTACCCTAGAACATCTTATCCCTCTTGCTTTATGTGGAGAGAATAACAAATGACAAGAACCTATGGTTTATTTCTTATGGATTGCACTTGTATTTCTTGCTAGTGCTTACCTCTTAAGATCATATATATATGACATCTCAAAGTCCAAACAAAAATTACCTCCAAGACCATAGGACCTCCTTATCCTAGGAAACGTCTCAATGTTAGGAGAAAACCCCCACCATGATCTTCACAGTTTGTCCCAAAAATATGGAGCCATCATGTACCTACACCTTGGATTTGTTCCCATAATTGTTATCTCGTCACCCGAATGGGAAGAACAATTTCTCAAGACTCATGACCCTATTTTTGCAAGCTGGCTACCACTTGAGGCTACCAAGTACATGGTGTATGAGCAGAGGAGCCTCACTTTTGCACCATAT